>CAWUFW010001703.1:2285000-2652225 GCA_963921515.1 Calotriton arnoldi | reverse complement strand
CACAACGGACGGGGAAGAAAGAAGAAAACACTCCCCCATGTCGGCCACATGCAAGTTAATTGGAAGGAGTCACACAGCACTGACCTTGAACTGTCTGAGAAGCATGTGGGAAGAGGGCCCGTGTCCTCCAAACAAGCCAACAGAACACAAGTCCTGTCTCCCTACGACTACACAGAGCTCACAGCAACCCCGGAGCGTGCACATTGCAGACTGCACACACAGCCGGAGCACGCCACCTCAACGAACCGCTGCGAAATGGCAACCGCAGCACACCTACCCAACTACGCCCGAACAGCTCAAGCTGTACAAAACCAACACGATACATACATTGGGATGCGATCTCCTGTCCCTGCTGAACGTAAGTTACCGACTGACTTACCGCATCACATTGTTCAGCTGCGTAATGCCCGTCTTCTACTGTCGGAGGTGTCCCTACCAGCATCCCGTCGAGATATGCCTCTCCAACCCGGCATGTCTGAAGGCGGACCTGCTACCACTACTCCTCCCTCTGGACGCACACGACAGGGCCTGCTCTGCCTATGGGGGCATGGCGTATGTGGCCAACATCGCACCCGCACTGAAATGGAACCACTGTGCCTCCACACGACGGATCATCGAGAACAGCTACATCGAATGTCACCCAGCATGCCCCATCATGGTCCTCCAAGGGACAACCTACGAACAACACCTTGAGAGCCACCATCCGCTTCATTGGCTGGCAAACATGTACACCACCAATGACATGGAAGCCCTGCTGGACGGCATCGCATACCTGACAACCTGTAAATACGTCGGACCACAACGCAGGTTCCCCGAGTGACCTATGAAGTCCAACCCCGCACCCATGCTCAGCTTCCGCACGGACTGGCCAGTCACCACCACAACAGCCATACCAAACGACCGGCAACTGCAACCACACCATCAACGACATCGCCATGACATCGGATATGACCGGGACATGCACACTGTTCCCCATCACATCCAGGAACACCGCATGCATCGTGGGAGGCAGTGGCATGGGCTCTGTGTATCGCACCCACATGGACGGAACTGCACGAACAACCAGGACACGACATGGATCCAGCGCACATGGACACACACACCGCTCAGTGGACATGAATAGGTCGCCTGGAGTCTGTGGGTGCTGCACCCCTCCCACCCCCGCCCGGGGAATCCCATACCAGGACCTTTGCATGGACGACAAGTGCATACAACAACAACACGACCCCAGTGACTGTGACATGTCCAGTAACCACCACATTGCAACAACAAGTGGCACGCCGCTGCATGCACGCAAGCACATGCCCTGATGTCATCTCACATGCACGCGTGCATGAGGAACAACCGCAGCAAACCTGTCACATGGAACTGAGATGGACTGTGCCCATGATGCCGAGCGGTCTGGTAGGCTACATGTATACCGTCTGTGTCAAAGTCCGCAGCTCCGCAGCTATACGTAAATGTACATTAGCACAGCCTTGGCCAAGCAGATGTAACTCTGAAGCCCACATCCCACATGCAACAGCTAATCACATGTAACCCTACACCCTATCCCATTTGTAATCATGCTCAGTATATCCTCAACATGTATCCCGCTGCCAGTAGTGTCCACTATACTGCATCACAGAGGACAGAAGACTCAATATAATGTTTGAAACCAAAACTGTCTCCGCTGACTCATTTCACAAGTACGAATGAGAGAGGATGAGAGTATGTGAAGTACACGGCAGTCGTGACATGACCATGTAGTCCACTGGTATTGGATGTCAACGCAAATGAGTAGCACTACTGTGGAAGACACACATGTGTCGTGTGAAGTCGTATGGACGCAGTGCTCAGGTGGGTGGGTGCGACGGGTAGATGCGCACATGCCAAGTTGGAGCACGCCGTGTTGGGAGGGGTCATGAACAGTACACCACCGCTTCCCTGGGCATTGTGAGAGGACACCTGTCGGGGGGGAGTGAACACGTGTGTGCACAGCAGCCGGGCACACGTACAAAGCTGTACCAGGCGCACCTCAGCCCACCCTCTGTGGACAAGCTGGATCCTGTTGTGCGCCCGCCATGCCCCTTGACAAGGCACACACAGCCCCAGTCGACCAGGTGTAACCCCAACATAGTCAATCCGCACAGGCGATACAGGGCACGGGATGGCAGTGGAGCATGGTGTGTGTGAGGTCTCCTCGCGCTCCTCCTGGTCATATCACGCAGGCAATAGAACCTCAACGTCTAGCATGGCACAAGTCAGATGGAAGTGTAGGGGGACGCACCACAGCACGAGCAGCACTGACGTCACGGGAGGTGGCTCGCACCATCCCATCCATTGCCCATCATACCAACCACGCCACATGCCATTGCGACTAAGTGCAAGCGCGTGCGCCACCACCCCCGAGCCCTCCCCAGAGAGGCCAAAGAGTGAATGTGTGGGCCAACAGCCACAGACGGACGCGGCCTGGCCGCAAGGGCAGCCACAGCCACTGGGTGTCGCAGGTGGCGGATCCGGAAGGCGAAGACTGTGATGCATAGTCCATGCAGGCCGGGTCTCCATTTGGGGCACCACGCAGGTGGACGGCGTCCCGCCACACATCATACCCTGAGACAGCCCACTCGTGCAACTGGACCCACACATACACTCCTTGCCCTCTCTGGTGCGAGCTTGGGGCTGCCTGTGCAAGCGCTAGCCTCGCAGGTGAGCATGCATATTGGGGGGCGAGGGGAGGACATGAGGGCTGGGGCGAAGATGACTGTATCACTGTCAGTTAGTACAAGGGATGACCCAGATGTGGAAAGGAAGAGACGTGTCCCGTGTGTACTGCAACTAGTCGCCAATCCAACTACCCCCATGTCCGGAATGTAAGCCCGCACCTAGGCCCGCCCATCCGCCACATCGAACATACCACCAGCACGACAACCTTCCCATTCGAAACACTGACTGGGGGTGGCGACCAGTGAACAATCATGTGTAGCCTACCCACGCGTACATGTGGGCCCTCCATGATCCATGTCACCTGCGGCAAAGACATGACATGCGCAATGAGGGAAGTGAGGAGAGCTGTCCGCCCCACGCGCAGAAGGTGCATCAGCTCCACAGACCCAGCAGCGAGTCCAGCAGGGGTCACATGTGCAGGGGCAGCTGTGCCTGGTGTGAAGGCACATGCATATAGACAGCACATCGACCAATGTGTAGTCTGCTCACATCCACAGTCCATCATCATGCGGACATAGGAATTGAACACAGGGCAACACATCTTAGTTGGTGCACCCACCGTGACCAACAATGCGCAATCATCGACGTACCCGCCCTGTGCATGGCCCCCCACCCAACGGAGGCACATCCAGTGCCACCATCCCACACACACAAGCCTTCCACGGAACATGCTGTGTCCAATGCTCAGTACAGAGTCAGCGCCCATCTGGTGGATCCTGAACAGGAGACACATGCACACACATGCCAGCTCCCACTATGTACGTCTGCCACCTGGCACGTGCAATGTAACCTCTCACCTGTGACGTGTGACTGCAAGCACACAGCCGTCTTGGCATGGGGCTGTCAATGTGGACACCAGTCAATGTTTCGGGAGCTGTGATCCGTACAGTGCTGTACATAGGGTGCAGTGCTGACACCTACTACTGTCTCATATCCCCTCGTGCCACAGGTCCCACTTGTATTGGCCGCTCAGCCCGTGCCCACATCGTCGTCGTCGTGTGCCATACTCATCCAGCCTCGGAAGCAGTTCCATGCTCAGCAGACACTCATGTTGCCGTGGCGTTGCCGCTTAGCGAATATGCAGTCAGTCCCCATCAGCACGCCCCGCAAGTCATTGGGGCCTAGATCCCCATGTGCATGCACATGGCAGTGGTATGTCTCACTTGCCATTGCCATTGTTGGGAGACCTGTGTAAGTGTATTGTGGCCGTGCCGTCCCAGCTTGACAGCTGGGCTGTGGCTCATGTGCTTGCTCAGTCATGTCAGTGAAGTGTATGCGAAATTGCTATGTGCCGTGTTGCTTTGACATGTGTCCTCTGCCATTTAACCCAGGCGGAGACCGAACATTGACCGCCCATACCAATTGCTGGCGGACATGGACGATACAGAGGTAATCAGGAAGTTTCGGCTGGACAGGCCAACTCTGCATCGACTGTGTGCCATGTTAGAGCCCCATCTCCGTCCCCGCAGGGTGTATCCGACTGCTGTCACCCCACGGCTAAGGTGATGGCCGCCATGCATTTCTTCGCCACTGGGTCATTCCAGCACACAGTGGGCAGTGGAGGAGGGATGTCCCAGCCCATGTTCAGCAAGGTGCTGAGGGATGTACTGGCAACCATGATGCTGTACCGAAACAGGTACATCAGATTCCCCAGGGCTCGTGAATTGGCGGCAGTGAAGGGTGCATTCTATGCCCTTGGCAGAATCCCACACGTCGTGGGAGCCATTGACTGCACACATGTTGGCCTTGTTCCACCACAGGCCACTGAGCACCTGTACCGCAACAGGAAGCACACGCACTCCCTGAATGTGCAAGTGGTGTGCCTTGCGGACATGGTGATCACCCACGTGTGTGCCAAGTTTCCAGGCTCGGCACATGACGCACACATAATGCGCAACAGCATCTTGCCACGACTGATGGCCAATCTGCAACAGGATCGTGGCTGTATTGTCGGTGAGTATGTGGAGTGGTGTAGCGTGCTGGGTGTGCGATGCTGTCCCCTGTCCAGTTGGAATAGCTACGGTTCTCTGTGTCCCTCACACCCAGGTGACTCTGCGTATCCGAATGGGGCATGGCTGCTCAGTCCATTGAGGAATCCTCGCACCCCAGCAGACGATCGATACAATGAGGCACATGGGAGGACCAGACGTGTGGTCGAGCGTACCTTTGGCCTCCTCAAGTCCAGGTTCAGGTGCCTGGACCGCACCGAGGGTGCACTGGCGTACTCCCCACAGAAGGTGTGCCAGATAGTGGTGGCGTGCTGCATGCTGCACAATCTGGCCATTCGGAAGCAGATCCCCCTCATTGTGGATGACGGAGATCAACCAGGGCCCCAGCCCGCAGACCAGGACAGCTCGAGTGAGGTGGACAGCGGAGAGGAGGAAGCTGGGAATGTGCGCCAGCAGCTCATCGCCCGCTACTTCACTTGACGGTGAGTGTCCATGTACGACGGATGATGTGTCTGTATCTGTGCAGGTGTGTGTGTGCTGTGTCAGGGTGGCCGTATGTTCACTGCGTGCAGTGTGTCAACGCTCCATGGCCAGGGTAGTATGCCACTGTTGGTGACTGTGGCATTGTGCCCTATTGCTCTGTGCGATGTGTGTACATTGCTTGTAGTTGTTGACATGTACTGTGTGATGGGTGTGTGACACACTCATTGAATGTGCTCCTGTTCTGTCTCCCACCCCTAGGTCCCTACAGGTCCTCCGGATTCCATTGCCATGCCACGCATCAGGTGCCTTTCCGCCCAAGGTGGCCGTTGTATTCCGTACAAATAAAACACAGGGCACAAACAGCAGTTAGTGAAAAAGGTGCATTTATTACAAACTGTGACATGTGATTGTGTGTAAGGTGATGACAAAAGTGGTGCGTGCAGTGACAATGAGCTGTCGGTCATGGCTGCGTGATGATCAGGGTGTACCCACTGGTTCTATGTCCATAGTCCAACACACACATGCCATCCAGCTGGCTGTGTGGAGTGGGATCGTAGAGCAAGTCAATGCAGTGGCTGGTCAAGGAAGGCTGGCGGAAGGCTGGCTGGCTGCCTCACTTGCGACTGGAGCGTGCGAAGTCCTCCCGGGAGATCTGTTTCCTCTTCGGACGGCCCCTTCCACGTTTGGGAGGGGGGTGTGTGGTGGCGACCTGCTGGTGGTGGGTGAGGTGTGCTCACTGGCTGTGGACGCAGGGGAAGTGGACACTGCTGGCCGACCCTGCGCCCTAGCAGGTGGTGGCGGAGGTGGTGTTGCTGGCCTTGCCTGTGACCCCACCGCCACCACCAGCTGGCCCATGAGGTCCACGAGTTGGTCCATACGGGACACGAATTGGCCCATATGGGCGTCCATGGACCTCAGCACCCCCAGCACCTCCCGCGTGTCAGTAGCAGACCTGGCCCATTGTCCTTGGGCCTCTTCATAGGCCCCAAGGACTCTGGCCATTTGAGGCAGGGCATGGCTCCCAGGGGAGGCTGGCGTTTCCCTGACCCTGCTCCTCCTACCAGTCCTGCTGCCACCGGCCTGCCCACTAGCCACATTGCACACCACGGTCCTCGCTGTGGCTCCCAGGGTGGATCCAGTCGGCCGGGCCACCACCTGCGCTGGGGCTGGTGCCAGCGAAGACGTGGTGGTGGTGGAGGCGGTGGTGGTCGGTGCGGCGATGGTGGCGGTTGCGGCAGTGGTAGTGGCCGCAATGACCATGGGTGTGGCCGCAACGACAGTGGCAGCAGGGGACTGGGACTGTTCAGCATCCCTGGATGATGGGTTGGTGGGTAGGAGGGGTCCTGGGGAGCGGCTGGGCCCTGCCACGCCAGATGGGCCAGCTTGGTGGTCCGTGTCCGAAGAGGAGGACAGATCCTCCAGATCCGTGTGTCCTCGTTGGGGGCTTGTGGGCTGGCTGTGCTGGCTGCTGTCTCCATCCCCAGCATCCGGCAGTTCGTCACCTGTGGAGAGAATGAGATTTGTTATTGTGTTGCACCTGGCGAAGTATGTATTAGTCGTCTGACATTGGCAGTTCGTGCAATCTCGTACATGGGTTTCCCGGAGGCGAGTGTGTGGCTGTGGCATCTGTAGTTGTGTGTGCTAGGCAATGGGACTGTGTGCTGTGCACATGTGGCATGGGACGGATTGGCCATGCCGATGGGTGTGTTGCTGTGCCCCTACTCATTGTGACTCTGGTGTATGCGGGCTCCTGGCCCATCCTGGGTCTGGTTTGTACTTTGCTTTTGGAGTTCATATGGAACGCTTAGGAACGCATATGGCAACATGGGGGCCATGCCCCAGATTCGCATTTGGGAGGGGATATGCTTTTGGGGTTCAAATGGAACGCTTAGGAACGCATATGGCAACATGGGGGCCATGCCCCAGATTCGCATTTGGGAGGGGATATGCTTTTGGGGTTCAAATGGAACGCTTAGGAACGCATATGGCAACATGGGGGCCATGCCCCAGATTCGCATTTGGGAGGGGATATGCTTTTGGGGTACATGCTGTGAGCCATGGGTGCCGAACGTGACATGTGTTGTGGCAGCATGACAGTGCATGGTCTGAGGTGTGTGCATGCCTGACATGCCCTGCATATTTGCTGTCTGTTGTGATTACTGGACATGGCATTGGACGCATCGTTATGAGTGAGTGATAGTTGTGTGCCAGCCAACGTATTGCAGTTGTCCCATCTCCTTGGTGTGCGTGCTGCCCTGTGCCATGTGCATCACTGCAGTGCTCGGGGGGGTGTGGCCCATGTTGTGTGTTGTTGCTCACAGTGTGTCGTGCGCTTAATTGACTTCTGGCACATGGTTGGTCATGGGCATGTGTCTTAGCGTGACTGCTGTATGTGTGGCAGCTGTGCGGATGACATGCCTTTCATGAGACTGGGGCTGACGGATGGGATGGATGGTATGTTGTATGTGCATGGTGTGTCTGTGAGTTTGATGGGTTCAGTGGTGTTCGTGTGCATTTATGTTGTTCCGCTCTGTTGCGTCTAGTGTTGTTTGTCTTACATAGGCGTAGTTGTGGGGTGTGGGGTTGACAGGCAGTGGGGGCTACATGGACAGGACTTCAATGGTGTTTCGGTTGTGTGTGATGGAGTTGCACAGTGGCTGCCGTGTGGGACTATATTCAGTGTGGCTTGTGCATGCAGACGTGGCTCCTTGGGTGTTGCTATGTCTGTGATGGGTCATGTGGGGTGTGAGTCTGTTGTTCATGTCCGTGTGCACATTGTTCACTTGTTCGTGACGGTGGGCGGTGCTGCGTGTTCGTCTGCTACGTGACATGTCCCATGTGTTGGTGGTGTTATGGTCCTCATGCCTCCAGTAATCCAGCCCTGTCCAGTTTCCCACCTGCAAGTTGTTCGTGCGTGCACTGTACTGGATGCCACATGGCTCTAAGCGGGGGTGCTCCATGTTGCAGGTCTGTGGGGGTGGGGGGGTGTTGTGGGTCGTGGGGGTGGCTGTACACCCACTGACACCGATTGCTGTGGACCGTGATGTCTGCCTTTCGGCTGTCGTTGTGCACTGCGGTGGCTGACACGTGGCTGTGGGGTGTGGGGGATGCTCCTCCTTGCTGTGCTGTGGGACTGGGGCCTGGTGTGTGTTGTACTTGGGCTGTCCACCGTCCCACCCACTGCACTTTGTGTTCCTGCCACTTACCTGTTACTTGTCGGTTAGTGCAGCTGTGGCGGACACATGGGTGTGGTGGGTGCTCGTTGTGGCGCTTCTGGCATATTTGGGGACCTGTTGGTGGTTACGTGGCTGGCTTAGTGTACACATGTCCCCACGCATCTTAAAGTTGTTCGGTTTGGGCTGTGTGTGGTAGTGTCTGTTGCATGTGTGTGTGATGTGTTGTGTATTGTGTGCTGGACATGGGGGTGTTTGTCCCTGGGAGCTGTGGCATGGTAGTTGCGCATGTGAGTACATAGCGGTGTGCTGGTATACATTAGTTTGTACTTACCAGCCTCCACTCCCCCTGCTAATCCGGCGAGGATCTCCGGATGGATTACAACTCGCACCTTCTCCTCCCACGCTTTGAAGGTCTTAAAGAGCGCGGGATTCCCTCCGCCAGTGACGGCAGCCAGCTCTCTGTTTTTGCCCTCCTTCTTCTTGACCAGGCTCTTTACGTCATTCCAACGTTTGTTAATCTCGACTCTGTTTCTGGGCAGGGTCCCGACTGCATTGACCTGGTCTACGATCCGGTTCCACATTCTGTTTCTGGTGGCTAGTGGTGTGTGCTGGACCATGTTCCCATAGATTTGTGGGTACACCTTGATGATCTCGTCGACCATGACCGTCAGCTCCATGGGCGTGAACTTGGGCATCCTTTGTGGTGCCATGGTGTTTGTGGTGCTGGTGCGGTGTGTGTTGTGTAATGTGCAGGGGGTTTGTGGTGCCGGGGTGTGGTGGTGGTGGTGGTGGTGGTGGTGGTGGTGGTAGTGATGTGTGCGTTTCTGTGGTGTGCTGCTGTCCTTGCTGTGTCACTGTGTCCTCTCCTCTCCTCTCTGGTTTGCAATGTAGCAAGGGGCTGTAGTCTGTGGGAGTGCTGCTTTTGTACTCACCTATGTGGGTGTGTCCTCATGGTCTGTTGTTTTCAGGTGTGTTGTGTCTGGGGTTCTGGCCTTTGTATTTTTTGTTTGTCCGGGGGGTGTTTTCGGGATGTGTACTGTGCTTGTGTATTTGTGCGTGCCTTGCTGTGTGGACTTGTTGGCCATGTTGTGTGCTATTGGTTTTGTGTGCGGATGGTTTCTGTGCAGGTACGTTGGCGCCATGGCTTCTGCCGTGTCGATTCTCATCGGCGTTGTTTGCGCTGGCGGGCGGTATATTTGTGGTTTTCCGCGCTCATGGCGGTGCGATCGTAATTTCACGTGCGGTGTGTCGGCCGTGTGGGCGGGCGGTTTTGTGTTGTCGTGCGTGTTTCCGTCCGTGGCGGGCGGTTTGACTCAGACTCGGACGATGGCGGGCGGTATTTTGTGTGATTTTTCCGCCGATGGCGGTTTTCGGTTTGTGTAATCATAATGGCGTGGTCGGTGTTCAGGCGGTGTGTGCGGGCGGATTTTTGCCGCTTCCATGCCTGGCGGATTTATTTACGCCGGGTATCGTAATGGGCCCCTAAGTTATCTAGAAAGGCGACCTTGGATTTGGGCGGGCGATAAAGTAAAATTCCATTAAAAGAGTGCTGGCCAAGCAATTCAATTTTAAAATCAAATGCTTCACAGTCCTTATTATCCGTATTCATTTTAATGCAAGACTTGAAGCTGGATTTAAGAATAAGGGCAATGCCCCCGCCTTTCTTCCCTTCCCTTCCCGGTCCATTTTGTGAATTTTGTACCCTACAGGTAAGGCCAGCAATAGATCTGGGTCCGAAGAGGCGTCTGCCCAGGCCTCTGTGACAAAGGCTATTTTTATCTGTTTGGACTCCACAAACTCTCGAAACGCAATAGCGTTCTTGATTAATGACCTCACGTTGATAAGAACACAGGATACTCCTCTGAGGTGTGCCTTATTAACAGTGTGGGTTTGGGTGGTTGATGAGGTGTGCAGGATCGGTAGGCCGCAATTCATGCATTGCACTCCGCCCTGAGCTTGGTACAGCTCAATGTGCGGTCCAGTACACGTCTTACCTGCCCATTGTAGTTCGGTAAGAGTGTCTCGACTATACTGTATTTTAGGCTTCAGACTGGAGGTATCTGTCCCAAAACCAGCAGCATTGCCGGCGCTGAGCACGTTCCGAGCTCTGACGGGTGCAGACGGGCTTGCCTTTGGTGCGCCTTCGGCGCGTCCGCTGCGCGCCTGGATTTCGCCCATCTTTTGTAGTGGGTTGCTGATCCACAAAACGCTAGACCGTCACCTCCTTGCAAAATGGCAGTCAGCCAGAAGTAGGTTACACATTATCCTAAACGGGTCAACTCTCTCCGCTACAAACGGGAAGAACACGGCAGCGGACCGGAGAGTTGATCCTGCTGTCAGGTGAAGTGCACGCTAATAGCAACCAACAAGTAAGTGCACAGTGCCGGTTATTTAGACGCATAAAAATATTAAAAGTAGTAAAAAACAGTAAAAGATTTTTAAAATATCTTTCCCCCCAGGTCCCACCTGATTGCTCAATTAGAATGCTCCTCTGAACTGACTAAGCAAACAAAGGCAAACACGAGCGGCGCAATGCTTACTTTCTGCATCCGCTGTGCGCCCGGATTTCGCCCATTGAAAGCACAGAAGCAATCATGTCGCAAATCAGAGAGAAAGTGGAGACTTGAAGATAATGCAACTACCCGAATGGAATACAAGTCATCTCTCCTAACCTATAAGAAACTTATCCTTAGGGAAAAGGCCATATACTTCTCTGAGAAAATCATGGCGGCCAACAGATGCCCTAAAGCCTTCTTCACCACTGTAAAGAAACTTGCAAAGTTGCCATCTGCACCTGATATTAGTATTAGTCAAGAATTCTGCAACGCATTAGCAGAATCCTTCCAATACAAGGTCAAGTCTGTCTTTGACTTGTTTGTACAGCAAAATAATCGTCCGGCTTAAACACCGGTCGAGCTTGACAAGATCCAATCAGTCTTTTCTGATAATTCACAAGGTCCCTTTGAATCAGCCCCCCGACCCTTTCCTATTTTAACACATTGACAGTTGAACAAACCTCTAAACTCCTTGCTGCTACTAAATCTAGCTCTCCATCAGATCCATGCCCTCCCAAAATACTGCACATTTTGCCAGAAATTATAGCCATTCCTTTAACTGTGATTTTACACAGGATATTTTCCAACGGAATGGAAAAAATGAAATCCTCCATACTTCCTTTATTGAAGAAACCTAATCTGGAAGTTAAAGAGACTATCAACTATAGACCAATCTAAAGACTTCCATTTCCCACAAAAGTAATTGAAAAAGCAATAAACACTGAACTCTCTGTCTTTATCAATGACAATGCTATCCTGGATCCCTCCCAATTTGGATTTCGTGCTCAGCACAGCACAGAGTTGGCTCTCATTACTGCAACGGAGGAGCTCAGGCTGATACTAGTCACTGGGGGGAACGCAGCGCTGATCCTCCTGGACCTGTCAGCAGCCTTTGATACTGTCAATCATGGGCTGCTGCGGGACCGGTTGAGCTCCATCGGGATCAGGGGTAAGGCACTATCCCTGTTAAGCTCCTTTTTGTCGGAGCAGTCTCAGGAAGTGGCTTTGGGGAACATGGTGTCATCCCCCTTTACGTTGCCTTCTGGGGTTCCCCAGGGCTCTTCCCTGAGCCCAACACTCTTTAACCTCTACGTCACCCCTCTTGCTAGTCTACTAAGAAGCTACGGCTTTGCCCTGGTGTCGTATGCGGACGACACACAGATCGTCGTCTCGGTGAGCAGCTCTGCCAGCCAGACAGCTACCAGGTTTTGCGACTGTATGAGCCACATTGCAAATTGGATGTCAGACAACTGTCTGAAATTGAACTCTTCCAAGACTGAAGTTTTGCTGCTGGGGAACAATCCTTCATTTTGGACAAACAGCTGGTGGCCGGACAAATTGGGCCCTTTGCCCAAGCCAGTGCCTAAAGCCAAAAATCTAGGTGTCTTGTTTGACACCAAGCTGTCCTTTGAAGCACAAATCAACTAGGCCACTTCTGCATATTTTTATTTATCCTGAAAATGTTGAGGAAAATCCTCCCGGCAATTCCTATGGATCTAAGGAAGACGGTGGTTTTAGTGCTGATTTCCTCAAGACTGGACTACTGGAATGCCCTCTTTTCTAGTGCTCCGCGGCGTAGCATCAATAAACTTCAAACGGCCCAGAATGCTGCGGCAAGATTACTGCTGGGCATTTCTAAATTTGACTCAGTCTCCTCAGCTTTAGTCCGGCTCCACTGGCTACCTGTAGCTAAGAGGATCCAATTTAAATCATTATGTATCGCTTTTAAATCTCTTAACAACATGGGGCCATTACAGCTGACGAAATTCCTTAAGCCTTACACTCCTGCCAGAGCCCTCAGATCGGCCGAACTGGGAAACTTAACTGTTCCTAAAGTTAGCAGGGTGAGTAGGGCGGTAAGAGCTTTATGGCCACAACGGCCAGCCTCTGGAACTCCTTGCCTATCACGTTGAAAAAAGAACATAGTCTCTTTAAATTTAGGAAGGGCCTTAAAACTTGGTTGTTCACGGTTTAATTGTTTACTTCTCTGTCTGTACTGATTGGATCAAAGGCAGCGCCTAGACACCCCAGGGTATTTGTCGCGCTCTATAAATTTCTCCTCATCATCATCATCATAGAGCTACAAGGTCCCAGCTTGTGAAAGAAAGTACTGTAAGTCACACCTCTGAAAAAGAACACATTTTTCTCATCACAAAGATTCCACTGACTCCATCAATTGAAGCCAGTGCTGTCTCCAAGCAGCATTTACAGTGGCAGATTCACAAATTGCACACTTATAAATGTTTTCAGGCAGCAGGCATCCTGGCAGGAAGGCTTGTTTCTTATTTAGCTGTCTGTCCCTCCCTCGGCTTTGCAGCACAGGAGACTCCCTCCTTCCCCTTGCAGCTGTCAGAATGAACCATCCTGGACTGTAGGGGAGCTCCTTTTGATACATTTAAAAAGTATGGGCAGAGCGTGCCCCACAGATCCTGCCCACTTCGACCTCTGCTTTTAATGTGTATGTGCAGACTGGCATGTAAAGGCATGACTGGATAGGAGCCCCCACATAAACCGATGGATGTTGACTGTCTTATGTTAGTCTCCGCATAGGGGTTTCGTTGTTGCATGGTGTATATTTTACAAACGGGCCTAGTTTGTATGCGTCCTCGACAGATCTTTGAAATGGGTGGTGCTTTTCATCCCGGTGGCCACGCATCACTCTGATGCAGTCCGTGCTGGCCCTTCTTCCTTGTATTATTCAACACACCCCTTTAGCCACAATCAAGCAGGGCATTGTCTGGAACCACACACAGCACACGGGCACGTCATGTCTGTCCAGCCACGTGCTGCTAAATGAATGTGAAATTAAGAATTTCTGGACAACATTAAAGAAAGTATAGATTATGCTAAGGGAATAGAGGCGAGAATTTGCCTTCACTTTCTCTACTTCTCGTGAGCAGCAAAAAATCAACATAATAAACAAAAGTCTGTAGTAACCACTGTAAACAAAATAAACATAAAATAATTGTCACACTGTCGAGCAACCCGCATCCTTGCCAGTCCATAACTGCACTGAGGAACCCCCTCACCTTTCTTTGCTCCTTCTCTGTGAGTTGAGTGCCTCTTATGAGTTAGCTGGTTATCATACCGTGAGAGTATTTCTGGCTATTTGTGGAATAGCGTTGTACGTGTTGTACTGTAGGTGGTTTACAGTTCATTACTTTTAACACTAGTTGGGCTTTTCAGCCGTATAGGCTGTTATCATCAGACCTCTTAGCAGGCGCCTAGGCGTTTCTTCAGCACGCGCAATCTTGCCTTTTCTGAAACATTATGGGGTTTTTGTACCCATCCTGCACACAGGTCCACGCTCCCATCAGGAGGGCAGGACGTCTCTGACCTCTTTCCCCAGACAGAATTGTGCCAAGGCGCATTACGCCACAGCGCCGCTTACAGGCGAGCATGCGCTTCTCTTTGCTTGTTGGACCTCGTGTGGACAGACAGGATACGTATCAAGGTATCCATTCTGGGTTACTTACACTTATTCTGCACTAAGGGATAACATTTTGGAAACATGATTGGATTTAATATGACCTACACTAAAGGGGGGGTAGAACTTTTTTACAAACCCTAAATAGACTGGAATAACAGATGATTTTTTGCGTCATTAAGAGACACAACTTTCTTAAATTCAGCGTATATGAGCCCTGATGAAGTTCAAAAGAGAGGATTTGAACGAAACACATTGGCTGGATGTTCTCTGTATATTTATGGATTTCAAGTGAAGAAGGAATTAAATAAATGTTTTCTCAGAGATACAGCATTGAAGTTTTCTTTATTAGAACAATTTCCAGAGTGCACTTTTCCATTTGTGATATCTGCATGCATGCGCTTCCGCACCCGTCAAGTTGACTTGCCTTGCCTGCTCCCATAGCAACAGATAGCTTTGGGACTAGATGCATGGAGCTGAGTTCAGATCCAGGCCTGTTCTGAGCCTGAAATTCTCAGGCATACTTAAGCATGAGAGCCTCCCCGGGCCAGGAGCCAGGGCAACAGAAGTAGAATCAGAGGGTTGTGACTCACCTCGGGCCTGGAGCTTAAGGCGGGTTTTAGGTTCCTCTGTGGATGACACATTTGGGTGCGAGCTCCTGGAAACTTTAGAGCCCCTCAAATAGGCTTTATAGAAATTATCGCAGCACTTGCCACACCCTTTTCGGCAATCCGGGGGGGGGGGGGGGTGGGTTGTTGCAGGGGAGCAATTCCCTAGAAGGATCCTGTAGGAAGCGGTCCTGATGATATCACTGTGTGAAAGAAATCCAAGAAGCACCCGCATTCAGAAGTAAGGGATGATTGTCGCCCCCTCCACGAGGAGCTGCGTCTCCAGCTAAAGAGACTTGAGGCTTCCAGTAGCGGAGAGGCCTACGTTTCCTGACAAGATTGTGAAAGACATTTGACTTTCTTATTTAAGGAGCAAGTTTCACTCTCGGCCCAGAGGTTTTGGAAGGCTTGACCCAGAGAGATATTTGCATATTGGATAACGCCAACTATGCCATTTTGGCTGAATTTCGGCTGAGAAGAGTAGTTCCATTCTTCGTCATACCGATCCAAAACTCAGTGAATTGGCAAACAATGAGGCTTTCCCTTCCAAAGAGGGTTTCCTCTTTAGATATCCTTTTGTGACCTCTTGGGATGACATGTTCTTCCCCTGTCAATCCAGACACTACAGAGGCCAACGTCACCACAGCAGATTCTGGGGCAACTTTAACTTTCCCTCGTACATAGTCAACTTTCCAATGCCCTTTCTCAATAAATCTACGAGGCAGAATAAGTTTATTCTTTCACAGCTGGACCTGATCCGTGTGTCCTACAGATGGTTGAAGGATTTTATTTGGAGTTCTGTTTGACTCCTGTGCAAGTTGCCACTCCAAGAGAGATTCAGCTTTCTACTGACAAAATGGCTTTTATAGATCAAGAGATCCAGTTGCTCCTTCACAAAAGAGCCTTCCAGTCTTGTTCCCTTATTCCCTTGGGTTTCATGAGCAATGTGTTCCTAGTGACCAAAAAGGAGGAGGTTTCCAACTGGGTAACAATCTTCGGGACTTCAATGCATGGATTGTATAAAAACTTCAAGATGGAGGGCATTCACATCCTCAGGGAGTTGTTAAGAGAAGAAGACTTCATGGTCCACCAAGACATCAGGGACACTTAGCTCTCAGTCCCTATTTTTCCCCTCATCCCTCTTTTCTCCAGTTTCAGTGCCTATTTCTCACTTACAAATTCTTGGCTTTGCCCTTTAATCTACCTGTCTAGTACAGGGCCCTCCAAGGATTGAAGATCCTCACCTTCCAAGATTTTCCATATGCGGAATTAGCCCCTCTGTACGAGGAAGTCCATAAGGAGCTTCATTAGTGGCTGTCAATCACGGAGACCTGGAAAGGCAGAGCTATCCTTATCCTGGTTCCAGATGTGGTGATCGAGTCAGATGCCAGTCACCACAACTGGGGAACGACATGTGGCGAGGTGACAAAGGGGGGCAGATAGTCTAGACTCTAGAGAGGAGCTTCAACTACATATGGAGTGTCTGGACCTGTTGCAGGGATTCTGCACATACACAGAACTATGTGCAGGAAAACAGGACCTCAGTGAATAGGGGTGTACCAACCTACCACATCAGTACCCAAAATCCCAAACCGACTAGCTATAGTGTCTCATTCGTTCTCCTCCAAAGACCACGGAGCTATAAATCATTAGACAACCCAGAACACAACACTCCCGACTCTCTCAGGAATCGCGGCAGCAAGACGTACTCTTTCGTTCACTCACTCGTACTTGTCCACAATGAGAATAAGCAGAGTCACTGAAATAGTTCAAAATGTTTATTTTAACTATCGTGCTCTACAATACAGTATACGTGCCACTACTAGCAGCAAAATGCATAAACTCAGCACAGTTAGCATTGTTACAATTCCATAGATTACAAAGGGAGAAGTCATTTTATAAAGACTGTGGAAATAAGGGCCTACAGGCCTGACCACCCTCCCCTTGACTAGAAGAAGTTTATTTGATAAAAAGGACGATCTCTGGGCTTTGACAGCAGTCCCCATACCTTAAAGCCTGGATGTAAGGTTTACATCATAGGAACAGCAGAGCTCTTCTCCATGGAACAGCTTTCTCCAAGTGTGTTAAAACAACATGCAATAACGTATTATCAAAGCACGAGTCTTCAGTACTGCAGCTGTGTGTAGCATATTATGTCTAGGTGCTAGGGACTGACCAGAACAGAATAACAATGGGCATTGTTTATCGACCTTGCACATCGTGTTCAGACTAAACTCCAGGAAAGGCAGAGAACGCGAAAAGCAACCCGTTCTCATGTGAAAGGCACAAAGTCTTGCAAAAACAAAGTCATGTAGTAGCGTGCGCAAAAGCAGCATCATGGCAGCGAAGATCATGCTAACTTAGCAATGTCGATAATGTGCCTAAGAACCATATAACAGACCCTGTCTCTGGCCCCTAGTGCCGCCATTGCTGCATCCTCCTGAGGATGGACAATGTCTCAGCAGTTCAGTACATCAATCCCCTAGGAGGCACGAGGTCATGAATGGCAGCTAATGCGTTTTGGCATTTGTACGCTGCTCACAACATAACCGTAATGGCGGTTGACCTACCGGGCAAGGGAAGCATGATGGCAGATTGTAACTCACACCACCAAAGGATTTCAGCCACTGGAAGCTGTGCTTCTTGATGTTTTTTGAGATAATGAAGATTTGGGCTGTGCGCAGGATAGACTAGTTTGCGTCTTGATGGCCATTTCAGCTCCCATTGTATTTGAGCTGGAGACCAGACATGTTTGCATTAGTGATGGACACCTTGTTTCAAGAATGCATGGGGCTGAACCACGCTTTCCCTACATTTTCTGTAATAAATTGGGTCGCTTTTCAGGTCAGAAAACGTTCTCCTATCGAGAACACAGATGTGGTTCCCAATTCTACTGGAGTTGTCATGCGAACTCTTGAGATTACTCCCTTCTTTACCAATGGTTCCTCTGATCCAGCGGGCCGGACACAACAATTAGTGATGCAAGGCCTTCTTCATCTGGTTACACGGCCACTTTACGGAGTCACTGGTACATGCCAGGACTTTCACAACAGCTCTCTCCTTCATCGACCTGACGTAGTCAGACGTCCCACATAGAAGATTCATATCTGCCTAATGTAGGTGTGTGAAACAGCCTTGATACCATAGGGGCAGATGTTAATGATGTCGTTCATTTCATGGCAATTTTGGCTGCATATGCTTTAGACTATAGGACAGTAAACACTTATCGTTCTGCCTTCTCAGCAGGTCATGTGCTGGTTGTGTAGAAATAAAAACCTTCTTAGGGGTTCACTGATACATCTGGTCCTTAAGACCAACAAAGAAGAGATTGGCACAGAAGCTGTAATATCAAAAAACATGTTTTATTAACCTCAGATGAGGAGATTGCATCTTACGGTACCCGCAGGCCACTGTAGGAGGCATTCTAATGAGTGCAGAGAACAGGGTCCTTATATATGTATTTGTTACATAGTCAGCATAAAATCAAGGGGAGGTCCTAGCACATACAAGCATGCTTATTGACTAATATGGGTATACAAAATTTGCTTGCTCCACAAAGTGGGAGGAGACTAAACTGCTTACATGAGTAAGAATAGCCTGACAGTTCTATACTAGGAGCAGGTGCATTCTACCAGCTAGGCCTCTCTGAGCATGTGCAAGACTCTGGAAGAGGGAGAAAGCACATGGCGAGCACATGGCTAACTAAAATGGCTGCCAAGTACAAAATGGCTTTCAGCTCATGCTAACAGCGATTCCTGCAATCTTTAACAGATGATCCTTTTAGCATGAGCTAAAGACATTCCCATGATCTAGTAGAGACATAGAAAATATTTTGCACATTTTCTTCTCATAAATTCATCAATATCCTATGCTAGGTGGGCATTTACATTCTAAACATTTCATTAAGCAGGTATATACAAGGTATAAGCAGGAGTACAAAGTGAACAGAGCATTGGGTCATACAGGTAGCAAGAGAGAATAATGACTATTATCTCAAACAGAAATCTCAATATTTTCCAATCCTAAGCAGAAAGCAAATACCAAAACCATCTAGTCTAATTTTAAGTTTCAGGGCTCTGATGGGGGCTCGTCAAGTCAATTTCAAAATAGCCAACAGCACATACCTAATAAAAACATTTTCAATAGACTTTCTCAGTATTTTTTATGAGGGCTAAATTATCAATTAATATACTTAAGGAAAGAGTAAAGTAACATGCTCAGATGAACTTTTCTCGTGCAGAATAAACATTACTCTTAAAAAATATTAAAGCAATCAGACATATTATTACAAAAACAATCCTGGCTTGGGGGACCAGGAGGACCACACAGGGCCATAGGAATTAGGACAAGGAGCCGCAAAGGGCTGCTCCTCCAAAAAAATGGGACGACCAAAGGGGTACATTACTAACAAAAAAAGAGTCCTTGGGAATTTCTAGAACCAACAGCCAGAGGGAGTCTTCTCCCTGTGTCCGTTTGAGCCTCACAGGCAGGCTCTTGTTGTTCCCACGGTGGAGCTGCACAACTCGCAACTCAAGAATCACGGAGAAGGAAAAGTCTTTCTTTCAGGATAGGGCAATCACCCCCAGGGCAAATACCCTCAATGATCCTGTCCAGTGTCTCAGGCAGTGCACCAGTTTTCTTCACTTTAATCTAACAGGCACCAAGGGCACAGCACCTGTACCCTAAACTCAAGTCCTTCCCTAACTCCTGTATTGCACCTCTGTGAAAGGAAGACACTACGCAGAAATGGGGTAAGTGTCCAGTTTATTCCGTCCGACGTCCTCCAGGTCCCGGCAGCAACTGCCTGCCTGAGGACTCCACATTCTAGAGTAGAATCACCCCCGATGACACAAGCTCCTAACGAGCCCGCGTTCCACAGATCCCAACACACCCCCCTTCCTTCACAATGAAAACGGAAAAAGTAAGGTTAAGCAAAGAAAAACAATAAGAAGAAGATAACAGGAAACAGGATATGCAGAAGAACAACATCATTACATTTTGTAATCTTGGAATTTTACAGGAACAAATTTCAATCTGGTGGAAACAGCTCTGGAAGAAACATGATCGGAATGCACAGGTTCCATCCCGTGGGTATTGGTCGGCATTGATGTTGGGGAAGGAACAACACCCAGTCTCCTATTGACATAGACCAGCATTGACTCAGGCACAATGGAAACAGCAGACTTGTTCCAAACTTTCCCATTCTCCAACACCACCACGTGATTTCTTACAGCTGACACTCTTTTGGGAGCAGAGAACCGAGACTCCCCTTACGAAGAAAACCCGGTCTTTTGATCCTCACCCAATCCCCCACCTTAACAGATATGGGACAACGAACTCCAGGCCTGGTGTCGTACTTGGCCTGAACAGCAGCCCTGACGTCAGTTACAACAGACAATTTCTTAGTGTCCACCACCCTCCTGGACATCCATTCCTTGTTTAATTTGGAGCCAGCAACCCTTCCCCTGAGTAAGGTAAACGGGGCAATGCCGGTACTAACATGGGGAGTGGTCCTCACAGCCCAAAGCATGTTGCTGACAGCTTCCCGCCAATGCAACCCATTCACCAAAGCCAATTGCAGATGTTCCTTGATTACGCGGTTGAAGCGCTCAACCAGGCCATTGCTGCGGGGGTGATAAAGAGAAGTAAGAATGTGACTGACACCTATGTCCTTGAGGAATTTCTCCATCTCACAAGAAACTAACTGGGTACCATTATCCGACACCAGCTCCTCAGGGAAACCCTCCTTGAGAAAAACATCTTGCAAAAAGTTGATAACAGATGAAGAATTAGCATTGTCAACGAATCTGACCTCTGTCCATTTTGACATGTAGTCAATTAGAACAAGGGCATACTTTGGAGAACTCCCAATGAGTCCAAAAGGACCCGCGATGTCAAAGGCCAATTTAGTCCAAGGAGTGTTTTTCACCACCACAGGTGTAATCGGGGAAGGGTGGGTCACCTGGGATTTGTCACTCGTGACACATGCACAACAGTCACGAACATAATGCTCCACATCCTTATCCAGGGCAGGCCACCAAAAATCTTGTCTAACTCTGCGTTTCATAGCTCGAATCCCAGGATGGCCCTCATGAGCTAAATTTAAGATCTTATCACGAATGGATGAAGGAACCACCAACAAACCCCCTCTCCTTAATACTCCATCCACTAAGGATAGCTCATCCTTAACCCTTTTGTAAGGGACCAACTCGGAAGGGCAATCTTTGTCGCTAGGCCACACACCGGCTAAGAGGTCAATCACCTTTACGACAACAGCATCCTTAGACATGCTCTCCAACCATTCTTGTTCGGTGAGTGCACTACCAATGGTGCCCTCCAACGAGCACACGGCACAAACCATTTCCAAATCATCACACTCCAATACCTCCTCCATGCCAGAAAGGGGTAACCTAGACAGGCAATCGGCAACATGGTTTTTGGCTCCAGCCACATACTCAAGCCGATAGCGGAACTCTTGTAGTCTATACTGCCATTTGGAAATATGTGGCGTGGCTCTCCCACCACCTTTGGTTGTAAACAAATCAACTAAGGGCTTATGGTCGGTTCTTAAAATGAACTCATTGCCCCACAAAAAATTCTTGAAGTGTTGGACACCCCACCACAAACCTAAAGCTTCCTTTTCTATGGTAGAATAGGTGCTCTCGGCACCTCTTAAAGTCCTTGAAGCAAAGGCAATGGTTTCTTCACGACCATCACTCCTCCTCTGAAGAAGTACTGCCCCCAAACCAACATTACTCGCATCAGTGGATACAATACATAAATCATTAATGTTGAAGTGTTTAAGGGGGTGAGCATGTATAATTTCCTGTTTGATACATTCAAAATTATTGTTGCAGTCAGCATCCCACACATACTTGACGTTTCTCTTTAACAAATTCCGCATGGAAGCAGTTTTAGTAGAGAAATTGCAAACAAACTTGGCATAATATTCCACTAACCCTAAAAAGGAGCGAAGTTGGTCCTTGTTCACGGGAGTGGGTGCATTCTGAATGGCCTCAATGATCTTGAGTTTGGGTTCAATGCCCTTGTGTGAAATGTGATGACCAAGATAATCAACACCTTCTTGAAGGAACTTGCACTTATCAGCCCTCAATGTTAAACCGCTTGACCTAATGATATCTAGCACATGCTTGACTCTCTCATCGTGTTCAGACTCCGACTTCCCAAAAATGAGAATGTCGTCCTGAAAAAAATACGACACCCGCTATGTCCTTAAACAAATTGTTCATTAATCTTTGAAACACAGCAGAAGCTGAAGCAAGACCAAAAGGCATGCGAATGTAGCGATAAGCACCCTCTGGAGTGACAAATGATGTTAAGTGCCTAGACTCCTTACTCAGCTCAATTTGATGATACGCTGAGGAAATGTCGAGTGAAGTGAAAAATTTGGCACCCTCCAGAGTAGCCAACATTTCGTTGATGTTGGGTAAAGGTTGACGATCAACCCAAATGTTAGCGTTGAGATCTCTCAAGTCAACACACATCCTGAGAGATTTATCGGATTTTCGTGCTAAAACAATGGGAGCCAACCATTCAGAACCTTCGATAGGTTCAATCACCCCTGCAGTACACAATCGTTTCAACTCCCGCTTGAGTTCTTCTCGTAGACTTAAAGGTACCTTGCGAACCTTGTGAGCCACAGCTATCGCACTGTCCTTAAGTATGATGCGATGCTGAAAGCCCCTAAGCTTCCCAAGTTCCCCACTGAATACTTCAGGAAAGATGTGTGCCCACTTGTTATTAGCTGATTGGGTAACGGCATGAACAGGTGATATGTCATGGGGAGTGAGATTGTAGAATTCCCAGAGGGCATTGCGGGACACTACCATATCAGGATGATTGGGGTCCAATATGATGTTGAGAGCACCTTGCTCGTCCCATCCCAACAGATTTGCGCCCTCCTTAACTACAAACACGGTTCCCGTAGTTTGATCATCATTGAAAGCCAGTTTTGCTGAAAACTTTCCCAGCACTTCGACTCTTTTACCACCATAAGCAAAAATTTTGATGTTGGATTGTACCAAATGGACATCAACGACCTTGTCAAAATCCTTAACATTGATGATGGTAAAAGGCGAACCTGAATCAGCAAGGAAACTTATACTAACCCCATTGACCTTAATGTTACATGAAGGAGATTTCCTTTTGTAGGACCCCCAAGGAAGATAATTCAACTACACCTTCAGCGTGAGACGATGAAGGAGACAACATCAATAGTTCATAATTCTCATCATCAGAATATGTGAGGTCCTCAGCAATAGCCTTCACTACCTGAGATGAACTCTTCTTAACCATGACTGCTTTGCACATTCTGGAATAATGGCCTTGCTTACCACATTTGTAGCAGGTTTGATTCAGAGCAAAACAAAATTTGGCATTGCCTAAATGTGACTTGCTTCCATAGCGAAAGCACACAACTTCATTTGGTTCAAATTTGGGTTTCGGGTAGAGTGTAGGACGTGAAGTGCTAGGAGAGGGAGCCTTTAGAATGGATGACCTAGATGATTTGGGGACAGATTTGGCATTTAACAGTTTGACTTCATTGGTTGAAACAGTGCTACTCATTTCTTTTACACAAAATTGAGAATGCTCAATAGACCTGGCCAAAGTGAGTGCAGTTTCTAAGTCAGGATCATCAGAGGATAACAATTTCTCTTGGATCTTCTTGTTGGATGTCCTTTCAATTAATTGGTCACGGATGATTTCATCACGAAACTCCCTGTAATTACAGGTGACAGCTAGAATTCGAAGAGCAGCAACGAAGTCATCAATAGACTCACCAGGAGTTTGAGCGCGTTGCAAGAATTTGTGACGTTCAAGAACTACATTCCTTTTAGGACTGAATCTCTTGTCAAGAGTCTTGACTACAGAAGCATAGTCGTCAACGAGAAGTGAATCTCCACTGTCACCACCACTTACAAGAGTACTTACAACCTCTAAGGGTAAAGTTTTCAAGATGTTTCTGCCTTCAGGGCCAAGATTGTAGATTAGAAGCGCTTTCTTCTTCTTGGGGGTAAAGGTTTCACCATCAATGGCTTCTAAATAAGCCTCGAACGTCTCTTTCCACTGTTCCCAGTGAACAGGTGGAGTACCAACAGATTGTAGAAAGGGTGGAGGCGCCGAAACGCGATCCATGGCAAACGTGGGTGAGTTGCTGCCCAACGTCAATACAACAGTATTTTAATGGTGCCAACTAGATGCAGGGATGACAATGAGTATAGGGAAAATAAAGCATGAAATAGTTAACAGAAGGTGTGCATAAATAAGACTAGCAGGTGTGCGCATCACCGAATGCACATCAAGGATGAAAACAGAAGTAATCACACATGAGTAGTAGGGGTGTGCGCATCACCGGATGCACAACATGGCATAATCACTGCACATTAAGAGCTGCAACTTACGATGGAAACGAAGAAAAGGTGGGCACATCACCGATGTGCAACGTCGAAAAGCAGAAGTCCTCAATGTAGGGTTGAAGATGAGGAAAGTAGAAACGATACTCGGTGAAAACGAAACAGCCTGATCCTAAAATGGCCGCTGCCGCCGACGCGTGGTGACGTCAGGAGTAGTGGGCGTAGAGCGACGTCGTAGGCGTAGAGGAAGAATGCCAACAATCAGTTACGTGGCAACGGTAGGGGACGGTGCGCGAGCCTTCGCCGCACCACGGGGACACACCAACTGGCACAGAAGAGGAAGCAATTGCCCAGCAGGAAAGCGAAGCGGAAGGAAACTTGCCAGACCACGGTGAACCTCGGCAACAGCACACTGAAGCAGGACAGCAGGATGAAGCAGGAGGAACAGGCAGACCAGAAAGCCAAGAAGACCGCAGGGAATTTAAGTTCTCTCAGCAGAACACAGGATACGGCGTGGCACAGCTGGGGGTACTTCGTGGGGATCCTGAGGCGTCGGACCAACTCGTCGCCACTGAAAGGAAGACACTACGCAGAAATGGGGTAAGTGTCCAGTTTATTCCGTCCGACGTCCTCCAGGTCCCGGCAGCAACTGCCTGCCTGAGGACTCCACATTCTAGAGTAGAATCACCCCCGATGACACAAGCTCCTAACGAGCCCGCGTTCCACAGATCCCAACACTCTGGCGCACTGCTCTTTTGTTAGGGCCACAAATTGTACCCAGTGTGCTCGGGCATCTCTTGATCAACAAACAAAGGCGTAGACTTGCATTCACTTGGGACCAGGACTCAAAGGCCTGAAGCAACCCTTGTTTCAAAGGGGGTCACCTCAAGCAAAAGCCTCCTTGCCGTCCTTGTCGTTCTGTGACTCTCTCAGCTGGGCATCAAAAACTGGATCCACACAAAGATTTCTCCATCCTGATTTGTAACCCCGTCTTTCACCCAAGACAGTGGCAGGGGTACACACTTCACGTCCCAGTGCTTCCGCCTTCACTGAGGTCCTAGTTGCCAGCAACGCCTATGCTGGTTCCTTTAACTTTGGCTTCAAACTGGAGTGGCGCTGACTCCCCAGGCTGGATCTGATGTCCGGGCCCCTCTGGCAATGGTTGTAAGGCAGCAAATATCTATTGGTGGACAGAACAAGAGGTCTTTAGACAAGGCACAGAAATAATCTAACAACAGAGAGGATAGTCTCAGAATACTCTCTTAGTCTCGGGGTGCCCCATACATTAGCAAGGCACCCAAGAGCCACTTCATCTATCTGAGAGTAGAAAACCCTGGACCTATTGGCAAGTATAAAAGGAACGTTTTGGTGAACTGACAAGAGTAATACATCACCCAATCCCAAACAGCCAAGGAAGTCTGTGTTCATTTACTAAATTCTGAGGAAAAGAGAAAACAATACAGACATACTCCAAATACTTACATTGGTGTATTCCTATATTACCAATCTGAAGAACCCTCAAGAAAAAGGAAATGTTCTACACTTTTACTCATAGATTTTACATTACTTGTACAGGACTGCAGACACTTGTAAAATAATTTCTCTTACATGTTATGCTTAGGACCATGCTCTCATGTTATAGGTGCAGCAGGAAAATCTAAAACTGCTAATTTAACAGGGATTCTTATTGCAAAAAGAACTAAACTTCAACATAGTGAGTACATTTTCTCCAGCAGAACATGTTATGACAAACAAATTCCTATAAAACAATATTTTCCTTCAAAATGTTTGCTAAGGATCACATGAGCGTCTTTCCTGCATTGTACTTTTCACGATCTGGACTATGCAACATCATTTTCAAAAGGAAAAAAACCCTATCTCCAGCTCTAATAAGGGCTGTCAGCTTATTGACAGAGACTAGCTAATAAAAGACTAGCAATGCCCTTGCAAAACTGTATAGAACATGAGAATAACATAAACAATAATAGTGTTGCCACCTGAGATTTTTGAACAGAAACCGCCACTATACAGTTCTCCTTAAAGATCAAATAAGGGAACATCAATCTGTTCTACTCATTCTTTCATACAGGATGGGCAGTAACATAGCTTATGTGTTTCATCTGTTTATTAATTCTAACAATTTTAAAACAGTATTACAGAATAGCCAATAACTATCTCATGGCTATTTCCTAGACAGCTTAGACAGACTCAAAAAAAAGTGAGAAAAAGAAGAGAGAAAACATAATTTTGCCTACCCTTAATTTGTAGAGGAGCTAGCCTCCTTCCCCCATTTTGACAGTAGGAAAACCTGAAACAGGTTTTACTTCTGTCAACACTTTCAACCCCTATTTGTAGCAACTGGGCACAAACAAACTTGTAGGAGATATCTTAGAAAGTGGCTATTCTCTGATTCAAGCACATCGAGTACTGTAGAAAGCGTCAGCAACAAATGTATCAATTCCTTGAGCAATTGTACTTGATTAACATGAGGCGCATGAATGCAAACTAAAATCCATTTCCTCCTTATCGTAGCCCCTACACAGTATTCTTTAAACTAAAACCATTATTTTGATATACATGGCAGATCAATGCTCAACTGAGGGCTGTTTTCCTTTGTTTCATATGACTGCGCTAAACGTGTGTTTGCCAAAAATAGGAAGCAAAGCTTCTCTTCCTCTCTTTGCGCTATCATCTCGTCTTTCAAAAACTTTTCGAAGGTCGAAGTGTCCCAGCAAACATTACCCTTCACCCTGCTAAGTTGCTAAATGCAGAACTCCGACCTTTGACCCGTTCAGCAGCTGTTCATTTTGTTTGTGCAAGGCTTGCCATGCGGTTTTCGTAATGCAAAGCAACTCTGGAGAATCACAGCTAAAAGGCAGTCCTGTCCGATCCGTTTGAAAGTAATTTAAAGGTAGGATAATAACGTCTGCTCTTCTGTATACTTATTTTCATTTATGTACAGTGGTGTGCAGTCTAGTAATGCAGAGATCAGCTGTTTGTTTTATACTTGCATATACTTTATGGAAGCCTGAGAGCACGTTAAAACTGCCTTGAGTGGTAGAACTGCTTGTAAAATTGTGAATTTAGCTCAATTTCGACTTTGGTGGTAGGGGCACTTAAAAATGAATATCCTACAATATTTTTGCATAATAGGAACCCCCAGAGTGTTCTCTAGATAGCCCAGGAATGGGAAATCAGAAATGTATAAGATATACCCTTATAAAAATGAGTTTTGTACGGCTGGGTAAAGTGACATTTCACATTTAAGTTCCCTTCTTATTGCGGTACAGCACTGCTTAAATTCAACTTTGATACTAGGAATTCACAGTATGATGATTAGGCTTTATAAAGATGAAAAAACGAATTTAAAGCATTTGTGTTTAACAATATATTTTTTGTCATATAATTAAATTTTTTTATTTTTTAATCAAAACCAACCATTTTGATGATTCCACATTTGAAAAGCAAGCTTCATTCGTAGCCTATCATATTTAAACGCATTCATTCATAACCCTAAGCACAGAAGCCTTACTTGAAACATGAAAAGTCTGCGCCACTTTTAAAAGGACAGTTATCATTTAACATCAGAACCACAGATGTACTTATGAAAAAAGGCATTAAGAAAGGAAATCCCTACTTTCAATTTTGTTCTCTGTTATCCAAAATAATGAAACTGGTTTTTGAAACTTTTAAAATAATGCAGGCCCTTATACCAGTTTTACACTGACTTAAAATTTCGCTGACTCAGCATTCCTGTCTGTGGCCGTGATCAGGAATAGCCATATGCTATTTATGCAGCTGTTGTTTGTCAGCAGGCGTCGAATTTTCACGCCTTTCTCAGGAAAAAACCCCTTTATTATTTGAAATACCCTGACAGAGTTAAATCCCCATTTGCTGTGTCAAACAGTTTCTTTTCAGTTAGTCAGTTTAAACACAGCTGTTGGAAAGCTTTTTCTCGGGTGCTGAAAGAAAAGCATGTCACAGTCTATTTAAAAACTGAGGCATTTCAATGCAGTCAAATCTATCTTTCTATAATGTGTATTTAGTTCAGCAACGACCAAATTCACTCATATGATGTGCATGCCTTTTAATGTCTAATACAATGTATTTAAGGAAAAGGCTGTAACATGTATTTTAGTCTATTGATTACAAAACACACAATTTCGTTTTTTTCCTCTGTATGAGGCCTATTTTAATCCTATTGAATACGAATTCTAATTTTATCTTTAGCATTGTGGCAATTTGCACACATGTACAGTGTCGTACTCTGTCAATTTAATAGTAACATGCAGCTGTTTAGCATATGTCATATAATTCATTTCTGGATTTTTATTTAATATGTAAGTAACTAAATGACATTTTGCATAACAGAATGATGACAGCAAAAAACATAAACAAACTCATTGAGCTCATTCAGACAGTTACAGAAGGGGGTCATACACGCAGAGTACACAACACAGCGCGCTTAAAGCTAGACATTCTTTCACAAAGAGTACTCACACAAGTATTACCAATGTCAAACCACAAACCCACATAGACATTTAAACACACATTTAACCCACAAATCAACACTTAGGACTGCTTACAAAGTGTACGCAAGACCAACCTATTTGTAAATACTAATTGTAAGTCATATTTACAAGAAGAGCTCTCAAAAGTAGCCCAAAAAAAACTGTTCCATGGTCAAGAAGCCAAAATACACCAAATTCGCCAGTTTTGGCTGGTAGAACACTCAAAAAGAGCTCTGCATATCACCGATTATGAATGTTACTAAGTGCGCAGATCCGGATCCGTTTTATGTACATATTTAGTTCCATGGGGTACTTAGTCACCAAGGAAGAAATATCTTTTTACTATACGTAAACCTATTTAGGTATCCCCTCTGAGGGGAGTCAACTAAGTACTTACTAAATCCATATCGGTACCTCCAAAACAGCAACACTTTCAACAAAGTGTGCTAGAAACAGGCATGCCAAAAATATTATAGCATATATAATATTATACTCCAAGTGACACTTAACACAATGTGTGCCGTTCAAGTTTTCAAAGTTAGAGAAAAATCTCCTCATTACCTGCCTATATGAATTGCAATGCATATATAACTTACAAAACAAATTCCAAAATTGGCCAATCATACAAACAAAGCCACAGTAAGTGTTACTAAAACTACCTTACCAATCAAAGGCATCAAACCAACAGCAAGTGCCGCAAAACGGCTCTTACCAATCAAATGGTGTCCAGATTCCAACTGCCAAGTTCTGAGTGACCTAACGGTCGTTTTAAAATACTCACGCCAAAGAAGTTCTCAGTCGGGAGCGGCAAACACTTGGAGGATCAGATCAGGAAGACCAGAAATATACTGGGCTGGAAGACAAACAATCTCCGTGCGCAGGGTACCTCCTCAGTAGATTCCTGTCCTGTACTCCTCAGTAGATTCCTGTCTCCCTTCAAGACCACTCCCTTGGATAGCCGCTGAACCGATGAGGTCCACTTTCGGGCGCCATTTGTAGAAATAAAAACCTTCTTAGGGGTTCACTGATACATCTGGTCCTTAAGACCAACAAAGAAGAGATTGGCACAGAAGCTGTAATATCAAAAAACATGTTTTATTAACCTCAGATGAGGGAGATTGCATCTTACGGTACCCGCAGGCCACTGTAGGAGGCATTCTAATGAGTGCAGAGAACAGGGTCCTTATATATGTATTTGTTACATAGTCAGCATAAAATCAAGGGAGGTCCTAGCACATACAAGCATGCTTATTGACTAATATGGGTATACAAAATTTGCTTGCTCCACAAAGTGGGAGGGAGACTAAACTGCTTACATGAGTAAGAATAGCCTGACAGTTCTATACTAGGAGCAGGTGCATTCTACCAGCTAGGCCTCTCTGAGCATGTGCAAGACTCTGGAAGAGGGAGAAAGCACATGGCGAGCACATGGCTAACTAAAATGGCTGCCAAGTACAAAATGGCTTTCAGCTCATGCTAACAGCGATTCCTGCAATCTTTAACAGTTGCAGATCACTCGGTTGGTGAACATCCTTTGGTGTCAAAGCTACTCAGAGGCAATCGGTTTTTCATGTTTCTGGAACCAAAGTATTCCTTCCTACAAGTCTGCAGACAAGATGCTCATAAACAAACCTGTTAGGAAATACCATGAAAGAGGGTTGTGGGCCATGGGTTGGCAGACAGAGTTAAGGAAAGAAAGGAAGAGAAATAATTAAAATAGGGAAAACAGAAAGAGGGACAAAAAGGGAAAGAGGTGCATCAGAGGGAAAGGTAGGAAAAGAAAAGTAAGGATGAAAGGAAAATGATGGGTAGTTAGAGAGGGATAGAAAAAACTGGAGGAGGAAAGAAGGCTGACAGGAAGAAAGGAAATATAAAAAGAAGAAAAAGGGGTGAAAGTAGGATGGAAAAGTGAAAGAATTGATAGGTTAAATGCTGAAAGGTTCGAAAAAAGAGTGAAATGATTAACAGGTGAAAGTGTGAATGGACAGAAAGATAGAAGAATGGAGAGATGGAAAAAATAAATTTATACGGATTGATGGATACATGAATTTAGTGATGAGTAGATGGGTGAAAGGTTCGATGGATGGATGGATAAAAAAACTATGGTTGCATGGGGGATGGATGAAAAAGTGGAAGGATGGATGGAAAAGTGAAGGGATGGGCAGATGAACGAATGAACAGATGGATGGGTGATTGAATGGATAGATTGATTAATATCACATTCACCAGTATTAATAAGAACTGCAGCTGTAAACCTCCACCTTCCCAGAACCCAAAACAGCAAGAAGACTAATCAGAACCTAGGGCTGTAGCGAATGGTCTCAGAGACACAGGGGACCTAAACAAGAATAAGTAGGGAAACTGGAGATCTACCCACAGCTGAGCACACTGATCCTCACTAGAAGCTGGGGATTGCTGGTCGTAACGGAGGCATGGAGGTTGGTTCAGAGTGAGTGTCCAAAAACCTGCGGAGGGACTAAAGGCAAGAAATACAACACAGCACATGTACAACGCAGGGAGACTGAAAGGGAATGCGAGAAACCAACAGAGGTGCAGTGAGGGAGAAGGCGGGGTGCAAACTAATACAAGAGTCAGAGAACCCAACATGAAGCAAGCTTGCCAGGCAATGAGTATTTACAGCTTGCTGCCTTTCAAAGTGTCTCTGCCTAGAATGATCTGGGAGAGGAAGTGATGTCATAACTTATATTGAACTGAAGCTATCTTGGATTGGGTGCTAGTGTGGTAATAGTGGCAATAAAATATTCCCTGCAATCTTGGAAAGGGAATCACGCTGACCATGAGTCCCCAATCTGCGACTATGTCCTGGTTTCCATAGTCTTCAATTCCTCTAGTGTCTTACTCTTACTGGAACTCACTGACCTCTATCTATGGGCTGTCATGATGTATGAGGACCCTCTAAATGGTAGATGTGTTCTTGCAGTAGATGAATGGAAGAAAGATGGAAAGGAGAAAGGAACTCTTGTAAGGAGGATCATGTTTGCTTGATTTGCGTGCTCAATGTGATTAGATGGATGTTTCCAGTGGTGGGTGATTTTGTTTTCCGAGTATTCCCTTGGCAGAATGAATACATGAAGAGAATGAGGAGACATGTCTCAGTACTCACATCATGAAAGAAGACGTGTGAGGGGATCATGGGGTCTTATTACAACTGCTAAATTGTGATTGGTCGTCATTGCTTTCATAGTGATAAGATGTTTTTGAGCTTTGTTATGACCACTACTTAATAAAGCAGGATTCATTTATAAATAATCAAATGGTGTCACTCGGAGGACCACAACAGGGTATAGTCCAGGTCCAGTTGCCACTGGTCAGCTGGGTGCTTCCAGGAAAAGCCTCCTGCAGCTTGTTGTTTTTTTATAGCCACACCAGAGTTCAGCCAACAGACCCTTGGAGTCAACTTCTTTGTCTTGGGTACAACAGGGCCAGTCCTTCAGAGCTCCTCTCAGTTCACAGAGAGCAGGTCCAGTCCTCTTCTGATCTTTCACAGATGCAGAAAGTGTTCGGAAGTGGGTGTCTGGGCCTGCCACATCTATGCATGGCACCAGCTAGCTGGTGGGGGTGGCTCCTGAGCATCCCTTACAAGTCCCTGGGGCCAACCATTTCAGTAGTTCCAGCCTAAGATGTCATGGGTCACTGGATTTCAAGATGGTGAAAATCTTCGACCACACCAAACATGGGTTCTGAGGGCTAGGGGTGTGTGGATCATCAGTTTCCTCCCACATCTCACACTAAAATCCAGTTTGAAACAGGTACTGTACACACAGCAAACTCAGAGACAGACGTCTGGTAGGAGAAAAGCAGGGTCCTCTAATGACCAGATGGGGGATCCACACGAATTGTTCTCTCCATTTCAAGTGTGCCCCAAGTGCTACATGTGGCTCAACAAGTGTTGCATGAGTCAGGATTTGACAGTGTGGTGTCACAGTATGCTGTTGGAGGCCAAGCGCCTGTTAGAGGTCAAGCACCCAGTGGCTGTTTGTCTCTTCCCTATGATCCAGTTTTCATCCCCTATATTTTGGGGGTTGAGGCACATCTCCATGCTCCTTTAAAAGCATCTCAATCCAACGGACCTTGGAGCAAGAGCCTAAATTGCTTTCAGCCCCTCCAAAAGATCCAGCAGTTCAGGGGCGTCCTCTTGCTGGTGCTTCCATAAGACAGCAGACAGTTGTGGTAAATAAATACAACTGAACTTTGTGGTAAGCGGCTCTTCTTGGGTCTGAGCCCTTTCCCTCTGACACCAGTGACAGCGGAGGATCCTAACTCCGACTCCCTTGTGCATCTTCACATTCTAGGCTCCTGACTCATCCACATCTACTGGACTCTGCTATGTGGGAACAGGCATATACATCTTTTACACAGAGTGAATAATTTACCATTAATTTGATCATAAAAACTCCAAAATATGTTGAGCATTGATCTCTGGATAACCTTTGGTGTTTTATTTGGCAGAATAAAGAACACATTGTGTGAAGGTTAATACTTGAACGAGCAGCAGCACTGAAACCTTTTTGTTTCATTTTTTACTTTCTGGTTGTTCCATACTTTGTTTACCCAAAGTTCTTTGACATTATTTTACTTAAGTCAGTGTTTCTAGGCTTCACATGCAAATATTCATTGTTACTTTTCTGGGAATTATTTGTGAGCTGAAGTCTTTCCTGAGACCAGACACAAAACTTTGAAACCGCCACTGACTGAGAGGTGGCTTGGTGGGGTATGCAAAAAAATTATTACTGATGTTGGTAATGTATAATTGCCTATAACCCTCTCTCTATTTGTGCTTAGGAATCTGCAAGGTTGTTTCCATACAAGCTTCTCTGAACAGCACTGTGGTGCTGCCCTGCCACCACGCCATTGCACCTGAAGAGTCGCTGGGGGATTACCGTGTGTACTGGCAGATGGGACGCATAGTGGTCCATGCGCTGATGGAAGGACGCCATGAGGTGCACCACCAGAATGAGAGGTATCTCAACCGCACCTGCTTGGACCACAGCAACCTGTCCCTCAGCCTATCCGGCGTCCAGGTCTCCGACAAGGGGTCCTACAGCTGCTACATCCAAAAGAAAGATGGGACTGGCCCGGGTTTCGAAAGCATCCATGCTGATTATTCAGTCCTGTTAAGTGTTACAGGTGAGTTTATAGGTATGTGTAGGTGGGCGGATAAATGGATGAGTAATGAATGGGCAGATATAAGCGTTGTTTTGTTTGAGCATCATCTGCCTTGAAGGAGGCGGATGGGTCACTAATCATCTCCAGATGGTACAAAGCCTGAAAGTGTGCAGAAGTGAACCAAGGCCACAAGACCCATGTGAGATGACTACAGACTTTCTGATGTAGTATAAGTTAGTGCTGCAACCCATGAGTACTCCAAGGAAAACCTGTTAAGGATAGATTGTGCTACATTAAAGCTTATTGTATAGGAGGGGGCACTTGCCAACAACCATTTCAATCTGCTGTCTAGGCTTACAGTCCACCAATTCCCCAAACCAAACTACAAGCTAAAGCGTATGAGTAGGAGGTCCTTTGTTACTTGGGGTAGGATCTCCGTTGCCCGAGAACATACATAAATGCATAGTATTCTGTGATGGAAGTCCTCTTTGGCCCACACAAGTTCACTAGATCATTTTAAGCTGTGGTGTGACAGAGTTCTTCTAGTGTTGCAAAGTTCTGCACATTAGATTCTCTCCTGCTTCACTCATGTGGACTTAATAGAGTCACTGGGGTGGAAATCAATGACAGATGTACTCTCAGAGGTCTTTGAAGTGACTGAGAAGCAGACTTATTGCAATGTTGTTTACGCGGTAACAGAGAAACGCAGTCAATGCTAAAGTACCACGTGTGCAGAGTGGTGGGGGGAAGACTTGACTGATTCTCAGCCAGCCTTGGAAAAGGCCCAGTAGCTGCTGAATACTGACTGGACCTTCACTCTCTCTTCTGCTAGAGTCTCTGCAGAAAGTGCCTCAAAACTTGGCACTATGGTTTCCAGCAACTATCTGAAGTTGCCACCAAAGTGAACTCACCAGCCTCTGTGACTGAAACTTGCAAAGATCCAATGACTGTTGAGGTCTTTTAAAGAATGGATCCACTTGTGAAAGGGTGCAATAGAAGTAATTCATTTTTCAGTCACTCAGTCTTTCAAATTTAGTTTATTTGGAGATTTTTCCCTTTATAACAGCATAAAAAAAGCAGAATAATTCATGCATATTCACAACAAGGAATAAATAACACAAATGTTGCATGAAATCATAAAAATCAACATCAAGAAGACCAATTTCAATAAAACCATTAAAAAGAACTACACATACCACCCCTACTAAATCAACCTTATTTCATTGCTCCCCTTCTCAGAATCTGTGCGTAAAAACTCTGCTAGACTAATAACAATCACTTCACGAGTGTCCGTTCTCAAAATTCTCAAGGCTGCTAAATATTGCTTTACACCAAGGACCTGCAGGCTGGGAGTACCCACCGCTTTCGAGATACTCATACGCCTCACAGAAAAACAACAAATGTGATATTGTTTCCTTATCCCGTTCGCAGACTGGACAGAGATCGGTTTCTGTGTATACATTTCGCAATTTTACACAGAAATTACTAACAGGGAGATTCCCAAATCTAAATTTTAAATACAATTGCCTTGCCAAAAGGCGGGGTGATAAAGTCCATAAATAGTTCAAAGTAACAATCTGGTTTACAATCTACAAAACTTGCCATGAGTGAATCACATGGGGCTGTGGCATGAATGTTTTCAGGCGTAACTTGGCCACACCTATCTGAGAGTGACTTTTTAGATACATTATGTACTTCCCCCTGATCATTTCAGAGCTCCCTCAAACTCAAGGAGGTCAGTTGTGGGAGTAACAAGTTAAGCCGGGGGATCTTGTGGGAAGTGTACAAGGCTATAACATCTAGCTCTGACCGATAATCTATTAATCCTTCGGTGCACCACAATCTCCTCGGAATACCAGCACTCCGAGATCTGCTGGGCGAGCAAGCGTATAAATGGGCTACTCTGTGGTAAACCCACAAGGGATCTCAAAAATTTGATTCCCACAGATGATAGCTGCGTTGGTGTTTATTTCCTCATAATTCTGCCTCATAGAGGGCTCCACCCAATGCTTGTATATTATAAATTTGTAAGGCCGATGAAATAGACCTGGAGGTTGTAGTTTTATGACATCTGAGGATCCCTGCTGTAGTTTGAGGGTGCTCTTTTCAATGCACTTTGTCAAATCCAAGTTGGGGGATATTTTTACAAACAAGTCATCAAAGTTCCTTACAATTTCCAGTCTTGAGTTACCCAACACAATCCCCGCTGAAAGGATTTATGCAGGTTGAGGGCCATAAATTTGGTCTTTTAGGAATTAAACCCTGGACCACGGGTGTTACAAAATTCCATGAACTTATTCAACAGCTGTTGAGTATCCCAAGGTGTTTCAGAAATGAAGAAAGTGTCATCGGCCAAAAGTAGAGCAGGCGTCTCACAGCCAGTCACTATAGGTGAGTCATTTGTACAACTGTTAAGGTGACTGATGACATCAATAATGTAAAGAGAGAATATCCTTTGAGACATAACGCACCTCTGTCGTACCCCCGTCTCTATTGGAATGCACTCAGTCAATTCACCCTGATCCCCCCACCCCCTCGGGTGTAATTTCCATTGTGCATACGAATAATAACCAATAAAGTATTGTTTGGGACCCCCCTCAGGACTAGGACAGTCCATAACTTTGGCCTGGGTATTACGTCAAAGGCTGATTTCAGGTCAACAGTTATGATATATAAATGTATTTTATTCAGTATTACTGTCTTGCAAGAAATAATGTAGAACATAAAGACCTGGTCAACTGCACGCAAGTTATTCCTGGAGCCAGCTTGTATAGGTGTCAAAATGTTATAGCTATATGGCCATTCCTGTAATTTATTAAATACTTGGCAACAGAAAAGCTTCTGGAGACAATACATTAAACTTATTGGCTGATAATTACATGGGTTGGCTTTGTCCCCTTTTTTATAGCTAGGGACTTCTTCTGCCCCTTTCCATGTAGAGGGCATCGGCCCACCACTCAAGATTAATAAAGAGGTTTATATGTGGAGCCCAGATAGCCAATTCAGATATAAATAGATCTCCAGGAAGTTTGTCTTACCTTGTTTTGTCTCTAAAATGGCTCTCTCCCTGTCATTCAAATCTAGTTTCAGTGACTAAATGTTGTTAGAGCTATTATGTTCCAGAGCACTAGCTCTCGTATGATCCTCGGGGGAACCACTATAAAGTTTGGCAAAGTGATTTACCCAGATGGCAGGCTGAATATGGAAGTCTATACTAGCGGGGCCCGCATTGTATTATCTGCCAGAAAGCTTTATAATATTTTGCCTTAACTGCATGAAGCATATCCTGCCACTTAATTGTTAGGATTTTATCATCTGGCCACTAGGCGGCACTCACAAAGGCCCTCGGGAGTCCTGCCTTTATTCCTGAATATAATGCTATATACTGCTACACCCTGCACAGTCAGATACACTTTGTATTCCAGTACAGGCTTTCACACTACCATCCTGATGCATCATGGTCCCTGTAGTCTTTTCTGTCTCCAAACCCTGCCCAGATCACGCTCTGGTGATGGTACTTATTTTTCTACCTTTATTCCTGGACCCTCCAGCCTTTCTGACCTCTTTACACATGCCTTCTTGCCGTTACTCTCCCTTTGCTCCATGCTGGACTGTTCCTGGCTTTCTTGTGTCCTCTGTCTGCTGGTTTCTCTAGTCTTCCTCTTTCCAAGTCCCAGTTCTTCCTTCCTTTCATTGGTGATTCCCTGACTCCTTGAACCTGGTTAATTCCTTGCACCTGGTTTTGATTCCTCGCACCTGGCTGTCTCCCTGCACCTGTGCCCCTCCCCCGAGCCTCCAGCTATTTTAGCCCTATTAGCGCAGAGTGCAGCGGCTTGCAACTGACCCGGCTGCTGGGTCTCCTTGCTCTCTGTGTGATCCTCCAGCTGTATTTGAGGCTTGCCTATGATTTCAGATTTCATTGTTGTTTGGTTCTATGTTCCTGTTCTCATTAGTTATTTGTCTTTGTTGCCAGGGCCATCTTAATAGCATTATAGGGCCCCGAGCAAAGCACTGCACTGGGCCCTGCTTACACAACCACTCACAGGAATAGAAATGTTTAACAGAAAATTTGTGTTAAATTCTGGTCTGCAGGGGCCCCTGTGCTCATGGTGTTCCAGGCAACTGCCCAGCGTCCCATGCGTTAAGACGGCACCGTATGTTGCCAGAATCTTGTTTATCCTGCCTCTTTGTTTCCCTGTTCGCTTTGACCCTAGAGCGTGCCTGCACACATCCAGACCTTTCTTGCATATGCAGATTCCTTGTCTTGCATTCCTGTGATTCTGTTCCTGTTCTGACTGCATATTCCTATCCTGTCCTAGTTAGTGTGCAGATTCCAGTATTTCAGTTTTGTGTATTTCAGTCCTTTTCCTGGTCCTATTCCATTCCTGATTTTCCGCCTACCAGTCAATCTACTTTATCAAGGCCTGAGTCTACAGACGTAGGTGACCTTTTCTCAATCTGGTGGGCACTATATTTGAACTGAATGCATGAACGACCCGGCGGACTTGTGTGCAAATCTAAACATAATAGGTCCTTAGCGAATCTTCTGTCTTCCAATAATAACTCAGTATAGTTTGGGTTGGTGTGCCCCTGAGGCGAAGAGCTAAACCTCCTCGCTTTCAAAATATCTGATCGTATATAGCATTCCCGTATGTCCCTTATCCAATAAGTAACTTTGTAAATGAGAGATTCCTCATTCTCTCTGCTATGGGATAGAAGTCTGGGCACATTCACCATAAAAACTTTGTTTTCCCTAATCTCGCAATAGGAGTACCCAAAATTCTTACCCTAAGCGCACTGCTTTGTGGTTTCCACTGAGTTTTTCACGCTTCCTCTGTGCAAAGGCGCGGTAGGAGACCCATCAGCTAATATGTGTGGACAGTTATCTTCGATTTTGCCCGGCTATGCAATTCTTGATAATCATTGCTAGGCAAACATCTGTGCCCCTGTATTGCAATACCAAGCATAACATTTTCATTGGAGCACTTAAACATTGTCAGCCACTCCCTTCCCTCTGGTCGTAAGAAGGAGTATTCCCTAAAGAAGTGGTTCCCAACCTGTGGTTCGGGGTCCCCCGGGGGTCAGCAAAGCCTCCTCAGGGGGTCCCCGAATACTTAGAAAATTGAATAATATTAGCAGATTACAAAATTATATAAACAAAGAAGCTAAATGTACAATTTAGAATTTGAAATTGGAGACTAAAAATTAAATTAGTATCCTCAGATTGATTTGTGAGAGCAGTGCATGTGCATCAAACAGAATATAGTATGGAGGATGAGTGGCCTCATTTAAATTTAGAAAAGCTCCAATCTTTCTATTATTTTATTTTTATTTATATGTGTTTGCGAATTAAATAAAACGTGTCATCATTTGGGTATTTGTTTGATGAATGACTTTTTCTGTATTTTTTGTGTATTGTTTAGCGGTTCAAATCATCGACAATGCAATAATGACTCAGTGTGGGGTTCTCCCCCCCCCCCCTCCGGATCCAGTAATGATCAAGTGGGCGTCCCCAGAAGCCAAATGGTTGAGAACCACTTGCCTAAAGGATCATTTTTGGCCAACTTGCACGTCACCACTTGATCTCCAATGTGACCTTTGGCTCTCTTAGCCGCCCTAGTTCGGCCTTCAGCTCGCTCACAGTCCCAGAGAGGGTTCTTAGTAAAGATTTTTGTTCGAAAATGTAGTTTAACTCTTGTTCCAAATCAACATTGCCAGATCCTTCTCAAGACACTTGAATCTTTGGTCTCAGAGGTTGTACCTGAAGAGCGGTTGGCTCTTCATCAGCAGTTAGCACCTCAAACCAGTTCTTACACAGAACATCAAATTCGAGGAGCATGTAAGGTCCAGAGTAGGGATGACAAACAGCAGAAGCGCTCCCGGGGTCGCCTCCTTGACTAGGTTTCTCTATAGTAGTTGTGAAAGCGCCGCTCTTACCGATATTAAGTTCAGCTGCAAGTACAGCTTTTGATTTCTTTTTGCATCTAACATTTCAGTTATTTCAGGTTGTTTCAAAAGAGTAGGTTTCTATTTCTCCTTCCCTGGCTTAAGCATGAGCTCCGCCTCCTCTATTAGTGTCAGTTTCATCTATTGTGCAATGCCAAGGTGCCTTTGACATGTGATTTGGAAACTTCCATGCTGATTGGTAAAGACAAGTAAAGCAACTGAGACCTGAGACCTTCAACTCAGAACGCAACGAGGCTGCAATATGGTTGCAAACAAACAGGAGCAGAGTAGTTTTGGAGGAAGTAAGAGACCACAAAAGGTCTGCTACCCCAAAAGCTGAGGGTGGGACGGTACACAGCATGGGTATCCGTCGATTTTATTTACTCACCGAGACTGGGAAATCCGGTTCATAGGGCCAAAGGGGCTGGCCCTGTCCTGCTCTTCCTGGTGTTGATGCGTGAAGACGGGCCCACCCTTTACCTGGGCTTTGCCCAGATGCGTCCCACGCAGCGGGTAAGATCAATGCGCTTTATAGCATCATCAGTCCACTGAGCCCTCCTCAGCTTAAAGGATTCTGGTACCGGTAGACCCTCAGCCCCCAACAACGACACTCATTTTTAATACTTTGCTATAACTGTTATTTGTCTCTTTTTGCAGCATGATAAGGTTTAGTGTGGGACCACTTACGAGGCCTCCTGTCTCGCACTTGAAGCTTGTTGGTGGTTGCACCTATTTTCCTTCTAGTGTTAAATCTTTTACAGTAAGACATTTAGCATTATGAAGCTAGTTATATCATCTTCCTCCATCTTCCCCCTCCTCCTCCATCATCCTCAGTCATCATAACCATCCTCCTCCTCAACCATCATCATCCTCTGTCATCCTCAAATATCATCATCATCCTCCACCATCATTCATACTCCATCATCCTCAATCATCATCATCCTCCACCATCATCATCCTCAAACATCATCCTCCATCGTTCTCCTCTATCATGCTCTATCGTCTTCCTTCATCCTGCTCCTCCATCATCTTGAGTCATCACCATCATCCTCATCCTCCACCTTCATCACCCTTTGTCATCATTCTCCTCCTCTATCATCCTCAGTCATCATCATAATCCTCTTCCTCCATCATCATCATACTCTATCATCCTCAATCATCATCCACCATCATCACCCTCCATCATTCACCTCCATTGTGCTCTATTCTTCTTCATCCTGCTCCTCCATCATCTTCAGTAATCATCCTCATCCTCCACCTTCATCATCCTCAATCATCATCCTCCTCCATTATCCTCTATCTTCCTCCTTCATTCTCCTCCTCTATCATCCTCAGTCATGATCATCATCTTCTTCCTCCATTCATCATCCTCTATCACCCTAAATCATCATTATCATTCTTCACCATCATCATTCTCTATCATCCTCAATCATCATCCTTCACCATCATCCGCCATCCTTCTCCTCCATCGTGCTCTATCTTCCTCCTGCTCCTCCATCATCCTCAGTCATCATCATCATCCTCTCCTCCACCATCATCATCCTCAATCTTCCTCCTCCTCCATCATCCTTCTCTTCCTCCACCATCCTCTTGTCCCTTCATCCTCAAACAAAGATCATGAAAATATTGTTACCTAAAAAAATGGCTGAGGTCCACATGCATGCTCTTGATTAATGTAACTTGGGCAGACACAGTTCGGACATTGCATGCGATGTAATTCCCACACAGAATTACAGTGGCAGCCAACATGTTTGATGGATCAATGCCAGTATAATTTTTTGTTCATCAAAACATTAAACTCTCTGCTTTTCTTTAAATTTGGTCTGAAGTCACGCCTTCACGTGCAGGCGTTGAACGGCTTGTGTTTTTGAAACTTCAGGTTTTAAAGGGCCTCATCTCAAAAAGAGCAGGCCTGCCCTACCTTAAGGAGGTGCCCAGCTGAACCAGCACAAGGGGACACCATGTTTAAGCTATTCCTTGCTACATGCTTAGGGTGGACAAAAACCAAAATGGCAAAATATAATTTTGACTGTGGGCACAAAAAATCCTTGCACTGGAGCTGGAAAGACAGGCTTGTGCCAGATGTGCAGACACCACTGCATGGCTGAGACCCCTGGCATTTATAAGCAAAACAGGTACTCTACTCTGCTTGTTTGGAGAATGCAATTACACTGTGATAACTGGGCTCATTTCCAGAGCTTTTTTTTTGCCTTTTTATTCCCTCTGTGAGTGGGAATACTGGTTTTCTTCAACACCATTTTACTAATGAGCGGAAGCACCCCCACCCCACCCCATAGGCAGAAATAGTGTGGCGGTCTGGTTATGGTTCCTTTTTCACATTTGCCCTAAAAATAAAACATTTCCCATAATAACAGGATTTGAAACAGTTGTACTGCATGTTGTGAGGTATTCCTCCTCCCACCTCAGTCTCAGAGATGTTACCTACAGGATTATGCTGCGGACAAATTGGGAGATTGTGATTGGCAGAAATTATGTCTCTGTTTGTTATTCCTTGAAATCCTGGGCCCAGCTGAAAAGTGGGCCCGGTGTGCCCATACATGGTCCCATGCTCACTGTGCCATTGGATCCAATCTGCACCTCACTGATGCAGCCCAACGAGACCAAAACCGGTCTGAGCCGGTTTGTGTTCCCTTGTCAGATGCCATACAAGCATTCAACCCAGCCCTGGGGGGTTTGCATGAGTTACTGTGTTATCAGGCGCTTTACTACTTGTGCATACCTTAGACGCTGATTTTCTGTATACAAAGTTGATATAGGAACTGGGACTTACTTGACTCTTCTGTTATTAGCAAGGCCACTGTAATTATGTGGCAGGAGAGGGCCAAATTATGCGGCACGGTTGGCTAAATTATGCAGCAAGAAAAGGCAAATCATGCTGCATAATGCAGTACATTTTGTAATAGTACTACTTCATTATTTTGTCATTTTGAAACTTGGTCTGAGCATTGGTTGCACCCCATTAGTACCAGTTTAACACCCAATGTTAGCAATAAGCAGCAGAAATGGGACCAGACCAGCTTTGCAAAGGGCCTTCCACCACACAGCAACACGTGTGACTTCATTTTTAGTAACGTTTGAACCGTTTGAGCTAGAAACATTTTGTTTGTGTTAAAATCTGCAGATTGTGCAGCAGATGATGGATTACGTGGCAAATGCGGCAAATCTATAGTTATGTGAAAATCGTGGCCCTGGTTATTCGGCAGTTCTAATCATTTATAGCTCTTTCACCACGGTGGTCATGGTATGGGACTATATCTCTTGAGAGATATGTAGAGGTTCTTGAACACAAGAGTCCGGGATTAAGTGTACACTTTGTGCTAAATAAACATTGTTACTTATACAAAGATTTTTGGTGCCACAGCGTCTACTGAAGTCTGTCTCCTAACAAGAATTTAAGTTCGTCTACTTAACGATTTCTTGACTTTGGAAAAAGTCCTGCCAGGGCGAAACACGTGTCAGCTGCTCAGATCGCTCTGTACACACACTGATGAGATTCTTACTCCATAAGTTTCGATTACAGTACTATTTATAAAACTTTGTAGACTGCCTTTTAGCAAGCATTGGGATTAAATAGAAGTGCACAGTCCAAATTCCTTCTTAAATGCTTATGCTTCCATTTGGTTGGTTGGGGCACCCGTAGTTAGCGAATGAGCTGCCCACACGCAGAAGTGGCTCCTAGATTCAGAACCTTTAGCAGTACTACATTTTTGCATCAACTAGCACTATAAGACAGTGGTACAATATTTGTTCACTGCTGCTTTTTATTGCAATAGTTGTTGCTTACGTTCCCATCTGAGGGTCCTTGAATGGCAGTTTAGGCTTGACTGTGGCTGAGAATAATTCAGACATTCCACCCATCACATTTTAGGTCTAGCTACACACACCTCATGTCACCACTACATACGATAAGCAACACACAGCATGCATTATACAAATGCATACAAAATGCATACAGAAGGGGGTTTTAGTCAGTCCCCTCCAGCTATTAGCTTGTTTCCTGAGTCCCCTTCAGGCATTGGCTCCATGAGCTGTCCGTCACATTTTGGATCAGCTCACAGCATTTTGCGGATGTTTACATTTTCTAGCATTACAAGGGTGAGGACACAAAATAGCTCTTCTTCTGCTGCTGCAGATGCTTTTACTACTGCTTATGAGTCCCTCCTGCTTTGTCTGACTTCCAAATTCCACATGTTCCCCCTCTCTGACCCGACAACAATATCTGCAGCTTCTGCCGCACATCATCTAAGATGTTATGTAGTTTGTAGATTTATATAGCGCGGCTTATCACCCTTGGGGGTATCCAGGCGCTGTCCATGGTCACGGGTAGTTTAAGTGAGTTGCTCAGAAATACAGGATGATGTGCAACGCCGAGACTCAAACCCGGATCACCAGCTCCCGAGTCGGCAGGTCTGCCCGTTGCGCCACATCCTCTCTGCGTTATATGCTACCCGGTCCATACACACCATGAGCATGCACCTTCCAGGAGACTGACTCTGGTTTCCCTTTCTTTCAGTGTGAGTGAAGGCAGAACCATCCTCCTTAGAAACTGCAAGCTCAGTGCTGCCCTTCACTCCTACTGAGGAAGCAATGTAGAGGCAACTCCTTCCATCTATTGCAAGCAGCTGGCCCATCGCCTCCCACTGACAAAACTGGGAAGAAATCTTTTGTTTTGCTTCCATTAAAAAAAACTGGAAACGTTTTTGTGGTTCTTGCAGCATTTTCTTCCTCTCACACCCACAGGACGTCATAGTGAGCACGGTCACACATAACAAAATGGGCAAAAAACACATTTAAAATGGCCATCGCATTTACTTACATTTATATTCCTTCATTGTGAGTGCAGACATTAATTCAAGTCAAGTTGCGTCCCCTAGACCAAAGGAGCAAGCATAAATCTGGTAGCACCAGTTACGTACAGTCACTGGTGGTCCCCTTTCGGTGGCGTGACAAACAAGCATTTGCAATGCAATAGGTCTCGCATTTGCTAGAGTTTGAGCTATTGCCATTGTAAATGACAATGCCTTTTATTTATGTGTTTTGAAAACCTGCAAGCGATGCGAAAACACCCACTTTGTACTTATAAGTTCTTGCTTATGAGAAGCAAGGCTGGCAGTAAAAGAGGCGCAGTTACTGCCAGCCTTGCTTCTCGTTAGCAACGACTATATTTTACAAAGTGCGTCTTTACGCACCGCTTGCAGGTTTTCAAAACGCATAAATAAAAGGCATTGTTATTTACAATGCCAATAGCTCAAACTCTTACAAATGTGAGACCTATTGCATTGCAAATGCTTGTTCCGCTCTTAGACGGAGGGGGCAGCAGCCATAGGAAGGCAGGGACCATGACGCCAGGCTGTGCGTTTCAAAAGCAGGAAGGAAGAGGAGGCAGCTACAACCAAAACAGACCTTAGTCTTTGAAAGCACAACAAATGTGGCAAGATAAGAGCAAGATTTACAGCCCTGTTTACAACAGAGCTCTGTAAACCACGCGCACTGGTTTCTAGTGCTCCACTTTGAAGAAAGAAATAGTGCTCACAAGCTTTGAGTAACACCACACGTAACAGGGGCTGTCCTAGAAAATGGGCGGAGCTTTTAAAGCCCATATCCTGAATACAGCATATTTCGCACAGACAGCGCAAGCGCTGCCCAGGCGAGACCTAAAAACGAAAGTGGATGGGGTTGGGCTACGGGTTATAGACAGTGAATGGGACTGGGGAAAGGCCGCGCTGGGAACAGGATACTGAAAGGAAGAGCTGCGGGTGCGTACGGAGCACTACCCCACTGAACAAGGGCAGGGCAGGCTGATGGGCGAGAATGGGAGCACAGCAAACAGCACAGGAGAATGGGATGGGTAAACAAAGGATGACACAATGCAAGAAGAGAGGGGACCCTGATGGAGAGCTGGTCAGCACAGTTCTGAAAGGCATGTCTGGACAACAGGGGAGCGCTCGCAGGACAGTGTTAATGGGTAGGTCACTTAATGGGGAGCAGAAAAGGAAAGACCTGCGTGGCATCAATATATAGGGGAACAGAGTTGGACAGCAGGGCTGTAGAATGGTCAGGACTACTGATGCCAGGACAGTTGAAAGGAGTGGGCTGGACAATGAAGGCGGTGGAACAGAGCACAAGAGTGGGGAAAAAAGCAGAACCTAGGCGCCACATGAGACCACAAGACGGAGCAGGGCATACTGCATGCCGAGAGTCGGTTTGGGACACAATAGTACAGCACGTGTGCAAGGCATGGACAGCGAAGAGGAGTAAAGTGTGATGGATGAGAAACTAGGCATGGGCACTGAAGGACAGCCGGGCTTACAGCGACAACTAGTGTAAAGGGGTCAATGAAAAGGAGGGGACGTTGGGAGATGCAAGGAAGGGGAGTGTTGAAGGCAATGTTAAATACCAATGAGAGAAGCCAAAGAACATTTTAAAATAGACATTCAAAGGTTCCTCATTAACTGTAGCTCATTTTTTTTAATCCTATATCTTCATGCAAAGTAGTTTGCATTTTTGCTCATCACCGCCATTATGAAGGAATTATCGAGTGAATTAGAGTGAAGTAGGCATGCTGCTGAAACAACAATGCTCAATGGTGTCGTTTGATTCCGGTATATTGTCAAAATGGGCTATCCAAAAAGAATGACTGTGGTGCTGTGTGCTGAGCAGTGCTGACACTACAGGAACAACGCAATAAGCCTCCTCCCCAGGGTCTTTTTAGAGCAAGCTTACTGCATTTAGGGCCCTTCATTAAGCAATTCCTAAGCGCTTGCCCCATAGATAGATTTTTTTTAGTATAACTGAAGTAGTCTTTCGTGAGAGATGAAGTTACACACTCAGCCCCCCCCCACACACACACCCCCCATTAAAGAGATATGCCCTTGGTGAGGAACGGAATTACAAACTAGAGATATTCAGAAGGTACATCAATAAACATCCAATCTGATGCCCAAAAAAGTCAATTGTAAGGCATGGGGGAACTGCAGACAGAGTGCCTTGTAAATTTAAAGCACAATGAATTGCTCTACGAGAAGCTGATGGAGCAGCCAACACCAGGATCACTCGAATTACTCGGCAGCTCCTCTGGACTTGATCCGTTAGCTTTATATGTGAATTGTCTGAATTACTCAACAACCGAATGCGGCAGAGTAGGACATGTCACACACAACACCATCTCTGCCCCCCCCATCATAAACTTACCAATATGCAGGAAACACCACTTCCGCCCAAGCATCCCTGATGGTGTAATTTCCAGGAAACGCACGTGTGTGAGAACCTGGGGAGGGCGGAGGCACCGCTGTAGAGTGGCTGAGAACTGAAGTTGTATTAAAGGAGCAAGAATGGAGCATAAAAGCAAAATGTGAACCCAGGACCTTGGCATCCATCAACCAAACACCACCACAGCCTGGCACATGTACACTGCGTTTCTTTGAAGAACACGCATGCCATGTTTCTAGAGATCTGCCACTGCAGCCTCTGCAGATGAGTTGAGCCCACAGGCTTCTGGGACATTTTCAAACAGAAATCCGAATGGGCACCCGTCTCCAACAACCACCGTTTGAAGACATCAGAAGCACCCGATTAAAGAAAAGAATGGAAACCGCTGCGGGCAAAAGCATACCATGGCCAACAAGTACGAATATATTAAGGATTGATCAATGTAGACACAAGTTTTCACTAGCAGTTGTGTGGCGTTCTTTATAAAGGATACATTCTCCTGGGCACCAATTGTTTTCTGACTAATTATCTCAAAAGCATAACACTCATGTAAAACTGTTCTTGCACCTTAGAAAAGCTGTGTAGGAGAACTGTAGACATTGGAATTTGGACTACTCCGGCCTTCTTCCTGTGAACATATATGCAGCAATTGGGAATACTTGGAAACAAGTGCAGCATGTCTATTTACGGTTCTATATAGTTCCCTTAATACCAGCAGTGAGCCTGTTTCTATGTACTTCTCAATTGTATCAGCTGGAGATACTGGGGAAGCGAAAGAGGTTTTAATTTGTCCAGGATCACACGATTCGGTTGAATGGGAAGGCCTTGTCATAATCAGGGTCATTGGAATTCTGCGGCAAGGGAGGGCCAAAATATGTGGCAGGGTTGAGTAAATCGTGTAGCAAGAAAAGCCAAGTTATGCAGCGTAATGCAGCATATTTTGTGACAGTATTGCTTCATTATTTCGTAATTGTATTTTGTACATTGTTCACTTGTTAACAGTCTGGGCATTGGTTGCACCTTATTAGTACCAGTTGAACACCCAAGCATAGCAATAAGCAACAGATAAGTGACCAATCAAGCTTCCACTGCGCAGCAACAGGTGTCGCTGTTTTTAGTAACTTTTGAACCGTTTGAAGTAGAAACAATTTATTAAAATCTGCAGATTATGCAGCAGATGTTAGATTATGTAGTAAATGCAGCAAAGCTATAATTATGCCCAAAACACCACGGGGCATATTATCAAGGGGCCGCGATAAAACTATCGCCGCTTTAGCGTCCGTTTTCGGGCGGAAAGCGGCGATAATTTTATCGCACTATCAGCAAGGACACGCCAGCGTGTGAATCCATGCCTCAGCGCCCGTTTTCCTACCGCCCAACATCGCAACGCTAATGATATGCAAAGTGGGCGTACCTTACTAAACTGACTTGGTAAATGTCGCTAACACAACTAACTCCTATCATCAATCTTGCCGCACACCCGCGTAGCGATGTCAAAAGTAGTGCAAACCACTCTTATCGCTGGTTTCTTAACGCCTGCTTTCAATCTGACTTAGTCATTATACCCTATGGGAGGTGGATTGTATGGATAAATCCACCCTGCCCTATCAACAAGGATTCGCCTATCGCTGTGCCACATTTTGCCGCTATCGCTGGATTTTGTATCACATTGGAGATATGCGTTGATGATAACGCGCTATCTCGCTGATATAATCCAGCGATAGCCGGCGATAATTATGCTCGCGCTAAACGCGCATAGCGATGATTATCGCTGGCTGTTGCTGATATGCCCCTCTATTTTGTATAATTCCAGTGGTCCCGGTTATAACGATCCTTTCCCTTATTCAGAGCAAATAATTTAGCCACCCCTCTACATCTCCTGCAAACATGTATTTTACAGTATTGCTACTCAAAAAGGTGTCGTCCACATTCTTTTATCAATGACAGGAGCCTCCTGTCAGCAAGCTTTCACTAATGCACACGAACAGAAACTGCCAGAATAGTTGTTATTTGTGTAACAAATGCACGAGTAGGCCCGCCCCTTTCCTCCTTAGACCACTATGATCCAAAGATGTGAGCAAGAAGGACTTTTAACACCGCATGTTTTGATGTCTAAGCGGCCTGGCAAGGTGGCAATGGTCTTCCTCTACTCAGTGCCACCCAAAAAAACAAGCATTGGAAATGCAATGGGTCTCGCATTTGTTGGATTTGGAGCGATTGTCATTGTAAATGGTAATGTTTTTTACTTATGCATTCTGGAGTGTATGCATGTGGTGTATAGTGTAATTATGTGGGTTAAATTGGATTAGGTGTGTAATTGTCTAGGGTGGAATTGTGTGGAATGGATTTGTGTAATGGAATTATGTGGCGAGGGATTGTGTGTTTTGGAGTGTAATTATGTGGAATGGAATTTTGTGTTGTGGAGTGGTATGTAGTGGAGTGATGTTGAGGGCTGGCTTTTATGGCACACAAACGCCTACAAATAATACTTTTAAAATTACACAATACATGATGTAAACGGCCAAAGACAACCTGAAAAGAATGCGGTGTTATATTGTTGTGGACGTAAAAGAACTAATACATTAATTTTTCAACAAGTTCTGTTCCTGATGTAAATCAACACTTTAAGAAAGAAATGTTGCAAAGTGTGCACGCTCACATCTCGCACTGGAGCAGGATTTTATGTATTCACACCTAATTTCACTGAAAAATTTGTGAAAGTCGATGGCGGCGATGAGGCACAAGCCGTGGATGAATACACAGGTCATATTTAAAATAATTTTTAAAAAAAATAGGGCTCTATAAATGCAATCTTTTGGCTGAAAGCCAGCACAAGTGAGATGGATCTTAAAGTTGCAGATAACACTGCACTGAGAGCAAGCACTCTGTGCAGGGGAGAACCAAAGAGTTTGGTTAAAAATAAATGATGCTGAATGGTGGCAGGAAGGGGGGAGGGGAGTGGGTGTGAAGGACATGGAAGGACAATGCCCTAATCCTGCATCTTTGGATATTCTGCCTGTGTGCGAGCAGACTAAAGTGCTCATTCATTATTTGGTGCAGTTCGTTCTAATACAGATATTTCCTAAACAATGCATTTCAGAATATACATTATTAATATGTGGCTATACATTCCACGTGTAATAGCCATTCTCTCTGGGATGTTCAATCAGGAGAGGTGCCTGTATACACGAGGGTGATGTAATGATAACACCCTTATGGCACTGTATGTTTAATCAAAAATACACCCTTGCATGTGACCCAGTTTCATCTTTGTGCTATGCATTATAACAGTGAACAGTGGGCCAGCCTCGTCGTCATCTGCACAGAACCTGGCAAATGAGCCCTCCCTTTGCCTCTCAGGTCATTAGTCATGCAGTTTCAAGTGATTTGAGTTGTGACTAACATGTGGCATCAGTGCAAGTTTTCACAGTTGGGGGCCGAAGGGCAAGAGGCCTGTCTGCTGCGGGGGGGGTGTACACACATCTATTAGCAGCAGTAGCGGCTGCTACTGGACGGGCCGGTGAGGTGGGTGAAAAAAAGGAAAAAAATGTACTTACCTGCAAACAGTCGGCCGCCACCTCTCCTCCATCCTTTTCCTTCTTACTGTCTCTGCCTGGCAGCAGGAAGCACCCGGACTCCCCTGAGCCAATCACAACACTGCAGCGTTGTGACTGGTCTGAGCGCTGTGGTTCAGTGCTCAGACGGAGATAGGGAGCCTGTGCAATACAGCCTGGTGGGGAAGAAGCAAGATGCGCATGACTGTTTGGCCGGCCCAAGAGTGCTGACCAAGCAGTCATACACACTTAGGGAGTGCAAACCACTCCTCCCCCTGCTCTAGCAGGTCCCGCCAGCAAGCCACTGACTGCAATAGGAAAAATAAAATAATAATAACGATACGTTATTATTTTATTTTTCCTTTTGAGCAGTGGGGTGATGCTCCTCCGCCTTAGCAGAGGAGCCGCCACTGATTAGCAGGCACAGGCAATGTTAGGTACAATGTGCTTTCAGAAAGCACGGCCTCTCGTCTCCTGAGAAGCGCTTCTTAAATGACACGATTTCCACCAGGAGATGTGATGTGGCAGCTCGTTCACCATCCCGCTCTCTTTGAGGTGCAATCCCCCAAGAACCCGCAGATAGATAGCATTATTCACAAGCTCGAGCTGCCTGCAGAGGAGCTGCTCTGAGGAGTGGTGCTGGGATGTAAATATTATCAACCCTATGATTCTCCTCAAGCTGCACAGACATCGAAAAATAAAAATTAATTCAGTTGGTAAACTGATTAGCCGTGTGGCATTGATCCGGGGCAGAATAATTATATGTTTAGCTTCAGGGCTTTCCTTACATAGCTGCCAAGTTTTCAGAATGCTTGTGTGTGACATTTCCAAGGTTTCGGAATACTTATGATTGACATTTAGTGACCAAATGTGTGACAGTAAGAGAGACTACTAGTTTCCTGGCTGCAAATGAACAAATGGTGCACATGTCAGCTACTTAGATGCCTCCATATAACTTCCCACCATGCGAGTAAAGGCACTAGCCTCAGAAATGATAAACATTGATAGAAAAGCCACAAACTGACATTTCACAAGGCGATTGAAAGGAAAAAGTAACTGGTTAGTGGAAATTGTTAAGAGTCACAGAGAGAGCTTTTGCTGCGCTGTGTGATCCTGGGCAAATTAGCACAATTTGCAATATTGTCATTGATGCAGACCAACACATATGTGGATCTAGCTGGGACTCTCTTAGTAACATGTGTCTCCAGTTCAGATGTTTACTATTGAGATTACGTCACTGAGAAAGCTTTTAACATGACATGTTCGGAACAAAAGCTTCTGTAAACATTCTTATTTATAAACAACGGGAGACCTTTGTCATTCATAAATGCTACTGATGTGCTTGAAATATCACAATCATTTAAAAGAGTATGTTCACTCCTTTCCTAAGATTACATCTGCTGTTAACCTGTTGCCACGAGAAGAGCACTATCCAGGTAGGTTATGTGATCAACACTTCACTTCACTTGTACTCCAGCCCTTTGTGAGGATTGCAAAAAGAACAATTGATGGACAGAATGCAGAACAATGTCATACATTCACCCCAGTACAGAGATCTGGGCCTAAATCCATCGTTTTTTTGCTCACCATGCCATTCCAGTTTGGACCCAGCCATATGCAAATCAGTCTTGACCCTGCGCCCAATGGGAACAGTCCAGCCCGAACTGCCAGGCCAGGTCCTCCCTGGACTGGAAACAAGCATCCTAGGACCGGTTTCGGGCTTTCAGCCCTCATCAGCCAGGATAGCTTGACTCCAGTGGCATGGAGAGCACGGGACCCACGTCTGAGCATACCCGACCCACTCGGGGTGACAAATGCAAAAAGAACAATTGATGGGCAGAATGCAGAACAATGTCATACATTCACCCCAGTACAGAGATCTGTGCCTAAATCCATCTTTTTTTGCTCACCATCCCATTCCAGTTTGGACCCAGCCATATGCAAATCAGTCTTGACCCTGCGCCCAATGGGAACAGTCCAGCCCGAACTGCCAGGCCAGGTCCTCCCTGGACTGGAAACAAGCATCCTAGGACCGGTTTCGGGCTTTCAGCCCTCATCAGCCAGGATAGCTTGACTCCAGTGGCATGGAGAGCAAGGGACCCACGTCTGAGCATGGGTCCCTTGCTCACTTTGCCACTGGATTCAAGCTAGCCTGGCTGATGAGGGCTGTTAGCCCGAAACCGGTCCCAGGATGCTTGTTTCCGGTCCAGGGAGGACATGGCTTGGCAGTTCGGGCTGGACTGTTCCCATGAGGCACAGGGTCAAGACTGATTTGCATATAGCTTTGTCTGAACTGGGGTGGCGAAGTGAGCTAAAGAACGATGATGGATTCAACCCAGATCTGTGACTGGGGGTGAGTGTCTGAAAAGTTTCAGCACTCCGTCCATCATCTCCTTGTGTTTGCTTTGTTCACCCTAAGTTGGCAGGGTATGCCCAGACGTGGGTCCCTTGCTCACTTTGCCATTGGATTCAAGCAAGCCTGGCTGATGAGGCTGTTAGCCCGAAACCGGTCCCAGGATGCTTGATTCCGGTCCAGGGAAGACATGGCTTGGCAGTTTGGGCTGGACTGTTCCCATGAGGCACAGGGTCAAGACTGATTTGCATAGAGCTGTGTCTGAACTGGGGTGGCGAAGTGAGCTAAAGAACGATGATGGATTCAACTCAGATCTGTGACTGGGGGTGAGTGTCTGAAAAGTTTCAGCGCTCCGTCCATCATCTCCTTGTGTTTGCTTTGTTCGCCCTAAGTTGGCAGGGTATGCCCAGACGTGGGTCCCTTGCTCACTTTGCCACTGGATTCAAGCTAGCCTGGCTGATGAGGGCTGTTAGCCCGAAACCGGTCCCAGGATGCTGGTTTCCGGTCCAGGGAAGACATGGCTTGGCAGTTCGGGATGGACTGTTCCCATGAGGCACAGGGTCAAGACTGATTTGCATATAGCTGTGTCTGAACTGGGGTGGCGAAGTGAGCTAAAGAACGATGATGGATTCAACCCAGATCTGTGACTGGGGGTGAGTGTCTGAAAAGTTTCAGTGCTCCGTCCATCATCTCCTTGTGTTTGCTTTGTTCGCCCTAAGTTGGCAGGGTATGCCCAGACGTGGGTCCCTTGCTCACTTTGCCACTGGATTCAAGCTAGCCTGGCTGATGAGGGCTGTTAGCCCGAAACCGGTCCCAGAATCCTTGTTTCCGGTCCAGGGAAGACATGGCTTGGCAGTTCGGGCTGGACTGTTCCCATGAGGCACAGGGTCAAGACTGATTTGCATATACCTGTGTCTGAACTGGGGTGGCAAAGTGAGCTAAAGAACGATGATGGATTCAACCCAGATCTGTGACTGCGGGTGAGTGTCTGAAAAGTTTCAGCGCTCCGTCCATCATCTCCTTGTGTTTGCTTTGTTCGCCCTAAGTTGGCAGGGTATGCCCAGACGTGGGTCCCTTGCTCACTTTGCCACTGGATTCAAGCTAGCCTGGCTGATGAGGGCTGTTAGCCCGAAACCGGTCCCAGGATGCTTGTTTCCGGTCCAGGGAGGACATGGCTTGGCAGTTCGGGCTGGACTGTTCCCATGAGGCACAGGGTCAAGACTGATTTGCATATAGCTTTGTCTGAACTGGGGTGGCGAAGTGAGCTAAAGAACGATGATGGATTCAACCCAGATCTGTGACTGGGGGTGAGTGTCTGAAAAGTTTCAGCACTCCGTCCATCATCTCCTTGTGTTTGCTTTGTTCACCCTAAGTTGGCAGGGTATGCCCAGACGTGGGTCCCTTGCTCACTTTGCCATTGGATTCAAGCAAGCCTGGCTGATGAGGGCTGTTAGCCCGAAACCGGTCCCAGGATGCTTGATTCCGGTCCAGGGAAGACATGGCTTGGCAGTTTGGGCTGGACTGTTCCCATGAGGCACAGGGTCAAGACTGATTTGCATAGAGCTGTGTCTGAACTGGGGTGGCGAAGTGAGCTAAAGAACGATGATGGATTCAACTCAGATCTGTGACTGGGGGTGAGTGTCTGAAAAGTTTCAGCGCTCCGTCCATCATCTCCTTGTGTTTGCGTTGTTCGCCCTAAGTTGGCAGGGTATGCCCAGACGTGGGTCCCTTGCTCACTTTGCCACTGGATTCAAGCTAGCCTGGCTGATGAGGGCTGTTAGCCCGAAACCGGTCCCAGGATGCTGGTTTCCGGTCCAGGGAAGACATGGCTTGGCAGTTCGGGCTGGACTGTTCCCATGAGGCACAGGGTCAAGACTGATTTGCATATAGCTGTGTCTGAACTGGGGTGGCGAAGTGAGCTATAGAACGATGATGGATTCAACCCAGATCTGTGACTGGGGGTGAGTGTCTGAAAAGTTTCAGTGCTCCGTCCATCATCTCCTTGTGTTTGCTTTGTTCGCCCTAAGTTGGCAGGGTATGCCCAGACGTGGGTCCCTTGCTCACTTTGCCACTGGATTCAAGCTAGCCTGGCTGATGAGGGCTGTTAGCCCGAAACCGGTCCCAGAATCCTTGTTTCCGGTCCAGGGAAGACATGGCTTGGCAGTTCGGGCTGGACTGTTCCCATGAGGCACAGGGTCAAGACTGATTTGCATATACCTGTGTCTGAACTGGGGTGGCAAAGTGAGCTAAAGAACGATGATGGATTCAACCCAGATCTGTGACTGCGGGTGAGTGTCTGAAAAGTTTCAGCGCTCCGTCCATCATCTCCTTGTGTTTGCTTTGTTCGCCCTAAGTTGGCAGGGTATGCCCAGACGTGGGTCCCTTGCTCACTTTGCCACTGGATTCAAGCTAGCCTGGCTGATGAGGGCTGTTAGCCCGAAACCGGTCCCAGGATGCTTGGTTCCGGTCCAGGGAAGACATGGCTTGACAGTTCGGACTGGACTGTTCCCATGAGGCACAGGGTCAAGACTGATTTGCATATAGCTGTGTCTGAACTGGGGTGGCGAAGTGAGCTAAAGAACGATGATGGATTCAACCCAGATCTGTGACTGGGGGTGAGTGTCTGAAAAGTTTCAGCACTCCGTCCATCATCTCCTTGTGTTTGCTTTGTTCGCCCTAAGTTGGCAGGGTATGCCCAGACGTCGGTCCCTTGCTCACTTTGCCACTGGATTCAAGCTAGCCTGGCTGATGAGGGTTGTTAGCCCGAAACCGGTCCCAGGATCCTTGTTTCCGGCCCAGGGAAGACATGGCTTGGCAGTTCGGGCTGGACTGTTCCCATGAGGCACAGGGTCAAGACTGATTTGCATATAGATGTGTCTGAACTGGGGTGGCGAAGTGAGCTAAAGAACGATGATGGATTCAACCCAGATCTGTGACTGGGGGTGAGTGTCTGAAAAGTTTCAGCGCTCCGTCCATCATCTCCTTGTGTTTGCTTTGTTCGCCCCAAGTTGGCAGGGTATGCCCAGACGTGGGTCCCTTGCTCACTTTGCCACTGGATTCAAGCTAGCCTGGCTGATGAGGGCTGTTAGCCCGAAACCGGTCCCAGGATGTTTGTTTCCGGTCCAGGGAAGACATGGCTTGGCAGTTCGGGCTGGACTGTTCCCATGAGGCACAGGGTCAAGACTGATTTGCATATAGCTGTGTCTGAACTGGGGTGGCGAAGTGAGCTAAAGAACGATGATGGATTCAACCCAGATCTGTGACTGGGGGTGAGTGTCTGAAAAGTTTCAGCGCTCCGTCCATCATCTCCTTGTGTTTGCTTTGTTCGCCCTAAGTTGGCAGGGTATGCCCAGACGTGGGTCCCTTGCTCACTTTGCCACTGGATTCAAGCTAGCCTGGCTGATGAGGGCTGTTACCCCGAAACCGGTCCCAGGATGCTTGGTTCTGGTCCAGGGAAGACATGGCTTGGCAGTTCGGGCTGGACTGTTCCCATGAGGCACAGGGTCAAGACTGATTTGCATATAGCTGTGTCTGAACTGGGGTGGTGAAGTGAGCTAAAGAACGATGATGGATTCAACCCAGATCTGTAACTGGGGGTGAGTGTCTGAAAAGTTTCAGCGTTCCGTCCATCATCTCCTTGTGTTTGCTTTGTTCACCCTAAGTTGGCAGGGTATGCCCAGACGTGGGTCCCTTGCTCACTTTGCCACTGGATTCAAGCTAGCCTGGCTGATGAGGGCTGTTAGCCCAAAACGGTCCCAGGATGCTTGTTTCCGGTCCAGGGAAGACATGGCTTGGCAGTTCGGACTGGACTGTTCCCATGAGGCACAGGGTCAAGACTGATTTGCATATAGCTGTGTCTGAACTGGGGTGGCGAAGTGAGCTAAAGAACGATGATGGATTCAACCCAGATCTGTGACTGGGGGTGAGTGTCTGAAAAGTTTCAGCACTCCGTCCATCATCTCCTTGTGTTTGCTTTGTTCGCCCTAAGTTGGCAGGGTATGCCTAGGCGTGGGTCCCTTGCTCACTTTGCCACTGGATTCAAGCTAGCCTGGCTGATGAGGGCTGTTAGCCCGAAACCGGTCCCAGGATGCTTGTTTCCCGGTCCAGGGAAGACATGGCTTGGCAGTTCGGGCTGGACTGTTCCCATGAGGCACAGGGTCAAGACTGATTTGCATATAGCTGTGTCTGAACTGGGGTGGCGAAGTGAGCTAAAGAACGATGATGGATTCAACCCAGATCTGTGACTGGGGGTGAGTGTCTGAAAAGTTTCAGCGCTCCGTCCATCATCTCCTTGTGTTTGCTTTGTTCGCCCTAAGTTGGCAGGGTATGCCCAGGCGTGGGTCCCTTGCTCACTTTGCCACTGGATTCAAGCTAGCCTGGCTGATGAGGGCTGTTAGCCCGAAAGCGGTCCCAGGATGCTTGTTTCCGGTCCAGGGAAGACATGGCTTGGCAGTTCGGACTGGACTGTTCCCATGAGGCACAGGGTCAAGACTGATTTGCATGTAGCTGTGTCTGAACTGGGGTGGCGAAGTGAGCTAAAGAACGATGATGGATTCAACCCAGATCTGTGACTGGGGGTGAGTGTCTGAAAAGTTTCAGCACTCCGTCCATCATCTCCTTGTGTTTGCTTTGTTCGCCTTAAGTTGGCAGGGTATGCCCAGACGTGGGTCCCTTGCTCACTTTGCCACTGGATTCAAGCTAGCCTGGCTGATGAGGGCTGTTAGCCCGAAACCGGTCCCAGGATGCTTGTTTCCGGTCCAGGGAAGACATGGCTTGGCAGTTCGGGCTGGACTGCTCCCATGAGGCACAGGGTCAAGACTGATTTGCATATAGCTGTGTCTGAACTGGGGTGGCGAAGTGAGCTAAAGAACGATGATGGATTCAACCCAGATCTGTGACTGGGGGTGAGTGTCTGAAAAGCTTCAGCGCTCCGTCCATCATCTCCTTGTGTTTGCTTTGTTCGCCCTAAGTTGGCAGGGTATGCCCAGACGTGGGTCCCTTGCTCACTTTGCCACTGGATTCAAGCTAGCCTGGCTGATGAGGGCTGTTAGCCCGAAACCGGTCCCAGGATGCTTGTTTCCGGTCCAGGGAAGACATGGCTTGGCAGTTCGGGCTGGACTGTTCCCATGAGGCACAGGGTCAAGACTGATTTGCATATAGCTGTGTCTGAACTGGGGTGGCGAAGTGAGCTGAAGAACTATGATGGATTCAACCCAGATCTGTGACTGGGGGTGAGTGTCTGAAAAGTTTCAGCGCTCCGTCCATCATCTCCTTGTGTTTGCTTTGTTCGCCCTAAGTTGGCAGGGTATGCCCAGACGTGGGTCCCTTGCTCACTTTGCCACTGGATTCAAGCTAGCCTGGCTGATGAGGGCTGTTAGCCCGAAACCGGTCCCAGGATGCTTGTTTCCGGTCCAGGGAAGACATGGCTTGGCAGTTCGGGCTGGACTGTTCCCATGAGGCACAGGGTCAAGACTGATTTGCATATAGCTGTGTCTGAACTGGGGTGGCGAAGTGAGCTAAAGAACGATGATGGATTCAACCCAGATCTGGGGGTGAGTGTCTGAAAAGTTTCAGCGCTCCGTCCATCATCTCCTTGTGTTTGCTTTGTTCGCCCTAAGTTGGCAGGGTATGCCCAGACGTGGGTCCCTTGCTCACTTTGCCACTGGATTCAAGGAAGCCTGGCTGATGAGGGCTGTTAGCCCGAAACCGGTCCCAGGATTCTTGTTTCCGGCCCAGGGAAGACATGGCTTGGCAGTTCGGGCTGGACTGTTCCCATGAGGCACAGGGTCAAGACTGATTTGCATATAGCTGTGTCTGAACTGGGGTGGCGAAGTGAGCTAAAGAACGATGATGGATTCAACCCAGATCTGTGACTGGGGGTGAGTGTCTGAAAAGTTTCAGCACTCCGTCCATCATCTCCTTGTGTTTGCTTTGTTCGCCTTAAGTTGGCAGGGTATGCCCAGACGTGGGTCCCTTGCTCACTTTGCCACTGGATTCAAGCTAGCCTGACTGATGAGGGCTGTTAGCCCGAAACCGGTGCCAGGATGCTTGTTTCCGGTCCAGGGAAGACATGGCTTGGCAGTTCGGGCTGGACTGTTCCCATGAGGCACAGGGTCAAGACTGATTTGCATATAGCTGTGTCTGAACTGGGGTGGCGAAGTGAGCTAAAGAACAATGATGGATTCAACCCAGATCTGTGACTGGGGGTGAGTGTCTGAAAAGCTTCAGCGCTCCGTCCATCATCTCCTTGTGTTTGCTTTGTTCGCCCTAAGTTGGCAGGGTATGCCCAGACGTGGGTCCCTTGCTCACTTTGCCACTGGATTCAAGCTAGCCTGGCTGATGAGGGCTATTAGCCCGAAACCGGTCCCAGGATGCTTGTTTCCAGTCCAGGGAAGACATGGCTTGGCAGTTCGGGCTGGACTGTTCCCATGAGGCACAGGGTCAAGACTGATTTGCATATAGCTGTGTCTGAACTGGGGTGGCGAAGTGAGCTGAAGAACTATGATGGATTCAACCCAGATCTGTGACTGGGTGTGAGTGTCTGAAAAGTTTCCACGCTCCGTCCATCATCTCCTTGTGTTTGCTTTGTTCACCCTAAGTTGGCAGGGTATGCCCAGACGTGGGTCCCTTGCTCACTTTGCCACTGGATTCAAGCTAGCCTGGCTGATGAGGGCTGTTAGCCCAAAACCGGTCCCAGGATGCTTGTTTCCGGTCTAGGGAAGACATGGCTTGGCAGTTCGGGCTGGACTGTTCCCATGAGGCACAGGGTCAAGACTGATTTGCATATAGCTGTGTCTGAACTGGGGTGGCGAAGTGAGCTAAAGAACGATGTTGGATTCAACCCAGATCTGTGACTGGGGGTGAGTGTCTGAAAAGTTTCAGCGCTCCGTCCATCATCTCCTTGTGTTTGCTTTGTGAGGATTAGCAGCCCTAGCTTTCCGCAGACATCAGTGTGTTGGTATGTAACCACCCCGTCCCGCCAGACATAGAGATCAGTACCTAATGTGATGGCCTGAAGCTGCTCCAGAAGGAGTCCCACCTCCTCTATAATAGGGATCAGCAGCAGGGTACGTCATCACACATGGGAAAGGACACAGATAGACCAGCAATGCATTGCCCTATTTAATAATTACTGGCGCCGGCCTCTAACCTGAATTCTTCAGTGGGGCTGCTATAATACTGGCCTGGCGGCAACGTCCGTGTAGGCAGCCTGGGTCTTATGTGTGCACCTCGTCGGACATGACACAGCCCCCACCCGCAAACGTACCCAGAGGTGTCAGGGTACCAAAAGTGAAAGGCTGTTGACACTCAGGTCCCAATCTCACAACATAACGGCAGCCAGCACTGGAACTGATGTGTGACTTTAACACTATTAATCACACACTGTTATCAGAGTGGCAGCATGGGAGAGAACAGCGAGGGAGAGCCCTGTGACACAGCTCTGCCCCAATTGTCTCTGGTCACAAGAACACCCTGCAGTGCGCCGCGCTACCTGCTCAGGCTGAAGACCGCAGTGTCTCAGCAGGCACAGAAAACAAACTACAGCTTGCTTGGGCCAAATTAAGGGTGACACACGTGCCCTGAAAAACAACAACGCGCCATCAGATCCAAGTGCAGCTGCATAGGCGCACTTGCTCTTTGTTTATTCGAGTGATGTAACACGGCCTCGGCGAGACCCACGTAATCGAGAGTTGCTGGGCTCATGTTTTTAATTTTTTTTATTTAAAGGAATAATCCGTGCTGGCTAATCTGCTGGGTGAAACAATAAATCAAGTGAAGCAGCCGAGCGTGCTGCAGGGAAGTAAGTGCCTGTTAGGGCCCGTAAAAGGGGGGGGTGCGTGAAGCTTTGCCGCCTCCGCCCTCCCAAATAGATATGGGAGACTCTGAGCCGTCGCCCCACCGCCCCCGCTCTCCTGGTAGACGCACAGTCTATGCCCCGGGCCCTTGCTTCACCTACCAGGGAGAGCGCCATCCGGTGCTACGAGGAGGCAGCGCACTGAAGAGGAGCAGCGCTAACTACCACAGGCGCCACAAAGCTCCAAACAACGCGCGAAAACCCCGGGGTCAGCGTGCGCGAGCCAGCAAACTATCACCCGGTTCCAACCATCTCCAGGGGGGTGGTCCAGCCATTTCCATGGGTCGTTTGATGATAAGCATTCACACAAACGAGAGGGGCGCACAGACAGACGGGGAGCTGCAAACGATAGGGGCGTGATTAAGAGGCAGCAAAGCTCACGGCCATCTTTGAATGGAATGTGAGTTAAAACGCGGAATGCCTCGGACGCTTTTAGAATTTAAAAGTGAAGGCGGGCGTCGCGCTTAATATTTAAAAGTGAAGGCGGCTGTGACGCTTAGATATAAAAGTGAATGTGGGCTAAGTGAAGGCTGCCCTCGCGCTGAATATTTAAAAGTGAAAGCGGGCGCTGCGCAGAGTAATTAAAAGTTAAAGTGTTTTAAGTAATTAAAAGTTATAGATCACCAGGTGCCCAGTGCGCCCGCCTTTAAAGCATGCTGCCTGTACACAGAGCGCGCTGCAGAAGCAGCAGCTTTCACAAGAGGAACAAGCCCAATCCTCCTTAAAGCAAAGCCCAAAACCAACTAACATCCTACTAAAAAAAAGCCCAAATGACGGTTGACATCAAAAATTGCTAAAAGCCTAAAAAATATAACCAATGAAGAAGGAGGCATGGCGAAAGACGTACCCCCAATACAACTGTGGAATTAGGAGGAGGTGGGAGGGAGGAAAACTATATTTAAATGTAATCAGCTATGGTGCCGAAACTACACACAGGCAAACAGAAACAGAGCAGGAAACCAAGAAAAAAAGTTGTCCCCCAGAGAACAGACAAAGAACTGTAGTGTGATGAGACAGTACCTAGTCTCTGCTGCATGGGAGGAACGGAAGAGAGAAAGGAGGGACAAAGAGGCATGACTGACCACTGGCAAGCAAGGATATTAGAAGGACGCTGAAACACACAAATCAAAAGCTGGGGGATGGCTTTAACCCAACATAAGAAATTACAATAGGTCTCGAATGCTTGACCTAAAAAGGCAGCCACCTAGCACATTCCCAGGCTGCTGGTGACGTCAGATGCAGGCCGTACTCCAAAGCAAAAGTAGGGTTTGCTGGAATATTAGATTTAAGGCCCAGATTTGCTAAGATTTTGCATCAAGGTTGCGTCAATCTGTTGCGCCGCCCCGTTGCAAAATCCATTTTGGAATTTACTAAGCCACACAAAGTTGTTTTGCGTGGCTTTGTATGCTTTAGTAATTACAAAGGCACGCAAGTCAGCACTGTGCGTTTCTTTGCGTCAGGTAGGCGTTACATGGGTGCAGCATGGGCGTTCCTATGCATCCACCCATTTTTTTAATGCAAACCCAGATTTACAAAGACTTGTAAACCTAGTTTTGTGCCAAACTGGTGCACTTACCCAACAGAGGCGTAATGAGGAGAAATATCTTTATTTATCCTCGTTACTTTCTCTTTCTTTGTGTGATGCATCACACACAGAAAGAGAAAATTGACTCATAGGGTTGTTTTTGTGCATGAAGGTACCCCTTCCTACACAAAATAATCCTGTCTGTAACACTTGCACCCTTGCAGCATAGTGCAAGGTGCCTGCGTTGGCGCTAGGGAGCTCACACTCTGTTCCGGATTACCAAATAGGCAAAGTAGGCACCGTCCTATGGGCCCCACTCCTTTTAGGGGCTCTGCAACAACGGATCAATATAATATTGATTTGATCTTAAAAGAAAATTACAATAAAGCTTTCTTAAATTGTTTCCAATTAATTTTTGTTCAATAACATTAATAATTGTTAATGTTTAGTTTTGTGTAAAAAAATTGGTTTATTAAAATTGTTTGTTGGTAAAATTAAAAATGTATTAGGAGATAATTTGCGAGGGGGGTAGCGAACTTTCGAGTGCCTAGGGGTCTCCACAGGGTTTAATCTGGCACTGCACACAGTGTTCCAATGCTAAGAGATAGCAGATATATCTTTGTTATATATGGTGCATTACAGCTCTCTCCCTTTCACACAACGCAATTCAGCAAGTTGTCTTGCTGCATTGAATGAAATATTAGTAAATCTGACATGGCCGTCAATTCACCAAAATGCCAGGGGTAACAGAAGTGACATCGCATGCCCTTTGACCTCAGTGACATCACAGGAAGTGACATCATATGTCCTTTGATGTCTTCCTGGCAGTGATGCCATGCGACCTTTGATCCTGGTGATGTCACAGGAAGTACATCACTAATGGTATAAATTCTACATTTAGTGAAACATTAATAAAATAGACATACCGTTCATACCTTTAGCATGTCTTCCATTACCCATCCCTACCTCTCACAGCTCTACCTCAGAATCCCTCTCACCTCCATATCTGCTAACTTCTTATGGCCTTCCTTCCCCATCTTCCTCTAACCTTCAACTTTTTATGTCATATTTATCACTTTAATCGTTTTTCTACATCACCCTATGATGTGTTCTCCTCTCACAGGTCACCTCTTAACCACACTTTTATAAACAACTCTCTCCCTCTTATTCTCACAGTTCTATTACCTGTTCCCTTCCACTACCAATTCTCATTACTATTGCTCACATATTTCCCATCATATCTCCCTCTTATTCTCTCACCTCTGTATCAGACGGGTCTCTCCTTTCTCTGCACACCCTTCGCTCTAATTTGGGGTCAGAATTGGCTTCTTACTTCCAACTTCATCACTCTAATCTGCTCAGATTTCTCTCTCCTTATTTCAGGCCCACCTACATCTTTCCCATTTATGCTCCCAACTCCACCTCTCTCATTGTCACCACCAGTCCCTGCACTGTTAGACTAGCTGTCTTGAATTCTCTCAGTTCGCTTCCATACAATCTTCACCCTGATCTTCAACAACTAATTGTAGCTATCTCCTGATTTGCCTTCTCTCTAATCATCTGGTATACCTCCCTCGCCATCCCACCTACCTCAAACATTCTTTGATGGTTGTATGACTTAACAAAGCATGCATTTATGACACATGACTTTACCGTGCATTCATTACCACGCAATGCCGTTATCACACATTGCCTTTACAACACAAGCCTTTACTATACGTATGCCTTTGCCACGCATGCCGTTACAACACAAGGTAAGTGGTTAGAGAATCCCCACAACTTCTCACACCTGAGTGATTAATTGCCACTAAAAGGCCTTGATTATAGGTTGAGTGGAGTAGATTTCCTGTATGGAATTTGCTCCATTCCTTCATGAGTAGGCTGTTGTTCCTACACCTGGATTTACCATGTGCTGGGACATCAGACCATATTTTACCAGATGGAAAATCCTGCTGGTTAAATTGCATTTGGAAAGGACTGCATTGCAGTCTGGACCTATTTACCAGCCCAGCCTCACTCGCAAGCAAATTGTGGAGGAAGCATGTAATGGTCTCCGACAAGCCAACATCTTCCTTTTCCCCACCCACCCTTCCCATCACCTTATCACCCCACACTGAAACCCCTGCACATATTTACCAACTGCTCAGAGCAGGTGTTAAAAGTGTGTGTTACATCTCTCTGAATAGGAAATACTGTGCAGAATTCTGCCTCGTAATTCTGGGTGCCCCCAATTATTCTACATTCCAAGGGGTTTAACTCAGAATTGCATTGTACTGGTGAGGTGTTACCGCAGGATACTGGAATTTAGGGGTGCAGAGTTTGCGCCCTAACAGTACCAAGCAACTACGAGTTGGGGAGAAAGGGTCATAAATAAGGCATTGAAATGTCACACAAATACACAATCAAGCTAACAGATCACTTGGCAGCAAGCTGGGCCAGACTGGCCGTACCAGGCATCGGGCGTTTCCCCGAGAGCCTGGAAGGGTAGGAGGCCCTTTTTGTTACTGGGGGCTGAGTCTGTAGTGGTGCAGCAGTATTACAAGCACTCCCTGCAGAATTCCTTGAATATTTAGCAGTTTTAAGACAACAATAAAAGTGTCAAGATAAATTTGGCAATATATGTACCTGCTGGAGAGTGATACAGTTCTGCTAGTGGCAGTTTTGACTCATCTAAGGTAGCGCAGAGGGTTAATAAGCTTGCTGCAAAGAACATGTACCATGCATTTCACAGAACAGTATGTAATCTGCATAGCTCAGTGGCTTACTGCTTTTGTCACAGAGATCCCTTTGTTACTGTGCAGTTCATAAGTTACAATCGTAATCTAGCACAGTGAGCTATGAACTGCCATCAAAGAGCTGCATGCGAGCTGCATTGCACAAGTTAGAAAGTTATGTTCATTCCCAGTCTTTCAGTATCCTGATGTTGCTAAAAAGGGTGTGTTTGAGTAGAAATAAATTCTTATTAGTAAAGCCAACCCTAACCACTGTGTTACTTTCTGAATCCTGAGATTGTGCTTCTCGAGGACCAAACACCAGTATGAATGACATATGAATCCTTCCCCTTGCAGTCCCCTTTGTGTCATGTAACATTTTCTATACACTGATTTACACTCTTATGATTCATTGTCTCTGTATGTGTGTGTGATGTAAAGTGCTCAGACACCCTACAGTGGTATGAAAGTGCTATAAAACAAATGAAATACTTGTGAGAGAGGGACTATGGAGAGATAAGAGGCACTGTTGGAGGATAAAAATTATTTAGATGTAGTGTACATTTTAACAAATATAATAAATAAATGTAATTTAAAAAATTTAAACGTACATATATAAAATGTAATTTATAAATGTATATTTACTGTAAAACAATTAATAAACTAATATTTTTAATTTATTTTAAAATATTATAAATATATAAAAATTAACAAATAAATATATATATACACATACACCTATAACATAAAATCTAATAAAAAAACATTATAAATTAAATTATTAAAATATTTAATAATTGTTAAACTTACATTCTGCACTCCATTGAATGCAACAGTAATAAAAGTGTTAGATAGCGGAGGGTAAAAATTTACTATTCCCACTCCACTGAGTGCAACAGTAGGGAAAGTGTTGGATAGCGGAGGGTAAAAATTTACTATTCCCACTCCACTGAGTGCAACAGTAGGGAAAGTGTTGGTTAGCGGAGGGGTAAAAATTACTATTCCCACTCCAAATACTGCAACAGTAGGGAAAGTGTTGGATAGCGGAGGGGTAAAAATTACTATTCCCACTCCAGTGAGTGCAACAGTAGGGAAAGTGTTGCATAGCGGAGGCGTAAAAACTACTATTCCCACTCCAGTGAGTGCAACAGTAGGGAAAGTGTTGGATAGGTGAGGGGTAAAAATTACTATTCCCACTTCAGTGAATGCAACAGTAGGGAAAGTGTTGGATAGCGGAGGGGTATAAATTACAATTCCCACTCCAGTGAGTGCAACAGTAGGGAAAGTGTTGGTTAGCGGAGGGGTAAAAATTACTATTCCCACTCCAATGAGTGCAACAGTAGGGAAAGTGTTGGATAGCGTAGGGGTAAAAATTACTATTCGCACTCCAGTGAGTGCAACAGTAGGGAAAGTGTTGGATAGCGGAGGGGTAAAAATTACTATTCCCACTCCAAAGAGAGCAACAGTAGGGAAAGTGTTGGATAGGGGAGGGGTAAAAATTACTATTCCCACTCCAGTGAGTGCAACAGTAGGGAAAGTGTTGAATAGCAGAGGGTTAAAATTAATATTCCCAACAAAGTAAATTCAAAATAAAAAAGAAACAAAATATCAACTACAATACAAAAATTGTTAATAACACAAAAATAAAAATTACATAAAAATATTAAAAATTACAGAAGATAGAAACATATTATAATGTTAAAAAAATCTAAAAATTACCTACAAACATTATGTTATAAAAATATAAAAAGATTTTACAAACAAATAACTATATTTAATATAAATTAATTATAATCAAAAACATTATTACACAAAATCAATATTTTTTATTTCCTACCCTATAACACCACACATTTCACAACACACATCTAAATTTCTAAAAAACTGTACCTCCATAATTAATATAATTAATTATCAAATAAACAAATATTATTAATTAAAATCAAATTAAAACATATAAAAATTAATTTACTCACCAAACATTACCCCTATAAAACCAAAATCCACACACAAAATAAAAGTAAACAATTACCATAAAAATTATCAATTAATAAATGAATAATAATGAGCAAATCATTATTAATTAATAAAACTTAAAATACTTTCCACCCTCTACCCCAACAAACACCACAACACACACATAAAAATAATTACACAATTTCCATAACTAATTTTACATTATTAAATTATTATCAATTAACAACAACCTATTAATTAATTGAAAATAATTTACTTCCCACCCTTTACCACTATAAACCCCACAACTCACATCTCAAATTAATTAGAAAATTTCCATAATTAATTTTTAATTATTTAATTGCCATTAATTAACAATTAATTATTAATTATTTTTAAATAAATTACTTCACACCCTATTCCCCTATAAACCCACAACCCGCTCCTACAAAAATGACACAATTAACATAATTATCAATTAATTAATTATTAAAAATTAACAAACAATTAATAATAAATTAATAAAAAATTAATTAACACTATAAAATCTAAATTAAATAAATACTAATAAATACAACATATCAAATAATTTATTATAATTAAATTACTTCCCACCCTATTCCCCTATAAACCCGCAACCCGGTCCTAAAAAAAAAATAACACAGTTAACATAATTATCAATTAATTAATTAATAAAAATTAACAACCAATTAATAATTAATTAATAAAAAAATATTACCACAATTAACACTATAAAATCTAAATTAAATAAATAATAAATAAAAAATATTAATTAATTTATTATAATTAAATTACTTCCCACCCTATTCCCCTATAAACCCACAGCCCGCTACAGAACTAAAAAACGCAAAATTTAATTAACATTAAAAATTAATCACTACTAAAAATGTAACACATATATTTAAAAACAAAAGCAATACTTATTAAAAATAATTACATAACATACTTTTAACATACATACTAAAATACATAACACTAATATAAAAATCGATATTTTAAACATCGATATTTTTGCAAACGATATTACTGACTTCGATATTTTAAAAAACAATATTTCTTACCTTAAAGTCGATATTCTGGACCACGATATTCTTGCTGTCAATATTCCTGTATCACGATATTTCCAACTCGATATTTTTGTATATCTCTATTAAAAACTCGATATTCGGTCTGTGCACCATCCACCATACGGGGGCTGGTCTGACAAAATTTGCCATGTCTCCTTTGAGTTCCCATTCTGGGCCTGTTTGGCAAATATGTAATGCTGTAGAATGAACAGAATCTCATATTGGCTTGCAAATATGAATCGAATAAAACAAAAAGTTAAATTAAACCGCTTACTGGGACTGCCATGCTATGATTCCTTGCAGGTTGCAAAAATGCTTTGTTCTGCAAAAGTGCAGGTAACATACCAGAAAGAAAGCTGGGGTCCAGCAACACTGAGAACTGGCTTTAGGGTGGTGCGACTGATGCAGCTGCACCTGGCGCTGACTTTGGCAGGGGGGCACTGTGTTTAGAAATAACTCATCGGTTTAAAAGCATGTGAACTTCCTTGTGCGCCCAGCAGTTTCAGACAACAGTACAAATGTCAAGATAATTCTGGTGATTAATGTTACTGCTGGTGAGAGATCAGAATTTGTCTATTGGCAACTTGAGTCATCATAAACTAGCACGGGGGGTTAATGTGCATGCTCTAAAGAATATATACCATGCAGATCACAAAACTGAGTGTGAGTGAACTATGAGTAGCACTTTAAAAAAAATGAAATGTATGTCTGAAAGGGACTATGGAGAGATGAGGGCACTGTTGGAGAGTGGTAGTGAGGGAATTTGTGGAGAAGGAGGTCATGGGGGCGCCAAGAGAGAGTGTTGCACAGGGCACCACCAGTACTAAAGTAATACAGGCCACTCCAGAAGCGCAGCAAAATCCACAGCCTGCAGGCCAAGTAGACTCCTGCTTGGTGGAGGCTGGAAGTCCCAAAAGGTGTTGCTAAGCAACAACTTCGCTGTTTCCGCAAGTTGAAACATATAAATGTTTAAAGAGAGAGGAATGAAAATACCTGTTCCTCCAATTCCTGTTGCTCCTTTGCAGCCTCTGAGGCCAGGGGTCGCAAAAGAAGTGCTAGGGGGCCGCAGAGTGCAAGCTAGGGGTTGCAACTGCGACCCCTGGCGACCCCTAAATGATGTCCATGAAATCTGACCCCACATGTGCAGGAGAGGGTCAGGTTCTGCTTGTTTAGCATTCAAAATCCCAACATCCTCTGCTTTCGCATGGCCGCTCACCTTACATTATGACAAGTGGCGACTTCTCTGCCGGTGGCTTCCAACCTTGCACCTCCATTCTGCTAGGCCATGGGTGCTCGCTAACCTTTTCCCGAGGGCCACAAAGTTTGGTCCGCAATGTGACCGAGGGCCGCATTGATGCCAGTAGGGTGGTGGTCTGCTGGGGGAGGGGTGGTAAGGTGGGAATAGGTGAAACAAAACATATATATCTAGTGGCTGAATTGCACAATTTGAAACCCAAAAACCTGGGATTAATCCCAGCTTCCCCACTTTACTAAATTGTGTGATCCTAGGCAATTGATTTATTTCACTTTCCCTCCTTTTTCTTCATTATCACATTTAAGAGGACCACAAAATACATGACTTCAGGATGTGCGCTGTACAAAACCTTCTCCTGTATTTGATTTCAGAAACTATAATGTTGTTCATGTGTAATAGGTACCTACGGCACCCTAAGAGTGCACATAACCACTGACTTGCCTCATAGTTCACTATTGGCATTGTCAGCGTGGGGGAAGAATGAATGTTTCTAAAATCATATTTTAAAACTATCACTTAAATAAGTTCTTCTTAATCCACTCATATAATCGGATATACTAAAGTGAAATGGTTCTGCATGTTAATGAATTACAGTTTTTGAATTTTGAAGAGACTTTATCACATTCTTACAATTTTGCTGCAAGATGGCTTTGAAAATGAAATTGTTCCTCAAGTTAAGTGGTGCAGGACAACCTAGTTACTTCCTCTCCTTAACTTCAAATAAGCTTTAAATAAAGGCTGGCTTGTTTATTTAACATTATTTTTAATGTTTGCGCCCAGTCGAGTGAACAGCAGCCCAGTGCTGCTGTTGATCAGGGGGGCCGCATGTAAGGGTCAGGAGGGCCGCATGTGGCCCCCAGTCTGTACTTTGAGAAACCTTGTGCTAGCCCTTTGTAAAAATGGCGGTGAGAATGCCAGTTTCATTTTGCACCGGGCATTTTCATTTAAAAGGGGTCAGTCAAACTTCAGTCAAATTCATAATTATCCAAGTAACACTCGCTTTTATAACCTTTAGCGCAGGGCTTTAAGTGGGACGGGGCCTGCCGGTAGCACCGGCAGTTCTAAAAAGCAGGTGCTGAGACGCGCCTCTATCGGGCTCTCCATTTTTGCCCTCGCCCCAACCCTCAAGGTGAAAATAAATCGTAACACTGCAACAGTGCCACCCTTCACTGTCTTTGATGCAACTTCAAAGAGATTGGTTATAGTTTTTTCACAGTCTCATCATTTCAGAACTGAAGCATTTACAATATTCTCTACAACGAAGCCATAGTGTTGCTTGTTTATCTTATGCAACTAACAACCATTTACAAAGCCAATAGTCCTGGCTTCTTTTTTTTTTTTCCAGAGTTTTATATAGCGCGAACTTGACCCGAAGGTATCGGGTATCAGAGCGCTTTACATAGCACCAGGTTACATGAGAACACATTCATTTTTGTTAGGCACGGGGAGATTAAGTGATTTGCCCAGAATCACAGGATGTTCAGCATCATTGCCGAGACTCGAACCCAGTTCCCCAGATTCGAGGTCGACCGCCCTAGCCGTTAGGCCAACTCCTCTCCCTCTCTGCTTGTTGCAGGTGTAATTTTACTTGTTGTATTATATATCTGGATGCAATGACAGAAGCAGCAAATTACCAGTCGGGTGGTCCACTATGCTAAGCAAACACAAGGAGATGATGGACAGAGAGCTGAAACTTTTTAGACACTCACCCCCAGTCACTGATGTGGGTTGAATCCATCATCGTTCTTTAGCTCACTTCGCCACCCCAGTTTGGACCCAGCCATATGCAAATCAGTCTTGACCCTGTGCCTCATGGGAACAGTCAGCACTCCGTCCATCATCTCCTTGTGTTTGCTTTGTTCGCCCTAAGTTGGCAGGGTATGCCCAGACTCCTTGCTCACTTTGCACCTGGATTCAAGCTAGCCTGGCTGATGAGGGGTGTTACCCCGATACCGGTCCCAGGATGCTTGTTTCCAGTCCAGGGAGGACCTGGCCTGGCAGCTCGGGCTGGACTGTTCCCATGAGGCACAGGGTCAAGACTGATTTGCATATGGCTGGGTCCAAACTGGAGTGGCGAAGTGAGCTAAAGAATGATGATGGATTCAACCCAGATCTGTGACTGGGGGTGAGTGTCTGAAAAGTTTCAGCGCTCTGTCCATCATCTCCTTGTGTTTGCTTTGTTCGCCCCCAGGTGGGCAGGGTATACCCAGACGTGGGTCTTTTGCTCACTTTGCCACTGGATTCAAGCTAGCCTGGCTGATGAGGGGTATTACCCCGAAACCGGTCCCAGGATGCTTGTTTCCGGTCCAGGGAGGACCTGGCCTGGCACTCCTTGTGTTTACACTGTGCTAAGCACAGACTTTTAGCTCACTTTTTAAGCCATGCCCTAATTACATCGGCCACGCCCCTTTGAGAGACCCCCCCCCAGTTTTTTCTTTCCATTTAAAGCCCTGAATTAGCGTAGCATTTTTGCTAGCATTAATGAGGGTCGTACATATGTTTGAATGTTCTCAAAGAGCTGTAAATCTTCCTGTGAGGTCATCTTTCTGTCTCATCCCCACATCTTGCATACAGCTCAGAGAGGTAGCCCTGTGCCCTTCCCTGGAGGAGGCTGTCAGTGCCCCACTGGCAGTGCTCCTGGTCTGTACCAGGGGAGAGGAAAAGCCCAGCCTCTTGACAGATAGGTGAGGCCCAGGATTGGGGTGACTAGGTGTCAGTGGCGGCTCCTCTGCTAAGGCAGAGGAGCGTTCCCCCACTGCGCAAAAAGGAAACGTACCGTTATTGTCATTTTATTTTTCCTATTGCCTGTGTGCAGTGTGGGGCGGGGCGGGGCGGGCAGGGCTGGCCAGACCAGGGGAGGAGTGGTTTGTAGTCCCAAAGTGCGCATAAATTATTTGGCTGGCCCTCTTGGGCCGACCAAACAGTTCATGCCCACTTTGCATGTTCCCCACCAGGCTCCATTACACTGCCTTCATGAGGAACATGAACTCCCTGTTCCCATCTGAGTGCCGAACCACGGTGCTCAGACCAATCACAACGCTGCATTACAGCGTTGTGATTGGCTCAGGGGAGCCTATGTGCCAGGTGCTTCCTGCTGCCAGTCGGACTGGAGAAAGAAAGAAGGAAGAGGACGCAGGTAGGCAGCGGCCGGCAATTCCAAGGTAAGGTTTTATTTTTGCTAATTAACCCCTCCCCCACCCCTACCCCAATCCGGTAGCAGTCGCTACTGCCAGGCATCCCGATTTTGCAACAGCTCTCCCAGCAGATTTCGGCAATTTTGGCTCATGTCCCAGTTTTTAGAGAGGGTCGACTGAAAACAGTGACAGGCACTTTTTTAGGTGTTCTGAAGCTGTGCTAGTTAGCAGCTGTTATAAATAAGCATTTTAATTAACAGGTATGATGCTGGTTTTAGAAATTACATTTTATTTATTTTCTTAGTGCCTCTTCTGTGTTCCTATGTTGATGAGAGCTGTCATTCAGCGCCGCTCCGTTGATGTAAAATTGCAGTCCTTCTATTTTTGCATAATATCCCGGTTTCTGGTTCTCAAGATCTGGTCACCCTAGGCAGGATGCATCTCGGATGTAAAAGTTTGCAGGATCTTTTAATAGAAACATCTTTAATGAAAGCGCAGTTTGGTGTTCGAGCCTCGGGCATATGTGAGTCATGTGGACGTAACCGATGCTGACCACGCCAGTGTGTTTCACTTCACTTTACTTGTTGAAATGCGGCTGCCCGCGGCCCCCGCAGGGGGCCACCCTAAACGGGCGGCCTGGCATTCGTCTTGCGCTGAGATTCACGCGCCTGAGGGAGCTGAAGGTGAGGGTGAGTCGGCTGGCCCCCCCCCCCCTGATGTGGAGAAGTGTGGCTCAATGGTTAGAGCGGCAGACCCTGATGCAGAGATCTGGCCTGGGACCAGGGTTCAATTCCCGCCTCGGCGGGTCTTGGGCTCAACTTCCTCGGACCTGATAATTCTCGCCTCGGTGCCTATTCTAATCATGGGTCCCACTCTGCAACTCTGGGCAATAGCTTGCTTAATCTCCACAACAGCCCCACCAGCGCTGGGATGCCTGGCTTCACCTTGGGGGTGCCCAGGAGTGGACATTTCACAGGGAAAAGCCAGGAAGGGTTCCACAGCGGTATGCGTTCAGCGCCAGGAAGCCTCAGGGTAGCAGTGCGCTTTACAAGTACAAATTCATTTCATTTCATTTCAAGCCTGTTCGGGTAGGCGCTGCCCAGCCATGGCTGGACTTCTGATGCCTTAAAGGGGGGAGTGAGGAGCTCCCCTGGTACTGTCTGGCCCCCTCCGTTTCGCGGCGCTGAGATGGTAAGATCTAGGGGTGCCTCTGATCATGTCCTGCTACGGTTTATGTAATTTGATCTTTAGGGGGCTGTAGAATGTCACGATGTCCTCGGGTCCCGCGCCACACGCTGTTTGTCATGCCTTTGGTCGGGCCCGGGAGCTTGTGGTGAGTCGTTGTGCTGCATTTAACAGTAGGCGCATGCCGCACCCGTGGTCGAACACGTCGGGCACCTTCAAACGTTTGCTTTCTGCCACCACCCGACAGATACTGCATGGGGCAGCTCGGCGGGCCTGACCTCTAGGGGGAGAACCGCGGGTGTGTTACTCCCCCTTTTCAGACCTAGTGGAGGTCACTCATGCCTCATCACAGGCCGCTTACATGTTAGTCTATCCTACTCGTGTAGGCTTATTTACTCCGAGTATTGCTCGATCACTGTATGTCACCATGAGCAGGCTCCTCGTGTCTTTTGAGGGTACATTCCCCTACTCCCAGGTCCGCGGTAATTCTGGTCCCACTGTGCGGCGCGTTGGTGGAGTCGGGCTGCCCGGGCGGGAGATTGTCCCCGCCAGTAAATAGTTTGACAAGCCTGGGGGGTGGCTGATTGGTCCAGGCACGAACTTTGGGGGCTAGGCCCCTGTCAGAGGCGTCCCAATATATCCCCGTGAGCTGGTTGCTTGGGCGGGCAATTGGCCCCCGCCGGAAAATATGTAATATTTGCCAGGCCTGCGGGGCCAGATGCCACTGCCCCCAGGCGTTCCATCACTGGGCGGTGCGTTGCGCCCCCCCCCCTTGTGGTGGGAAGGGTTTGCTTCAGTGGGAGATTGGTCCCCGCCGGTAATATTTTGCCAGGCCTGGGGGGAGCTGCATGATCTTTGGGGCTAGGCCCCTACCCTGAGGCTTCCAAGGCTGGGCACACTGTGCGGCGCGTTGCGTCCCCCTCTGTTGGCGAGTCTGGTTGCTTGGGCAGACAAATGGCCCCCGCCGGTAAACATTTTGCGAGGCCGCCGGTGTTCTTGCTCTCATCTCAGGTGGAGAGCGCCACGGGCCTAGGGCCGGACAGGTTGGTGTTGCCAGCGCTAGAACGTGCTAGGCTGGGGGAGCTGTCGGCATGCCCACGAGGGGGGCCGCGAGTTACCTCTGCCCTAAGCGTTGCCGCCGAAGTCCGGTGGGATCAGCAGGTCACAAGCTCATATCCTGGCGAAGCTGAAAAACTGTGTTCAATGACATTGCATGACGACTAGATATACGTTTGCCTTTTTCTTTTGTTATACCATATGTGTATATGGTGCTCGTGTTTGCTGCTACCTTTGCTATGCCCGGGCACACGGGTCTCGTGCAATAATGTCACCTTGCAGGGAGACGCCGCACTTGGCCATTAGGCCATGGATCATATGGAGAGAAAAAAGAAAAAAAGAAAAAAAAAAAAACAGTGGGCAGCGTGACAGTGTGTGTTGCCGGCTGGCCGCTCCGCCCGTGGCCGTCCGTTTGTGGTGCGCTAAGGGATGGCGCTGCAGCACTGGACCAATGGTGGGGTGCCGGGTTCGGGCGGACCTCCCCCTCTTAGCCTGCTTGGTTAGGTAGGCAGAGCGCCTCGCTCATTGACCCGTAGGTCTGGAGTCCGTACGCATGTGAGGCAATGTCATGTAATTAGGTTATGTAAATGCTGCACTTACAATCCCTTACAGAATTGTTTTGGCTCCGACCTTGCGGTTTGGGAGCCTGATGTCGGGGGAACTGGGCAGGATTAAGCCTTGGGTCCCAAGAGTGAGGGGAGGGGGTGCGTAGGTGGGCGGGGCGGGACTGTTCATGTGGTTGTCACGAGATAATTGCCCGCGACCTGGCCATGCACAGGCCCCGGTGGGCAGCCGGTTGCAAATGGGCACTGAACCGAGCACTGCACTAAAGCAGTGTCGATCCCTGCTCCTCTCCTGCTTGTGTGTTTCCTCTCCTGCTTTTGTGGTTGAGGGCTAATGCTTTGTGTTGGGGTGTTCGGAGGGGGGAGAGTTGACTCATTCAAGAGGCCTTCTCTTCTGCCAGATAGTCGGGGTGGCGCACGTGCACAAGGCGAGGACACAGGGAGCCGCTTGCACCCACAGGGCTGTCCGAGCCCCAGTTGAAGTTCTCTCCGCCTTTCACCCTTCCTCCCAGGGTGAGAGACGGTTATCCCAGCAATAGTGGGGACAATTGGAGCATGACGCATTGAACGAGTCGATGTCGGTTGTGTATGCCCCCACAGTTCACCGTTCCTCACAGGGGCTTGCCTTTGTAATTTGTGTCGGTTATCACCTTTAAAAGAAACTATGATAGGAGGCGCACATGAAAGACAGGCCAACTTAACGGCTGCAAATGCATGCAAGGGACACGCTGTCCAGAGTGTCTGGTATGGTGGCGGCATGGTGGTTGCATCCACGTGCATCCTCCATCGTGTAGTGTAGGATGTGTTGCAGCATTGATCGTCCTCTTCTGTTCTGCGGTGAGTCTGGACCCCCCCCCTGCTTCCACTTAATGGGGGGCAGGCCCATGGGTGTAAGTGGGTCGCTGCGAGTGTGTGGCCATCACAGCACCGTGGGAAGCTGTCATGTGGCAGCGTGTCGTTTGCAGAGGCAGTGTTTTGGGGGTGTTCAGGGCCCTTCGGGGGGCCATTGCTCTTGCTCCTGGGGTGGCGCCTTCCGGGCGTAGCTGGCACAATTGGTGCGGTTCTAGCGCCCAAGGCTAGAAGTCGGAGAACAAGGCTAGCATCAGGGGCGTTGATGCCAGCTCAGTCCGGGGGATAGCCAGGATTGTTGAAGGTGTGCGGTGCCGTTAACATACGCTCCGCAATCCGTAGCATGGATTATGGAGTTTAGGCACCCGAGGCACGGGTTCAGTCATGTGAGTAAATAGCGCATCTTTACGCGCGCACAGCCAGCCAGTTCCACCTCAGGAGAGTAAAAGATACCTTTGCTCTCCTTCTGATGTATTGCTGTATCGGTAGTGGTCACTTAGAGGGGCAGAGAAGGTGCTGTTATGGCCACAGCTGGTGCACATGCACATTGCATCTCCTACTAAGGGGCTGATTCAGCCAGCCTAGTTTTGATACCACCGACCAGTGACTGCACGCCACCAAGGCCGGTGCGCGGCATGCCCTACGTTTGGCAGCTGGACGATACGAGCTAATTACACCACCATAGGTTCACCCGCTGGACAAACGGTCCGCGTTAATGAGCAAGGTCGTCATCGTTTGAGATTGTTCACGCGGCCAGACATGCAGCGGGATGAGCGGAGGCAGGCGGTTTCAGGGTCTTTGTTTCGCGTGAAGGACATGACCAGTATCAGCGTTGTCGGTTGTCGGTGTCTGTTCATTATTGGGCATGATGCGGCCTAAATGCCACTGCTTAGGTATTATAATGGTCAGGCTGTTGGCACTTTGTCTCCACGTTTAAAGTAGGAATCCTGCTTGCAGTTCTCAGAGCACTGCTAGGAGTATTTTGAGGGTCACATCAATCATGCCCTTCCGGAGTTAACCCGACTGCCACGCAACGAGGGTTTGCCTCCACCACTGGGACATAGGGGCACCCTTCCTGGTTTTGGCGCAGGTCTGGCAGGATCACGCCGGGCCCCGCTGTGTGGATTTTGAGGGAGTGTCACCATAGCGTGGGGCATTTCGAGGGGGCTCCGAGGCAGGTGGGCTCCTGCACGTGACTGTCTTCAGGGAGAGAATGTGGCGGGAGGCTAGAGCTGCCAATTGTGGCACAGAGGCTGCTTCTTGTTTTTGGTGGAGTGAGTTATTTGGGTCCCCCCAATCTGCTGTCTCCAGCATCTGGATAGGTGTGGACTTCAGTTGGTGACTGCTCGTTCGTCCATTTGGCCGGTTGTCGTGTTTGGGAACGTTACTGGGGGGTAGGCCCAGGAAGGCCTTAAAAACTTGGCTCTTTAGCCAAACTTAAAACCCTGTCCAGCCCCTAAGCCCACGCCCGCAATGTATCTGTCGCTAGCGCCGGGTCACTTCCGTCGGAGGTAGCTGTGCGCTTTATAAACTGCAATAATAATAATAATAATAGCAGCCACATAAATAACTCCAGTGCGGAACGGTGCGAGTAGGCACTGGTGAACACTAGTGGGCGGGGCCATCTTTGTTGGCAGGGATGCAGCCAGCATCAATGAGGGCGGCTGCTGTGAGCCGAGCTATCGAGACATTGTGGAATCCATTGTTGTGCACGTTGCAGGACTTTCGTTAAAGGTGCAGTTGCACTATTTAGAGGAATCCTGGTAGAGGCCTATCCAGGTACTACAACCACCCACACCGTAACCACCTGTGGAAGGAGCTGGCTGTGAGCCTCTACTGTGGAGGAGGGCCCTGGTCACGGGGTCGTATGATGTACCAGATGCAGGATAGATGGGGGCAAGGGCCTGCAGGTTGTTACAGTACCAGGTCCTGGGGGAATGAGTTTCAGGCGCACTGCAGACTGCAGTATGCAGTTAAGAAGGCAAGGCTTCAAGTCCGGGGAGTGGCAGCCGGGGCATCTTTCCTTTGAGTCGCTTGCGGCTTGGATGAATACCTTGTGCAGATAGAGGGGTAGTTGTCACAGCTGCCCCCCCCCGGTAACATCCTTTGAGCCGGAGATGTGGTCATGCCCTGCTGGTCCAGTTAGGTGGGACAGGATGCTAAACTCACGATAAATCTTCCCTTAAAGTGAGGTTGATGTCTCAGACACTGGTGGTGTATGGACAAGCTTGTTTGGCCACTGTAGTAGTAAAAGACACTGCATGCAGTAAGCAGATTTATTATTGTGCTATCTCGAACGGTGGTTTAGAGTTCGACACCAAGGTTTACGAGCAACTGATTGTCCTGCTCGGTCCATTGGGAGCCATGACCTCATGTTTGGATGTGGGGGAGCAATTACGTGAGTAGAAGATAGTGCTGGGACAATCATCCCCAGTCTCCAGGCCCTCCGTTTCAGCTCCATCAGGAGTTTATGCCTCATCAGTGGTTATGAGAGAGGAACAATATTTGGCTCAATAATTCAGACACAAGAGAAAGCGTTAAACAGTGGTTATCTTGGCTCCATGCCAAGTTGTCATCTAACAAGTGGGCAGCAGTTCAATAAGTCTGGGAACACTGGGTTAGAGCACATATAGGCTACTAGGTATTATATAACATTTGGCATTCCCAGCACTCAAAGTACGTGGCTGCTCCCGGTTTTACTTTAGCAGAAGTTAGGGAGTGCAAGACTTCACATAAGAAGGTGACTGGCTTAAATGTGATATATAGTCCAACTGTGTCACAATTACTTAACGTGTGGAAGTTTCAATTGCCTAGGGGTTTCACCACAGAGGGAGCTGAGCATGCGAAATTCCCATAAGGAATAAAGGATACATGGCAAGTGCATGAGGACCCCCTTGCTCATTGTCTCATACTTCTAGTTATGAACATCCCTGGGCGTCATGATTCTGCAATCAAAGGGACTATGCAAATGTTAGGTCAACCTCCAAAATATGTGCGCTCTGCTCCATGGGCATGTTACGGGTTGCTTCAGTTAAGCATCAAACTTCTCGCCCTGATAGCCTAAGTAGGCAGGCGGGTTGTGGGAGCGGTCACCTAACAAGTGGGCTGTTGCCCCATAGATTGGGGACACAAGTGTTCAGGCACATACGGTGCTAGAAGGACAGCAATTAGGTGAGATCAGCAAATAGATGGGGCAACGTTAGCTATGTTTGTCTGAAATCGTCCCGCCCAGAGTTGGCACAGGGCTGTGTCATGCGAGGCAGTGGAACATGCCCGCAGGAGGGTGAATAGTTCAAGGCAAAAGTTCACAGGCCAAAGGGGCTTTGGTTTCATCAGACACTAGCTGATCCAGGCTAACATCAAGGGCTTTTGTGATAGAGTGGCACAAGGGAGAATTCTACCCAACTTCTTGGTTATACACCTAGTGGGCAACAACCTCACTGCCATGGGGAGGGGCCACTGTTACAAGCCATGAAAACTGACTTAGGGAGATCAGTACAAATATGGGTCAATGTGAGCTCTGGTGGTCTGAGATTATCCCCCGTAGAGCTGTGGAGATTGAACAGTTCAATGCGTAAGTTTACAGTGCACGGGCGACACAGCAGATAGTCTGCTGGCAGACGAGGGTGCTTGCGGGCTAGGAGGCCAGGCTAGGTAGCAGAACCAATTCTAAGGATCTCTCACCCACGGACTGCCCGAGAACGTGAGTGCAGTGGGATTTGCAATGTTACAGGTAATTTCCCGCCCATACAGGGGAAGAAGGGTACATTGCAGGTATCTGCATAAATAGAGGTGGGCAAGACCTATAGACGATGTGCACCGGTAACCGCAAGAGGGTGAGTGAAGATCAAAAGCTCGCAGCGGCAAGTTAGCCAGGGGCATGCGTCAGTGGGTTAGGCCAGAATGGGTGCCGTGGCTCCGAGAGCGGAATGAAATGTGTTGGAGCACCATCGCTGACAATTCCAGAGCACACACCGCTACTTGGCCCAGTAGGTGAAGGCCATATGCTCATGTGCGGCTTGATCTTGTGGAAGGCAATATTCCTTGGAATAACAAAGTAGTAGGTCATTAGCTGGGTTGAGCATCAAGGGTCACAGCTGGTTAGCAGGTATGTGTCGATCTGTGACCAGGTACCTTTACACACGGATTTCGGTGGAGGGCAATTAGTCCGGGATAACCAAGTGTACCGGGTGTAGTGCCTTGCATCTTGGGTCACAACGGGTTGGCTCACAGGGGGTGTCTAGGATCGTCCAGGCACACCCTGCAGGGTAGTATGCTAAAGAACTGCACGTTGCCACTATTTTGAGTGCAACAATTTGATCCCTCCGAAAGCAAACCAAGGTTTTATGGTCAGATGCACAACATACAACCGTTCACCGCAGCTTCCTGAAGGCAGTCTGTTAGAAGAGGTGTCGATCAGGACCTCCTCCGCCAGGGTGCGGACATTGCACGGGCGACACCGCAATTAGTGTGCAGTCAGACGAGGGTGCTTGCCGGCTAGGTGGCCAGGCAAGATAGCAGAACCAATTCTAGGACCTCTCCCCCCCCCCCACCGGACTGCCTGAGAATGTGAGTGCAGTGGGATTTGCAATGTTACAGGTGTTTTCCCACCCATACAGGGGCAGAAGGGTACATTGCAGGTATTCGGCATAAATAGAGTGGGGGCAAGACCTTCAGACTATGTGCACCAGTAGCCGCAAGAGGTTGGCGTTAAGAGCAGAATCTCGCAGCGGCAAGGTAGCTCAGGTGGCATGCGCCAGCTGGTTGAGGCCAGAATGTGTGCTGTGGCTCCAATAGCGGCTTGTAATGTGTTTGGAGGACCATCACTGACAATTCCAGAGCACACAATGCACCTCGGCCCAGTAGGTGAAGGCCATAGGCTCATGTGCGGCTTGATCTTGTGGAGGGCAATATTCCCTGGAATAACAAGGCACTAGGTCATTAGCTGGGTTGAACATCAAGGGTCACAGCTGGTTAGCAGGTATGTGTGTATCTGTCATCGTGCTTTAGTTAAGCAAGCCTGGTAGGTGGCGTAAGCTGTCACTCCAATTGGTTGCTGTGACTGCAGTAGTGGGCGCTATGCGATCAGTCCTGTTCGCCATGGTTTATTAATCACAAAGGTCGGTGCACATGTCTGGTCAACTTCAACAAAGAGGGTGCGCTCTGCTCCCAGGGCAGGTTATGGGTTGCTTCAGTTAAGCATGAAATGCCCCGCCTGCACAGCCAGAGTATATAGCCTGGTTGTGGAAGCGGTCTTCAAGCAAGTGTGCTGCTGTTCCATGTATTGGGGAAACAGGTGTTAGGGAGCACGAACTGCTAGAAGGCCTGCAACTTCAAATTGCAGGAGGTGGGAGCCACCTCAGCTTGAAGGAGTAACATAGCGATGTTTAAGAGTAGAGCTCCCTCCTGAGAGGCCATCACACTCTTGCAGGTCATGCGAGGCACTGGTACATTCCCAGAGAAGGATAAACCGCTCCAGGCGCAAGTTTGCAGAGCAAGGGGCTTTGGCTTCATCAGGCATGAGCTATGCCGGGCGAACACCAAAGGTTAATTTGACAATGTTGGGGTGCACTTGGCACAGGTGGGCTTGGATCTGTCCCTACTGGACATGAAGGAGGCCCGGGAAATTGCAGGTTGCAGTGAGACAGGAACCGTTTTGGTGGGGGGCTCTTTAGGCGACGGTGGCCGCCTCCAGAGCTTTGGCGGAGTTACAGGGCGATCTGGAAGCATATGGGTACAGAAGGGTACCTCTGCAAGAGCACAATAGGGAGCCAGAGCCAAATCCCAGGAGCCTCAGGGAGAGTCCTGGAGTAATTACGTCGGCGCCCCGTTAGTCCTTCGGGCGGTTGTGGGCCTGAACAACCGGGGGCTTGCCTTGCTACGCTCCGCCCTGAAAGGGCGTGAGTAATAAGGGACCAATGTGTCACGTGATCCAGTAAGGGGATCACCCCCATAAGGGTAGCGCTGATTGGTTACGCCACAGTGCTTGGCTCATCAGGCGGGCAGGGCAGCATAGGTTGGTACAGCTGCCTGCCCTTGGATCGCCCGTAAGATAACCCACCATATTGCATACTTTTGTATGGAATAAACCTGCAGCAATAATTTTCCCAAACAAAAGTTGTGTTGTGTATTTATTTATGCATGCATACCCTGTTGTGGTGTGGGTGGGGTGTGTTGCCAATAATGGGACTATGATTGTTTGCCTACCTCCATGTCTGTATACAGTGAAACCAGCAATGCCACAGCCAAGAGGTGTTTGTCAAGGAAGAGGGGCTTGGTCCTACTCAGGTCAGGAAGGACCTATTATAGCATTATACAAGACAAGAACCTGACCTGCTATTTATTGATGCTGTTCAATAATTAAACAGTCTGAGACCTTTATCTAGTTCGAATGGTCTTACGTAATTTAATTACTTTATGCAAAGAAAACTTTTTTTCAGTACGACATTGTGAAACCATGTCTTTTCAAAAGATACACTTTATTAGAGAAACTGTGATCCAATAAATTATACATTGTGAATACAAAACAAACCAAATGATAACAATAACGTGTTGAATCAAAATTGTGTTCCAGTCATATTAATTCGTACCTAAAACAGCCAATTGCGATAACATGAATACATCATTTTTCAATAACCACACTGCAATGGCTGTTAATCTACTGGGGATTCATTTAGGTGTCTAGCGGGCATACAACATTTAACACATAATGCTTAGCATAGACAATTGTCATTTTAAGAAACCCAGTAGAAGGTCGACGCCAACGCGTTTTGAAACCCTATATCATTTAAGGGTTCTCTTCAGGGCTTAGGACTGGATTATCTGGAAAGAAACAAGTTCCAGAAATATTTCATTAAGGTTGCACAACAACAATCTCAGTGTTAATTCAGCTGCGGTCTCATCCTGGATGAGAGAAACAAGGGAGGAGGGAAGGGGGAATACCTGAATTTTTGAAGTCAAATCTTCTCGTAAGGCTACTGATGTCTTTCAGTCGTAAGCTAAGGACAAAAGGATATTTTTACTTTAATTTTTGAGCTCCTGAATACGATGAGTAAAGTGTGTAGAATTGTCGGTATTGAAGGTGGTTGAACTTATGTTCTGTTTGTTTTTTATGGACAACCCGAGTGAACAAGGAGGAAGGACAAGGGCTCACATTTATTTCCAATAAGCCTTTCCGGTTGAATCCCGGGGTGTGATTCTATAAAAGAAAAGGAAGGCTGTTCGAATCAAACTAACTTTTTCAAATGGAATCAAATGCAGGCGTGCGCAGCGTCGAGCACTTACGTGGTGCAATGTTTCTGTCAATATCCACGTGTGAGGACTTCAAGGCTGGCACGATTTAAGCCGAGAGCTCCGGGGGAAACAGTGTAGCCATTCTGCGGGCACAGTTACAAACTTCAACGGTGCTGTGAGTCAAACGGATGAGCCATTTAGTCAAACGATTAAACTATGTGGCGATTGTTCAAGTGAAGCCAGAGCGGCTTTTACCTGATTAGTAGCAAAATGAGCTTCAGTTGATCTGACGCTCCTCACGCGAAGTTAGTTCTCTCTATGCACGCTGCTGACCGGATGTCCGGAAATACTGCTCAGGACTGACTGTAGCATCCAATGCATTGTGGGATTTGTAGTGTGAATCATGCTGCTGTCCAATTCATGTTTCTTATACCGCTGATTGATGTTCTGTTCAGTGAGAGAAGCTGATACACTGGTATCCATTTAGACAGTCCTATGAAGACTATGAGTGAAAATGCTCAATTATGATCTTCCCATTTCTGACATTTCATTAAGACCATGTAATGTGCTGTTGAATTTGGAGATTAGATAAGCCTCTTTTCTTAATAGTATGGTTTCGGTGTCGCCTCCTTTGGGGTTGTTCTTGATTACACATAGCACAGTCCATCTGAGGTCACGCTCATTATGATTCCTTTCCATAAAATGGCCTACTATAGGGGCGGTGACGACTTTTGTCTTGATGCGAGATCTATGTTGCGCAAGTCTCTGTCTTACTTCCTGATTGGTTTTACCAATGTACAGTTTTTGGCAAGGGCAAACAATTGCATAGACAACATTTTTTGTTTTGCAGTTGGAGAAATCCTTTTGTGTCCATGTAATGTTCTGATGTGTGAACTCCATTCCTTCAATTGTAGTGTCACATGCAGAACAATTGCCGCATTTGTGGTGTCCTACTATGGGTTTCAAATTCCATTGGGATAACAAGTCTCTTTTGTTGGAAGTAGGCGGAAAGATGTCAGCACGCACAATTTGTTGACCAATACTGGTGTTTTTGCGCATGGCGAATAAAGGTGGTTGTAATGGATGTTCCATATTTTTTAACAAATGCCAATTTTTGAGTATGATCTTGCGGAATTGGTTTATGTGGGGGCCGAAGGTAGAGACGCAAACTAGTTTGTCATCTGTTTTTTTTTTCTTTTTTTGTTAGCAAACATTCTCGAGGAGTATAATGCGCTCGTTTAATTGCATGTTTCAGCATCTTTTTTGGATAGCCCCGGTTTCTCATTTGTGTTTGAAAAGTTTCTGCGTGCACAGAAAAATCTTCTAATCGTGTACAATTTTGTCTTATTCGGAGTAATTGCCCATATGGCAAGTTATCCTTCAAACTGCGAGGATGGAAGCTCTTGTAATGAAGAATCGTATTGCGGTCTGTAGGTTTTTTTGTGGAGAGTAGTGATTAATATGTTTTGATTATGTCTAACTTCAACATCAAGAAATGTTAGAAAATTTGTGTTTTTTGTCATTGTGAATTGAATGTCGGGATGTCTCAAATTAATCCACTGGAAAAAAGCTTCAAGGTCTTGTTCTGTGCCTTCCCAGATACACCAGATGTCATCTATGTACCGGTACCATTGTATCAGATGTTTACTGTAGCGATTGTTGTTGAGAATGTAGTTGTCTTCAAAACGAGCCATATAAAGTATGGCCATCTCAGGAGCAAAGGGACAGCCCATCGCAGTCCCTTTTGTTTGGATATAGAAGACATCTTCGAATTTGAAATAGTTTTTTTTCAAAGAAAGAGACGCCAACTTCAAGATGAATTCCGTAGGTACTTGATGTGGACGACTCCTGGATTCAAGATAATATTCCAGTGCCTCTAAAGCCTCATCTTGTGGGATTTGTGTATATAGTGAAACCACGTCTAAAGAAACCAGCCACTGCTTATGGTGATCAAAACTTGTTCCTTCTATCTTATTAATAAAATCCATGGTGTCTCTCAAATGGGAAGGGACTTGCAGAAGGAAAGGTTTCAGAAAGAAATCCACATATTTTGATATAGGTTCCAATATGGAATCACAGCCGGAGACAATTGGTCTGCCCGGTGGTTCTTTAAGATTTTTGTGAATTTTGGGAAGGAAGTAAATCACAGGGATTCTTGGGTTCTTTTTAGTTAAGAATTCATATTCCTTTTTACCTAGAATTCCTTGTTCAAATGCTTCCTTTGTTATGTTGTTAACAATATTTTGAAACTCTCGTGTAGGGTCTTCTTTAATTTGTCTGTACCAGGCTTCATTTTGGACTTGTTTCCTGCCCTCCTTCAGATACGAATCCCTTGGCCAGAAGACTACTGCTCCGCCTTTGTCAGCTGCTTTAATCACCACTGTGTCATCATTTTTAAGATCTTGAATGGCCTTCGTTGGCCCTGTGTCAAGTTGTTCTTCCTGTATGACTTATGTTGTTCTAACTGTTGTAGGGCTGATAACACTACTTGTTCAAAAGCCGCTACTTCCTTTGGAATCATATGTGTGGGAGGGATGAACCTGGACTTATTGCTCAGCCAGTGGTTTCCTGTGACAATGTCATTTCTCTAGTTGCAAAAAATGATTTAAGCCGGATTTTACGAAAAAATTCGATGGCTTCTATTTTTAATTTTGCAAAATCCGTTCTTTTGTTTGGAACAAATTTGAGGCCTAATTGTAGTACCGTTGTCTCATCTGTTGTTAAAATCTTTTTAGACAGATTCACAATAAAGGGGCCGATTCCGATCTCGGCCGGTAGGGCACCGAATCGGATTCGGCTTTACCGGATCCGATTCGGACGCCCTGTTTCCGACCGATTCGAACACCCGTCCGCGCGAGCAAGTACGATGCGAGCGTACTTGAAATCGCCGACTGACTCGTTCCTGGGTCCGAACCGCTCCGACCGACTCGTACGGACACGCATCGCACCATGCAATGGAGACGTTCCTCGACCGAGCAAGTACGATGGGCGCCTCGAACAGTCCGACCGACTCGCGCCCGTCCGGCTCGAAGTAGCAGTCGGAGCCGGACTTCGGGGTCCGTGTCGGACCCCCTGTACGCCCTAGCCGCGCGAGTCGCACACAGGGGGACCCATGGGTCCCCCTACACATGCATGTACGGCACGAGTCGCACCGGCGCTATACCCGCTGCAGGGCGCCCTTGTTCGCGACGCACCCATTGAGTCAATGGGAGCCTGTGTACGCGTCGTACGACCGGCTCCCATTGACTTCAATGGGAGTCCGACCAACTCGGGTCTGATAGCATGCGTCCGCATCGTACTCGTTCGGTCAGACTGCTAGAGTCCGGTTCGGGCTGAAATCTCTCTGAATCCGACTCGGTCGGAGTGATTTCTGGCCCTTAGGGGCCGATTCCGATTCGGGCCGGAAATCACTCCGACCGAGTCAGATTCGGAGAGATTTCAGACCGAACCGGACTCTAGCAGTCCGACCGAGCAGAGTACGATGCGGACGCATGCTATCGGACTCGAGTCGGTCGGACTCCCATTGAAGTCAATGGGAGCCGGTCGTGCGGCAGCGTACACGAGCTCCCATTGACTCAATGGGTGCATCGCGAACAAGGCGCCCCTGCAGCGAGTGCGCTGCGGTGCGACTGCGTGCCGTACATGTATGTATAGGGGGACCCATGGGTCCCCTGTGTGCGACTTCAGCGTGGCTAGGCGTACAGGGGTCCGACACGGACCCCGAAGTCGGCTCCGACTGCTATTCGAGCCGGACGGCGCGATCGGTCGGACTGTTCGAGGCGCGCATCATGCTGCTCGGTCGGAGAGCGTCTCCATTGCGTGATGCGAGGCGTGTCCGTATGAGTCGGTCGGAGCGGTTCGACCCGAACGAGTCGATCGGCGATTCGCGTACGCCTCATCGCATCTTGCTCACGCGGACGAGTGTTCAATCGGTCGGAAGCAAGGCGTCCGAATCGGATCCGGTAAGCCGAATCCGATTCGGTGCCCTACCGGCCGAGATCGGAATCGGCCCCTAAGTCTTGTAAAATTGGCGTCTCGTACGCATTTCCCAAGGTATTGGTTTGAATCTGACCTTGTTCTTCTGTTGGCCTTTCTCTGAAAAAGAACTGCCTCTTTGTTGATTTCTGTTGGAAGTGCCTTCTCCTGCGTCTGACTCTCCTGTGGAGTCCGATGATGACTCAGAAAAAGTAAGGAATTTATTCCTAGATCTTCCAGGATAATCAGATAGTACTCAGCGAGAGTCTACTCTCGTATAGAAATCATCTTTTAGGTATGGGTATACTCCCTCCAAACTAAAGGTTTTGATATCTTTTTCCAACTTGGATGTTTTGAAGTTGATGGTGTTATCCTTAAAGGTAACTAATTCCTTTTCAATTTTTTCCAATAGAGTTTTAGATTCCACCACAGTATGGTTATCTTTTAAGGCTTGAATTAAGTCCTCTATTTCTGAAAATTCTTTCTAACAGATCCGCTGTGCTGTTTCGATTGTGTGCACCATAAGGTCTCTACTGCACTTGGTGCTAATCCCACTGAATCCTTTTTTGTATTCCGGGTCATCCGTGAAGATGACCGGAATGTTTTTGACTTGTAGGCCCCAAGGAATTGTTCCCGATTTTAAATGTTCCAGTAAAAAATGTCCATGAAGCTCAGTCCTTATGTGTTTTTTCCGCAAACGTATTAACTTCTCCGATTCATTTTGTTGTTTTGCCATCGAGCTGAGGGAGATTGTTGTGAATGGTGATGGAGTAGAAATTTGATTCTGAATATGTTCTTAAGTGAAAGAGAGGGTATCTTTTTCAGACATATTGTGCAGGTGGTGAGAGCTCCGTAAAGGGCTGTAACACCTGTGCTCAGATTGCGTGAAAGAAATCCAAAAATGTTTTTGCAAAATATGAACCCTCGCGAGTAACTACCCGCTCTTATAGTTTGTCAAGGAAGGGGGGTTTGCTCCTACTCAGGTCAGGAAGGACCTATTATAGCATTATACAAAACAAGAACCTGACCTACTATTTATTGATGCTGTTCAATAATTAAACAGTCTGAGACCTTTATCTAGTTCGAATGGCCTTACGTAATTTAATTACTTTATGCAAAGAAAACTTTTTTTTCAGTACGACATTGTGAAACCATGTTTTTTCAAAAGATACACTTCATTAGAGAAACTGTGATCCAATAAATTATACATTGTGAATACAAAACAAAACAAATGATAACAATAACATGTTGAATCAAAATTGTGTTCCAGTCATATTAATTCATACCTAAAACAGCCAATTGCAATAACATGAATACATAATTTTTCAAAAACCACACTGCAATGGCTGTTAATCTACTGGGGATTCATTTAGGTGTCTAGCGGGCATACAACATTTAACACATAATGCTTAGCATAGACAATTGTCATTTTAAGAAACCCAGTAGAAGGTAGATGCCGACGCGTTTCGAAACCCTATATCATTTAAAGGTTCTCTTCAGGGCTTGGGACTGGATTATCTGGAAAGAAATAAGTTCCAGAAATATTTCATTAAGGTTGCACAACAACAATCTCAGTGTTGTTTCAGCTGTGTTCTCATCCTGGATGAGAGAAACAAGGGAGGAGGGAAGGGGTAATACCTGAATTTTTTAAGTCAAATCTTCTCGTAAGGCTACTGATGTCTTTCAGTCGTAAGCTAAGGACAAAAGGATATTTTTACTTTAATTTTTGAGCTCCTGAATACGATGAGTAAAGTGTTTAGAATTGTCGGTATTGAAGGTGGTTGAACTTACGTTCTGTTTGTTTTTTTAAGGACAACCCGAGTGAACAAGGAGGAATGGCAAGGGCTCACATTTATTTCCAATAAGCCGTTCCGGTTGAATCCCGGGGTGTGATTCTATAAAAGAAAAGGAAGGCTGTTCGAATCAAACTAACTTTTTCAAATGGAATCAAATGCAGGCGTGCGCCGCATCGAGCACTTACGTGGTGCAATGTTTCTGTCAATATCCCCGTGTGAGGACTTCAAGGCTGGCACGATTTAAGCCAAGAGCTCTGGGGGAAACAGTGTAGCCATTCTGCGGGCACAGTTACAAACTTCAACGGTGCTGTGAGTCAAACGGATGAGTCATTTAGTCAAAGGATTAAACTATGTGGCGATTTGTTCAAGTGAAGCCAGAGCGGCTTTTACCTGATTAGTAGCAAAATGAGCTTCCTGTATGACTTATGTTGTTCTCACTGTTGTAGGGATGATAACACTACTTGTTCAAAGGCCGCTACTTCCTTTGGAATCATATGTGTGGAAGGGATGAACCTGGACTTATTGCTCAAGCCAGTGGTTTCCTGTGACGATGTAATTTCTGTAGTTGCAAAAATGATTTAAGCCGGATTTTACGAAAAAATTCGATGGCTTCTATTTTTAATTTTGTAAAATCCTCTCATAGTCTTCATAGGAATGTCTAAATGGATACCAGTGTATCAGCTTCTCTCACTGAATAGAACATCAATCAGCAGTATAAGAAACATGAATTGGCCTGCAGCATGATTCACACTACAAACCCCACAATGCATTGGATGCTACAGTCAGTCCTGAGCAGTATTTCCGGACATCCGGTCAGCAGCGTGCATAGCGAGAACTAACTTCGCGTGAGGAGCGTCTGATCAACTGACGCTCATTTTGCTACTAATCAGGTAAAAGCCGCTCTGGCTTCACTTGAACAAATCGCCACATAGTTTAATCCTTTGACTAAATGGCTCATCCGTTTGACTCACAGCACCGTTGAAGTTTGTAACTGTGCCCGCAGAATGGCTACACTGTTTCCCCCGGACCTCTCGGCTTAAATCGTGCCAGCCTTGAAGTCCTCACACGGGGATATTGACAGAAACATTGCACCACGTAAGTGCTCGACGCTGCGCAAGCATGCATTTGATTCCATTTGAAAAAGTTAGTTTGATTCGAACAGCCTTCCTTTTCTTTTATAGAATCACACCCCGGGATTCAACCAGAAAGGCTTATTGGAAATAAATGTGAGCCCTTCCCATTCCTCCTTGTTCACTCGGGTTGCCCATAAAAAACAAACACAACGTAAGTTCAACCACCTTCAATACCGACAATTCTAAACACTTTACTCATCGTATTCAGGAGCTCAAAAATTAAAGTAAAAATATCCTTTTGTCCTTAGTTTACGACTGAAAGACATCAGTAGCCTTACGAGAAGATTTGACTTCAAAAATTCAGGCATTCCCCCTTCCCTCCTCACTTGTTTCTCTCATCCAGGATGAGACCGCAGCTGAAATAACACTGAGATTGTTGTTGTGCAACCTTAATGAAATATTTCTAGAACTTCTTTCTTATCAGATAATCCAGTCCCAAGCCCTGAAAAGAACCCTTAAATGATATAGGGTTTCGAAACGCGTCGGCGTCTACCTTCTACTGGGTTTCTTAAAATGACAATTGTCTATGCTAAGCATTATGTGTTAAATGTTGTATGCCCGCTAGACACCTAAATGAATCCCCAGTAGATTAACAGCCATTGCAGTGTGGTTTTTGAAAAATGATGTATTCATGTTATCGCAATTGGCTGTTTTAGGTATGAATTAATATGACTGAAACACAATTTTGATTCAACACGTTATTGTTATCATTTGGTTTGTTTTGTATTCACAATGTATAATTTATTGGATCACAGTTTCTCTAATGAAGTGTATCTTTTGAAAAGACATGGTTTCACAATGTCGTACTGAAAAAAAAGTTTTCTTTGCATAAAGTAATTAAATTACATAAGACCATTCGAACTAGATAAAGGTCTCAGACTGTTTAATTATTGAACTGCATCTATAAATAGCAGGTCAGGTTCTTGTCTTGTATAACAGCCAAGAGGCGTGGCATGCATTTTAAGTCCTGATTAAAGCTTTCTAAATGTCTGCAGCAGTATAAAACTGATTTTATTCTGTAAACAATTGTAATTGTATTTATATAGCGCTTACTACCCGTGACGAGGCATTGAATCGCTTTTCGAGGAGTAGCATACTACTCTGGAACCCAAAGTAGATTAGTGATTTATCAGTATCGGCAATTAAAAGTTGTTAATTGGAGCGGTGGACGTTAGTCTGTTAGTTGGATTGTATAGGATAGAGGAGGGATAGAGGAGAGAAAAGTCTAGATAGTGTTATTTAGGAGATCATAGTAGTAAAATGAGTTTTGGGATGAGTCAAAGGAGGGATAGAGGGGAGAAGAGTCTCTGAGGTTCATTAGGGAGATCATAGTAGAAACTCAAACCCGGTATTCCAGCTCCATAATCGGCAGCTGTAGCCCTTACGCCACATCCACTCCCAAGAGGACGGCACATTGTCTCCGTAGCCTCGGCCTCAGTTCCACATTTTGTGATTACAGCCAAATCACTTAATCTCCCCGTGGCAGCCCGCATTTGCTGTTGGTTGCCTGTCCAACTCCCGCCTGTCGCTGCTTGCCCAGCTGAACTCCGTTGCACCGATCCTCTCCTCCCCCGACTCTGCTTTTCACCTTTTTTTGTGTGCAGTTTTATATAGCACCAACATCACCCGAAGGTATTGGAGCACTTTATATCAGCACCAGTTACTTTTTTTGTGCATTTTTATGTAGTGCCAACACTACCCAAAGGTATTGGAGCACTTTACATTAGCACCAGTTACTTTTCACGAGGGCACTGTAAACTTAGGTAAATCACTTAATCTCCCCTTGGCAGCCCGCATTTGCTGTTGGTTGCCCGTCTGCCTCCCCCTGTTGCTGCTTGCCCATGCTGAATTCCGTTTCACAGATCCCCTCTTCCCCCAGATCTCCTCCTTCTCCAACTCTGCTTTATACATTTTTTTTGTGTGCAGTTTTATATAGCGCCAACACCACCCGAAGGTATTGGAGCGCTTTACATATGCATCAGTTACTTTTATTTGTACAGTTTTATACAGCACCAAACGCCAGTCGAAGGTGCTGTATTTACTTTACTTTACCATCAGTTACTTTACACAAGGACACATTCATTTTTGTAGGCATGGGGATATTAAGTGATTTGCGCCCAATCAAGGATGTTAAGACAGCGCTGAAACTCAAACCAGGTTTCCCAGCTCCATAGCCAGAAGCTCTGGCCCTTATGCCACATCCTATCCCAAGAGGACGCCACATCCTCTCCCTAGCCTTGGCCTCAGTTCCACATTTTGTGATTATGGACAAATCACTTAATCTCCCCATGGCTGCCCACATTTGCTGTTGGCTGCCCGTCCACTTCCCAGCTGTTGCTGCTTGCCCCCGCTGAACTCCGTTGCACAGATCCTCACCTCCACTGACTTGGACTGTGTGCAGTTTTATGTAGAGCCAACACCACCCGAAGGTATTGGAGCGCTTTACATAAGCACCAGTTCATTTTTCTGTGCGGTTTTATATAGCGCCAACACTACCCGAAGGTATTGGAGTGCTTTACATTAGCACTAGTTACTTTACACAGTGACACATTCATTTTTGTCGGCATGGCGCAATCAAGTGATTTGTCCAAATTCAAGGATTTTAAGCCAACGCCGAAACTTGAACCCGGTTTCCTAGCTCCATATTCGGCATCTTTGGCCCTTACGCCACATCCTCTTCCGAAAGGACGCCATATCATCTCCCTAGCCTTGGCCTCAGTTTCACATTTTGTGATTACGGATACATCACTTAATCTCCCTGTTTCTAAACATCACAATCATTGGCAAAGCCAGTAGGTTTCACCTGTGCGAAATCTATTGTTTTTAGGGGTCAGCTAGACAGCACATGCACTGCTTGGCTAGACAGCGCATGTGTTGTCTCAAAGAGGCGTGTTGTGCTCTATCTGTGGGCTTACAGCCCACCCATCTACTACCATTGGTAAACTTCAGCGTCTCTCTCGTTTTCTTTGATGCTATTCATCATGGCATGCGGGCGCCATGCCCTCTTCTTGTGTTTGGCCCTCCTATAGCGCATGGACCAAGTACATGTCTCCTTACACTGCTCCCGGTTTGCGGAGCTATTTTCTCTTTGTTTTCAAGCACTCCATAGGAGTACTTGTGTTTTCAGGCTGTTTCCCTTGTACACATACACACACATATTACTAAAATGCATGCGCTTGTACAGAAACAAATGCATTTCTTAAAAAGTTGTTAAAACGCGAACAGCACTTTTTTTTGTTGCCTTATCTAATGGTATTGGAGTGCACGCTCCGTCCTCCTTCTTGCCATAGTGTAAATATGAGTCAATGGTATTGGAGCGCTATAAGGGCTCACCACTTACATTACACAATGACTCCTTCATTTTTGTCGCTGATCCTGATTCAATTAAGGTTTTTTCCCCCTTCATTGCAGCTTCATCCCCGCCCTGGCCCGTCATTGCTTGCCCATCTCCCCATTCCCTCCTGCTTCCCTGCGTGACCCGTCCCCCACTACCTCCCTCATCGCTGCTGCTTTTATTTTATTTTATTTTTTTGCATGATCCGATAATATTGGAGCGTTTGTTCCGTCCTCCATCTTTCCATAGTGCTAACACCAGCCGATGGTACTGGAGCGCAATAAGTGCTCACCAGTTACATTACACAATGACACATCCATTGTCGTATGCAGTGGGAAGCGTAATTGTTTTGCCCAGAATCACAAACAGTTCAGCCGACATCGAGATGAGAACCTGAGGGCCTATTAGCATGGCGGGTGAATCGCCACTGCCCGACCGGCGGTGGCGATCTGCCGGCCAAAACACCCTGCCGGACGGCCTTTTACCCCCCGCCACATTAGCATGGCGGGGGGTACCGCGGCGAACGGAAAGACCGTCCGCCGCTTTTCCGCTGGTAGGCAATCGTCACGATTGCCTACCGGGCGGAAAAGGCCTATAATATGGTGGCGGTGCCTTCCAGGCACCGCCACCCATATTATGATGTGGGCGGTGTTATGCCTTTCCATGGCGGAGACTCCGCCATGGAAAGGCATGCGGTTTTCGCATCGGGGCCCGTTGCGGGCCCCCAGGGGGGTGGGTGGGTGGGGGGCTGCACTTTGGGGGTACCTATGGTACCCCCCAACATTGGCATGGACAAGGTGGCAGGCACCACACGGTGCCTGTCACGTTGTGCATGCCAATGCACAACATGCATATATTGCATTGTGGCGGGTGCTGCTTACAGCACCGCCCGCCGCAATGCAATATATGCGGGATGCCACCGCCACCGTGGCGGTGGCATCCTAATGTCCATTGCGGGACCGCCGCACCTCTTGCGGGCGGTCCCGTTTGCCGTTGTGGTCCGCCATCGTAATAGACCCCTTGGTTCCCCAGTCGGCAGCTCTGGCCATTATGCAACATCCTCACTTCACTTTGAAGCTCCTCAACTGTTTCGCACTATCACTTCCACATGTGTTCAGCAAGACACAGTCAGCACTGAACAAGCATTGGCAAAACCAATAGAGCTTGGCAATGCCCAAGCTATTGACCTTGTCAATATGAATATCTTTTAGCCATGTTGCCTAGCAGCACATCTGCTGTTTAGCATGGCTGAAAGTCACTGAAAAAAAGCGTTATGAAGTGGCCAGCGCAGGTCACATCATAGCGCTTTTTTTGTTGGGAGGGGCAGGACAATAAACTCAACACTGGGGGCGAAGAGACTCAATGTCGACTCAGCATCCTATGATTCTGGGCTTTCAGTGACTCAGCCATGCTGAACAGCTGTGCCGCTACACAACATGGCTATAGACATTCTCATTGACAAGGCCAATAGCTCGGGCATTCCCGAGACCTATTGGCTTTGCCAATGCTTGTTTGAATTTTGAAGGGACTCTAATGTTTACATGGGGCTTGTTGCATGATTTACATTCCAAACATATTGTGGCCTGGCACGTCCACAGGCTCTTAAAAGGTAAGAGCCAGGGGGAAATTATACTGACAAACATTTTCTCTGTTGCACACAATCTCAGGGAGAAGCCACTTCTCTTTCTATCCTCTTCCCCAAAACACAGGATATGGGTTCGTTGCATTTCTGGTCTACTTCGGAAATTACCTACTGAGACAAAATGTGTTCGAAAAGCAAGACCAGAAGCACAGCGAGCGGCGGATGGTTTTTCATTTTTTACCAGGCCAGACTTTAGCCACATTACAGTGGAACGTCGCTGGCGGCTGCGTCAGATGATCAATCACTTTCAGGAAAAAGGTGCACAGGCTTTTCTTCTAAACCCTGCTCGACTAAAGGTAATCTGGAAGGACCAGACCAGATTCTTCACATCAGAGATCAAGGCGAAGGAGTTTTTAAATGCAGGGGGGAGATGACTTTTTTCTTCCTTACTTTCCTTCAAAATTTGATTATGGCGTAGAAATTATTTGACTGGTGCAGGACTATTTCTGACTAAATGGGGTTTTTCATATAAGTTGCTTGTCTTCTTCGCGAGTTTTGATTGTTTTCTTTCTCTGTGTTTCCTCACGGCTTTTACTATGGAGGGGTACGCAACAATTGATTAAGTTAGAGGGGATATTAGAGGCATGGGGTTCATAAGGTCACAAATATGTATTACACATGTCACCACAGGAGGGCACCACCGCTCATCAACCACAGACCTAGACTGGTCTGTTGCCTCACAAAGAAGGGAGAGGGAGAGGGAGAGAGGGAGGGTGGGGGAGAGGGAGGGAGGGTGGGGGAGGGGAGGGGTGTGTCGAGGGGGGGAAAAAACTCAGGAAAGCAGATTACTGTTGTAAGCTAAAGAGATGGACCAGAGTTAAGTTGAAGGAATGGTTCAAGGGACAAACCAGGCATCAAGGAAATTATAGGGATGGGTAGGTTGACTATTTGTTCTGTAAACATTGGGGGCTTGAATGATAGGGGTAAGAGAGGTAGGACAGGGGAGGTGTTGCGATCAATGGGCGCGGACATTATATGCCAGCAAGAAACCCATATCCCTTGGCAAAAGAGAGGGCTTAACACTATTCCAGGGTATATGCAGGTAATCTGCTCATCCCAGACCACCACGACTAGAGGCGTTGCAATTCATGTCTCCAATCGGATGCCACCCATTAAGCCAATGCTTTCGGATAAATGGGGTAGGTGGGCGATTGCCTTAATACCAAGTGGCGTTACATTATGTACGATCTACGGGCCGAACTTAGATGATCCGGAACTATTGTCAGAACTAGAACTCGAATTGGCCGCCTGGCCGGCCCCCCTTATTATTTGTGGTGATTTTAATATCCATCTAGATACAAATGGTCTTGCTAGGGGAGGATACCGGGGGAGGAAGCCACAAGTTTTTAAAGCATTAAAGGCATTAGTGGACAGCCATGGGCTGGTGGATATGTGGTCTTATAAAAAGTTAGGGGACCCAGGGTATACTTATTTTTCGTGTCCACATAGGAAGTATGTCAGGCTTGACTACTTTTATGTCTCCGCCTCTCTTATAGAGGGGGCTAACATCAGGAAATTGCCTAAAGTCCTGTCAGACCACAACCCTTTGATGCTGGAAATTGAGGTCCAGGGGCACAAAAGATAATTTACAAAGTGGACCTTTGATAGGAAACTCCTCGCCACTGAAGGATTTATAGAACACATCAGGGGATGGACCCGGCAGTTCTATGACATGAATAGGTTTAGTACCTCGAGAGAAATTGTATGGGATGCCTTTAAAGCGGGGCTTAGGGGGGAGATAATAAGCTTTGTAGGGTTTCATAGGAAAAGACAGAGAGAGGAAATACATCAACTCACGGAGGAGCTGTCTAAATACGAGGAAGAGCATATGGCAGCTATAGTTCAAAAGCAGGAGGAGCAACACACCCAGCTAGAACTAAAAGTCATAAGAACTAAGGCTAAAATTAATGGAATTTACAATAAAACAGTTGCTGAAATGCACCAAACCCGGGCTAGGGATAATTATGAATATGGAGATACGACAGGGAAACATCTGGCACTTCGCTTAAAACAAAGGGCTGCAGCAAACAATATCTTAATGCTAAAGAGAAAGGACGGTAAATTGGTTACCGAGCCGCAGGATATATTAAAAATATTTGTTGAATTCTATGAGGATTTGTATAGCTCCAGGGACAGAGATTCTACGACTGAATGCACGGGAACTGACGCTGCGCCCCCTATTATTCAGGAACTAGAAGAAGATATCTCAATGAATGAGGTTACCGAGGCACTTCAGCAATGGCTTCGGGTAAGGCGGCTGGCCCAGACGGGATCCCAATGGAGCTTTACAAAGTTTTGCATATAGAGCTAGCACCCCTTTTGTTAGATCTGTTTTTGGCTGTACAACAGAAGGGGATTCCGCCTCAGTCCTGGCAGGAGACTAACATAGTGGTTTTCCTGAAGAAGGGAAAAGCGGCAGAGGATCCAGCGTCATATAGACCCATCTCCTGATAAATGCTGATGAGAAATTATATTCCAAGATTATTGCGTTTAGACTAGCAAAAATAATAGCCTCCCTAGTAAGCCCATGGCAGCACGGATTCATTCCAGGCAGAGGGACAATGGATCATGTTCGAAGGGTAATATCATTATTTGATATAGCGGAAGCAGATGTCCCTGATACTGCTAGACGCCTTCGATCAGGTCGAGTGGGCATACCTGTGGAATAATCTAAGAAATAATGGCTTTGGCCCACGTATATTAACTACCCTAAGAGCAATGTACGTACAATCTTATGCAAAAATACAGCTGATGTGGAGGGAGTCGGAAAGGGTTAAGATCACTCGTGGCACAAGGCAGGGTTGCCCCTGTTCCCCTATCCTTTTTGCGTTATATATAGACCCCTTAATTAGATCAATGTTAAATGATCAGGCAATTAAACCGATAGTGGTCAGGGGTTACAAGACTAAAGTGTTAGCTTATGCTGACGATATCGCAGTTGTTACCCCTGACCCACTAGGAGCAATAGGAAGGATTGAAGCCTTGGCACTGGAATTCGGGAGGCAGTCGGGCTACGGTTTAAATACCGATAAAACAAAGATTGTCTGCTCTAAATCCACGGTATGTCAGGATCCACGGAGGACTGAGGCAGCCACATACTTAGGGATAAATATAGCTGCAGAAGTTGGGACTATAAGGGATATCAATTCGGCCCCCCTCATAAAGAAGATAGGTGGAGATCTAAAAAGAATGGATCATTTACATCTGTCCATTATAGGAAGGGGTAATGTCCTAAAGATGACAATGTTCCCTAATTTTTTACTTATTTCGATGCATACCGCTGGAACCATCAAATATATATTTTTTTTAAATACACAGGATTTTTTCACAATTTATCTGGGGTTATAAGAAGATCAGGAGATCACTGAAATGAATGACTTTACCACAAGACCGAGGGGGGCTGGCCGTCCCTAACCTTCTGTATTACTATTGGGCTATAACGTTTCAGCAAATGACCATATTATTGAGACCCAAAATATGGACGGAAACAACGCAGGGAGGTCATGATAGGGAGATCCCGCCTTCCATTTATGAGTTAGCCATAGGGGACGCAGCACCAGGGATAGTACTGAGGCAGTTGGAGGGGAGCTACTACAAGAAAACTCCCAAAAGTCCAGAGATATTTATTATTATGGCGTTCAGCAATTCTTCCGGCCCCACTTTATGAAAAAGTAGGGAGAACCTGGGAGCAGGCTGGAATTAATAATCTAGGAGACATTATCAATCTGAATGGGGTTATGTCATTTGAAGAACTCCAGGAACGATATGGGGTAGACCATAGGACATTCTTTAAGTATGTACAAATCAGGGAGACAATTAAACCGGTGGTATCGCAGCTTAATAGTCTGGAGCGAATTCCGCTGTTAGAATGTCTAGTGTATAGACAGCCCCGCGTTAATGACTTGTACTCTATACTGATGAATGCGAACCCAGACGACATAGTTAAGTCAGAAAGTGTTTGGGTGGACAAGCTGGAGAATCAGGATGTAGATCTGTGTAGATCATTAAAGTTGTCTAAAATTGTTTTTTTATCGGCAAATCTCAAAGCCCAACACTTCAAAACAGTATTTAGATTATACTTTACACAGGCAAAATTGTGTGCTTGGGGTAAACGGGAAAACAATTTCTGTCCAAGATGCGGGCAGGGTCCTGCAGACATGGTCCACATGTTTTCCGATTGTAGTAAATTGAATATGTTGAAACAGGGGATCGAAACTTTCTTGCTTCAAAACCGGTCCCAGGATGCTTGTTTCCGGTCCAGGGAGGACCTGGCCTGGCAGTTCAGTCTGGACTGTTCCCATGGGGCACAGGGTCAAGACTGATTTGCATATGGCTGGGTCCAAATTGGGGTGGTGTAGTGGGCAAAAGAACGATGGATTTAACCCAGATCTTTTGACTGGGGGAGAATGTTTGCATTGTCAGCATTCCGTCCATCATTTGTTTGCTGTAACACTTTTCGCCCTAAGTGGGATGGGTATGCCCAGACGTGGGTCCCTTGCTCACTGTGCCACTGGATTCAAGCTAGCCTGGCTGAAGAAGGGTGACATACCCTGAAACCGGTCCCAGGATGCTTGTTTCCGGTCCAGGGAGGACCTGGCCTGGCAGTTCGGTCTGGACTGTTCCCATGGGGCACAGGGTCAAGACTGATTTGCATATGGCTGGGTCCAAACTGGGGTGGTGTAGTGGGCAAAAGAACGATGGATTTAACCCAGATCTTTTGACTGGGGGAGAATGTTTGCATTGTCAGCATTCCGTCCATCATTTGTTTGCTGTAACACTTTTCGCCCTAAGTGGGATGGGTATGCCCAGACGTGGGTCCCTTGCTCACTGTGCCACTGGATTCAAGCTAGCCTGGCTGAAGAAGGGTGACATACCCTGAAACCGGTCCCAGGATGCTTGTTTCCGGTCCAGGGAGGACCTGGCCTGGCAGTTCGGTCTGGACTGTTCCCATGGGGCACAGGGTCAAGACTGATTTGCATATGGCTGGGTCCAAACTGGGGTAGCGTAGTGGGCAAAAGAACGATGGATTTAACCCAGATCTTTTGACTGGGGGAGAATGTTTGCATTGTCAGCATTCCGTCCATCATTTGTTTGCTGTAACACTTTTTGCCCTAACTGGGATGGGTATGCCCAGATGTGGGTCCCTTGCTCACTGTGCCACTGGATTCAAGCTAGCCTGGCTGAAGAAGGGTGACATACCCTGAAACCGGTCCCAGGATGCTTGTTTCCGGTCCAGAGAGGACCTGGCCTTGCAGTTCGGTCTGGACTATTCCCATGGGGCACAAGGTCAAGACTGATTTGCATATGGCTGGGTCCAAACTGGGGTGGCGTAGTGGGCAAAAGAACGATGGATTTAACCCAGATCTTTTGACTGGGGGAGAATGTTTGCATTGTCAGCATTCCGTCCATCATTTGTTTGCTGTAACACTTTTCGCCCTAAGTGGGATGGGAATGCCCAGACGTGGGTCCCTTGCTCACTGTGCCACTGGATTCAAGCTAGCCTGGCTGAAGAAGGGTGACATACCCTGAAACCGGTCCCAGGATGCTTGTTTCCGGTCCAGGGAGGACCTGGACTGGCAGTTCGGTCTGGACTGTTTCCATGGGGCACAGGGTCAAGACTGATTTGCATATGGCTGGGTCCAAACTGGGGTGGCGTAGTGGGCAAAAGAACAATGGATTTAACCCAGATCTTTTGACTGGGGGAGAATGTTTGCATTGTCAGCATTCCGTCCATCATTTGTTTGCTGTAACACTTTTCGCCTCTAAGTGGGATGGGTATGCCCAGACGTGGGTCCCTTGCTCACTGTGCCACTGGATTCAAGCTAGCCTGGCTGAAGAAGGGTGACATACCCTGAAACCGGACCCAGGATGCTTGTTTCCGGTCCAGGGAGGACCTGGCCTGGCAGTTCGGTCTGGACTGTTCCCATGGGGCACAGGGTCAAGACTGATTTGCATATGGCTGGGTCCAAACTGGGGTGGCGTAGTGGGCAAAAGAACGATGGATTTAACCCAGATCTTTTGACTGGGGGAGAATGTTTGCATTGTCAGCATTCCGTCCATCATTTGTTTGCTGTAACACTTTTCGCCCTAAGTGGGATGGGTATGCCCAGGCGTCGGTCCCTTGCTCACTGTGCCAGTGGATTCAAGCTAGCCTGGCTGAAGAAGGGTGACATACCCTGAAACCGGTCCCAGGATGCTTGTTTCCGGTCCAGGGAGGACCTGGCCTTGCAGTTCGGTCTGGACTGTTCCCATGGGGCACAGGGTCAAGACTGATTTGCATATGGCTGGGTCCAAACTGGGGTGGCATAGTGGGCAAAAGAACGATGGATTTAACCCAGATCTTTTGACTGGGGGAGAATGTTTGCATTGTCAGCATTCCGTCCATCATTTGTTTGCTGTAACACTTTTCGCCCACAGTGGGATGGGTATGCCCAGACGTGGGTCCCTTGCTCACTGTGCCACTGGATTCAAGCTAGCCTGGCTGAAGAAGGGTGACATACCCTGAAACTGGTCTCAGGTGGCTTGTTTCCGGTCCAGGGAGGACCTGGCCTGGCAGTTTGGTCTGGACTGTTTCCATGAGGCACAGGGTCAAGACTGATTTGCATATGGCTGGGTCCAAACTGGGGTGGCGTAGTGGGCAAAAGAACGATGGATTTAACCCAGATCTTTTGACTGGGGGCGAATGTTTGCATTGTCAGCATTCCGTCCATCATTTGTTTGCTGTAACACTTTTCGCCCTAAGTGGGATGGGTATGCCCAGACGTGGGTCCCTTGCTCACTGTGCCACTGGATTCAAGCTAGCCTGGCTGAAAAAGGGTGACATACCCTGAAACCGGTCCCAGGATGCTTGTTTCCGGTCCAGGGAGGACCTGGCCTGGCAGTTCGGTCTGGACTGTTCCCATGGGGCACAGGGTCAAGACTGATTTGCATATGGCTGGGTCCAAACAGGGGTGGCGTAGTGGGCAAAAGAACGATGGATTTAACCCAGATCTTTTGACTGGGGGAGAATGTTTGCATTGTCAGCATTCCGTCCATCATTTGTTTGCTGTAACACTTTTCGCCCTAAGTGGGATGGGTATGCCGAGACGTGGGTCCCTTGCTCACTGTGCCACTGGATTCAAGCTAGCCTGGCTGAAGAAGGGTGACATACCTTGAAACCGGTCCCAGGATGCTTGTTTCCGGTCCAGGGAGGACCTGGCCTGGCAGTTCGGTCTGGACTGTTCCCATGGGGCACAGGGTCAAGACTGATTTGCATATGGCTGGGTCCAAACTGGGGTGGCGTAGTGGACAAAAGAACGATGGATTTAACCCAGATCTTTTGACTGGGGAGAATGTTTGCATTGTCAGCCTTCCGTCCATCATTTGTTTGCTGTAACACTTTTCGCCCTAAGTGGGATGGGTATGCCCAGACGTGGGTCCCTTGCTCACTGTGCCACTGGATTCAAGCTAGCCTGGCTGAAGAAGGGTGACATACCCTGAAACCGGTCCCAGGATGCTTGTTTCCGGTCCAGGGAGGACCTGGCCTGGCAGTTCGGTCTGGACTGTTCCCATGGGGCACAGGGTCAAGACTGATTTGCATATGGCTGGGTCCAAACTGGGGTGGCGTAGTGGGCAAAAGAACGATGGATTTAACCCAGATCTTTTGACTGGGGAGAATGTTTGCATTGTCAGCATTCTGTCCATCATTTGTTTGCTGTAACACTTTTCGCCCTAAGTGGGATGGGTATGCCCAGACGTGGGTCCCTTGCTCACTGTGCCACTGGATTCAAGCTAGCCTGGCTGAAGAAGGGTGACATACCCTGAAACCGGTCCCAGGATGCTTGTTTCCGGTCCAGGGAGGACCTGGCCTGGCAGTACGGTCTGGACTGTTCCCATGTGGCACAGGGTCAAGACTGATTTGCATATGGCTGGGTCCAAACTGGGGTGGCGTAGTGGGCAAAAGAACGATGGATTTAACCCAGATCTTTTGACTGGGGGAGAATGTTTGCATTGTCAGCATTCCGTCCATCATTTGTTTGCTGTAACACTTTTCGCCCTAAGTGGGATGGGTATGCCCAGACGTGGGTCCCTTGCTCACTGTGCCACTGGATTCAAGCTAGCCTGGCTGAAGAAGGGTGACATACCCTGAAACCGGTCCCAGGATGCTTGTTTCCAGTCCAGGGAGGACCTGGCCTGGCAGTTCGGTCTGGACTGTTCCCATGGGGCACAGGGTCAAGACTGATTTGCATATGGCTGGGTCCAAACTGGGGTGGCGTAGTGGGCAAAAGAACGATGGATTTAACCCAGATCTTTTGACTGGGGGAGAATGTTTGCATTGTCAGCATTCCGTCCATCATTTGTTTGCTGTAACACTTTTCGCCCTAAGTGGGATGGGTATGCCCAGACGTGGGTCCCTTGCTCACTGTGCCACTGGATTCAAGCTAGCCTGGCTGAAGAAGGGTGACATACCCTGAAACCGGTCCCAGGATGCTTGTTTCCGGTCCAGGGAGGACCTGGCCTGGCAGTTCGGTCTGGACTGTTCCCATGGGGCACAGGGTCAAGACTGATTTGCATATGGCTGGGTCCAAACTGGGGTGGCGTAGTGGGCAAAAGAACGATGGATTTAACCCAGATCTTTTGACTGGGGGAGAATGTTTGCATTGTCAGCATTCCGTCCATCATTTGTTTGCTGTAACACTCAAAACTTAGGGCGGGCGGTCCCATTAACTTCAACTATGATGCTACTTGGCTGTGATGAGATCTTACAGCTGGAACTGACCCAAGTTTATTTTTGTTTCATGGTAACAGCAATTTCTCGTATAATTATTGCTTCAAACTGGAAGGATGTAGACCCTCCGCCATACCAGGCTTGGTATGCTATACTCTTTCATATATACAATCTGGAGATGGCATTGTATAAATGTAACGGCAGGAGAGCGAAGAAAAGGGGTTGTCAAGTTTGGGGGCCCTTGATGGAGCAAGAGGTGAAATAGGAACATCGAATTAATATGCTTGGTTGAATTGTGTCTCCGTCTATGACTTTGTTTTCTCCAGCTCTTCTCCCTCAAATATCTTCTTCTTTTTCTTTAAGTATATGCCTATTCTTTTTTTTTTTTTATTTCATTGGAATAATATTGGTATTATGTATAGTTGCAAAATTTACGTATTGTATTTGGATATTATGTTTTTTTGATTTATGGATTTATTGAAAATACTGCTTTTCTGAAAAATAAATAAAAAAAATAAAAAAAGGATATGGGTTCGGTGCATGCTGCAAACTGGGGCATGCCCCACCACTTTCAAAGGTCACCAGGCACCACTGGAGGAGGGAGTCTGGAAAGTGTTATTTGCGAGATTATAGTAGTAAAATGAGGTTTGGAATGAGTCAAAGGAGGGATAGAGGAGGGAAGAGTCTAGAAAGGGTTATTAGGGAGATCGTAGTAGTAAAATGAGGTTTGGGATGAGTAGAAGGAGGGATAGAGGAGGGAAGAGGGTTATTAGGGAGATCATAGGAGTACAATGAGGTGTGGGATTAGTCAGAAAGTGGAGGTAGAAGATATGTTGAAAGAGGTATAAAATTAGACCGAGTAGCTTATTGGAGAGAGCTGAAGGTATTTTTTTGACAGTAGGAGTAAAGTAATAAATATACAGATACATAACTACATAGGAAGGTTTACTTGTGTGTGGAAAATAAATAGAAAATGTAAAGTTGTATTATATAAAGACCCATATTTACATGTATGGATAAATAGTTAGAAACACAGACTTTCACGTGTTGCTGTACATAAAGCTAATTCATTTATGCATTGTTATTAATTTTTATTTCTTTAATATATATTTCTTTATAATTTATATTATTTTTTTTTTTTTTATATTGTTCTCCAAAATTTCAGTAGTAAAACACTTATAGATACAATTGTTATGATCATATTTAGACATTGTGATAGATAGAATAAATAAAACAGAGACCCATAAGCATATAAGCAAATATCTGATATGTAAACTATGCAGTGACTTATATACGTTAAGCATAAATAATAAATATATATATATCTATTAACCATAAGTAATATATACATTTGTTAAGCAAATCAATAAGAATATCTTTATATGTTTAAACCTTAAGTAGTATATATATATTTGTACAAAGAACTGCGCATATCTAAATACATACTTATAGTCAAATTGAATCACTGACATAACCTCGACAGACATAATATCTACCTACATTTTTATCGACACAAAAAAATCGACGACACTAATATCGATACCCTATACTTAATTAAAAAAATACACTAATATCGAACCCAAAATATCGTAAAACAATATTATCGATCACAGTAATATCGAACACATAAATATAGGGGCCTATTACGATGGCGGTCGGAAAACCTCCCCGACCGCCATGGTAATGGGAAAAGACCGCCCGCATGGACCGCGACATCACCGCCGGTCGTATTATGATGACCCGCGGTCGAAATCCGACCGCGGCGGTCTCATCGGCGGCCTTAACATTGCGGCGGTTGCTGCTGCCCGCAGCACCGCCGCGATGCCCAAAGGAGCATGTCCTGCATTTCCCTGCACTGCGTGGCAGGCACTGGACAGTGCCTGCCACCTGGTACAGGGAAATGTAGGGGGGGACCATGGGTACCGCCCCAGTGCAGCCACACCCCATCGGGCCCCTGGAAGACAATCTCCGCATGCCTTTCCATGGCGGTCTGACCGCTGAGGAAAGGCTGGCTACCGCCAGCATCATAATCGTGTCGGCGGAGTCTGCTCTGCACCGCCACCATTATCCCGGTCCTGCTCCGTCCGCCATGCAGGAGTGTGAATGGCAATTGGCGGAAAAGCAGCGGTCAGAATTTCCCACCGCTGCGGTCATCACTGCCATCCTAATCGGACCGGCGGTTTTCTGGCTTGCGATCGCGTTCGGATGTCCACCGCCGGTCCGGCGGGCACCACCGCCGGCTCGGCGGTGGACATCCGACCGCCATCGTAATAGACCCCATAGTTATTTAAAATATCGAACATCCTTTAAAAATATACATGTCCAAAATATCGATCACAATAATATAGACAGCATTATTATCGTTTTTGTAAAAATATCGACAAGTAAAAAATAGATAAAACACACAAAATTAAACACCATAAATATAGTAAAATAAATAAACATACATTGCATATAAAATAAAATCAAAAACATATTTTTAGAACACAGTAAAACATATCTTAAAACATTAAATAATGTACACACTATTAATAACCATTTAAATTTTATATATTCATTAACTACAAAGTTTATTTAACATCACATATAATATAATACACATTTAAATAATTCAACGTGTGAAAAGAAAAAAAAAGTAACTGACTCTTAATTAGCGTTTTCCATATATGGAAAACAACTACCAAAACAATTAAAACAAAAAAGATCAACCAATAAAAATACACAATGTTAAAATAAACAATATCAAAGATATTTTCCTTGGTGACTTTAACTTGCACTGGAACGATCCAAAGGATTCACATGTCAACGCCATCAAGGACCTTCTGGCCGATCAAGCCCTGACCCAAGCCTGCTCACTTCCAACTCACTCAAAAGGGGCCACTCTTGACTGGATTATTTCCAAAGAATCAACAGTCAAGCTTATCTCTATAGACCCATGCGACTGGTCTGACCACCACGCCATCACCTTCCTCCTACCGGGCACCCTCAAAACAAGGGCACCGCAACCAGTGATTACTAAACGCTGGATCAGAGACACTAAGAACCTAGACCGCAGGGAACTCGAGGCTCGCTGCAAATCCGACCTCCCCCCCCCTTCGCATATCACAACAGTCAGCGGTCTTAACGATCACTACTCGGCGACTATCTCGAACATCCTGGATGATCTAGCCCCACTAAAGCTGAAAAGAACCCAAATCAAAGACAGAAACCCCTGGTTCACGGGATCCCTTAACAACGAGAGGAGAGTCCTCCGACAAGCTGAACGATCCTGGAGGCAGCACCCTCTGCCGCACACCTAAAACTCCTCCGCCAGGCCAGAAACGCCTACAACAGGAACATACTCAAGTCTAAAAAGAATTCTTCCGAACTGCACTAGAGAAGGCCAAGAACAGGCCCCAAAAGCTCTTCGAACTGGTCAAACACCAATCTAATATACTGGCCAAAACTTCAAAAGAAAACCCCAAGTCTCTTATATCCTCAGAGGAATTCTCCTCCTTCTTCGCAGACAAAATCTCAGCCCTTGGAAGCGAACTCAACTCCACCACTTACCCTCACACACCTCTTGACCCGCCTCCTCCAGCCACATCGCCCCCACTGGTTCCACCCAAAAACAATGCTCACTGGACTGACTTCAAACTCTATGATGACGACTCAGTGTCCAAAATCCTATCCTCCCTAAAGCCTAACAACCATTTTAATGACCCGCTCCCTTCCAACTGCCTAGCTACCGTCGCTCAATCCATTATTCCTAGCTGGACTACAATAATTAACGCCTCTCTCCGGCAGGGAATGGTGCCCGACTCTCTAAAAGCCGGCCAAGTCCTCCCCATTCTGAAAAAGCTGTCGCTGGATCCAGCCTCCCCTGACAATTTCAGACCTATCTCCAACATCCCCCTCTTAGCCAAAGTGATGGAGAAATGTGTGCAGCAGCAACTAAGTCAACACATCAACAACTTCCACCTGCTCGATGACTTCCAATCCGGATTTAGACCAGGACACAGCACCGAAACCACTATGCTCCACATCGTTGATGATGCTCTCCAGGCCCTTGTCCTGGGCAAGGCCTGTCTCATAATCCTCCTAGACCTATCCTCGGCCTTCGACACGGTCAACCATGAAAAACTACTCGAACGCCTCAAATTTAGGATGGGTTTGGATGGCACCGTTCTAGAATGGTTCAGGTCCTTCCTCAAAAACAGATCACAGAGATTCCTTGTCAACAGCAACCTATCTGCACCATCCCCGGTCACGGTTGGAGTCCCTCAAGGATCAATACTGTCCCCACCCTCTTCAATCTTTACCTGGAACCGCTTACCGAAGTACTACGCACTGCCAATATCTCCTATCACATGTACGCTGATGACACTCAGATCTACATCAAAACCTCATCTCTCGCAGAGATCCTCTCCCTAAACGAAGCCCTGAAACTCACCGTCCATTGGCTCGCATCCAATCAACTCAAACTCAACGCAAAGAAGACTGAATTTCTCCTGATCGCCCCGCCCAATACCAACCTTGAGATTCATTCATGGATTAAGGCTATTACAGCCTTGAATTGCTCACCAACCATCGTAGACTCGGCCAAATCTCTGGGAATCACCCTCGATAGCAACCTGAACATGCGGGACTTCATAAATTCAATGGCCAAATCAGCCAGATTCCACCTGAGCTACCTTAGGAAACTGAAACCCTTCCTCGATGCTCCTGACCTAAAAATGACAGTCCAAGCACTTGTCATCTCTAGACTGGAATATGGCTGCTCTACCCTCTCGGGCCTACCCAAGATCTCCCTGGCACCTCTAAAGCCTGCCTCAACGCGGCCGCCAGACTACTCACCGACTCGAGGAAATACGACCATATTTCCCCACACTTGAAAGCTCTCAACTGGCTTCCCCTGGAGGCAAGAATACAGCTCAAAATAGCATGCATCACGCACAAAGCCTTATATTCTAACTCTCCTGCATATTTGAGGCAGAAACTTGTGATCTCCGGTGGTATCAGAAACTCACGATCTGCCAGAGACCTCTTGCTCCAACCTGCACGCTTCGGAAAAAAAACTTACAACCGGGCTTTCTCCGGGGCTGCTCCAAGAATATGGAACTCTCTCCCACCGGACATCAGAAGAATCCCTCTCTGACTCGCTTCAAAAAGGATGCCAAAACATTCCTTATGGGTAAATTTCTCGTTTAAACTTTGCCTCTACAACTACTACAGCCCTGATCTATGGCCATCTATTGCCTCCCTTCGGATTATCGAGCTCACCCCATCAGAAACTGGGGGCCTTGTCGCGAACATTGGTTAACGTAATCTGTAAAAATGTTACCTCGTTCCTGAGAATTTGGATATTTAATCTGTAAATACATGCCCTATCTCCCTGTGTACCCTGCACCTTACCCTCTCTCATTCAATCCGCAACTGGATAATGCTATGCCTAATTTGTACACGCCTATGTTTTCCTGTAAAGCGCTCTGATACCCTAACGGGTCAAGTTCGCGCTCTATAAAACTCATAAATAAATAAATAAATAAATAAACCAATGAGGTTAAGCAAACAATTAAATAAAGACTATATAATGAAGGAAAACATAGTCTTATTTTACACCTTAAACCAAAAACAATAGGGAAGCCGAAACTCTGCCGGATTTCTACCAGACGCAAGGACTTCATCAAAGAAAAAGCTATTGCATCCTTCAAAAAGTAAGTAAATTACCATCTATAAAATAACAATAATGCTAATCTTGAAAAACAACTATTTGTCTTACTCAAATAATTAATATATATCTTTTTCTAATTTTTGTCTCCTCTACAGATTTTACTCAAAGCATCAAAAAAAGTACAGACCAGCTCCTAAAACCATCTAACAAATAATGTAAGTATTTTGCAAAATGCCATTTAAAAATCATGTAAAACGCCCAACCAAACCCCAACTCCATCCCAAACACCCACCCCAGCCCATAAACAAATGTAACAAAATAAGTAAAAATGTGTTTTACTCTTCCAACAGAAAAATAAACAACTTAACAGGATTCAACAAACAAAGAAAGAACATCTCCATTGAAAAGCAGCAGAAAACCAACATTGTAAGTATATTAATAACAATGTGTATTTATTAAGAAATAAACATTTATAATATTCATTTTAATAATTTTAATATACATTTGTTGTAGAACTTAACACATCACAATGACAGAAGGCGCCCAATTTATAACATCCCAAAAAGGAAAAATGTTGCTTTGTTACATGGGGTATGTCTATACCCTGGAAAAGCAAAGTGGACTAAAAGTCAATTGGAAATGCAGCAAGTATTATTCAAATAAGTGTTATGGTCGAGCAACAACTAAAGAAACAACTGTTTTGTATACAAGGGAGCATAACCACCCTCCAAATGTTACTGAAATAGATGTTAGAAATGCCCTTGATGTCATTAGAGAAGCTAGCACTAGCTCACAAAAACCTACCAGTCAAATACTTAAAGAAATGCTGCCTAAAGTACCCAAACATGCTACTGGGCAAATGCCCTCTATTTCTTCATTAAAAATAACTATAGCTCGCACAAAAAAAGTCACAACAACTACCACACCTACTCCAAAAACATTTGAAGTGGTGGTAATTCCCCCAGGACTATCTATAACTCATAATGAAGAACCCTTTGTTCTCTATGACAACAAATGTAAAGACAAAAGAATAATAATGTTTGCTACTACAAACAATTTAATAAAGCTTCAACAATCAGAAACATGGATGATGGACGGGACGTTTAAAATCTGTCCCAAGCCATTCTATCAACTATACACTATCCATGCCCTATACCAGAATACCAACATCCCCTTTATCTACGCCTTGCTACCCAATAAACAAAACTCCACATATATGGAAGTACTAACTAAAATTAAACATGAAACAAATAATTATTTTCCACAGAAAATAATTATAGATTTTGAGCAGGCCATGATAAGTGCAATTCTAAAATGCTACCCACACACATCAATTCAGGGATGTTACTATCATTTCAATCAGTGTCTATGGAGACACCTACAGAAATCAACACTAAGGGGTCGATTCCGATCTCGCTCGGACAGCCCTCCCAGAGCTGTCCGTAGCGTTACCTGCCGACCGACTCGTTCCGGGAGCCGGTCCGTCCGAACGATGAAGTACGATGCGCAAATGTGTCCAAATCCCGAACGACACGCACGCTCCGAATCGAGCAGATTTCCCCTACGAGGCGTCTCCGTAAAGGCAGATTGGACCCGCCCGGAACCATTACCATAGCAGTTTCCGGCCGAGCAAGTACGATGCGCACTTCCTCCGCGCCGAACAGGTCGCCACCTCCAGCACGTCACAGCACCCGGAAGAGCTGTATATCGGGTCCCATACGCGCCACAACACGAACACCACGTACGAGACGAAGCTGCCATGTATCCGATCGCGCATGTCATCCCTGTACTGTACGCCTATGACCGAATCAACAACCGGAACCGACGCGTACATTGCAGACGGTAAGTCAGACACCTATCACCCACTAATACGTCACGATCCTGCGAAAGCCAAAACACACATAGGGGTGGATGCCCACCCCCACCACAGTCCACCCCAGAAGGGTGGATGCCCATCCCCCAGCACAGTCCATCCCAGAAGGGGTCTATGTCCACCCCCAACACAGTCCACCCCAGAAGGGGTTCTATGTCCACCCCCAGCACAGTCCACCCCAGAAGGGTCTATGTCCACCCCCAGCACAGTCCACCCCAGAAGGCGGTCTATGTCCACCCCCCCAGCACAGTCTACCCCAGAAGGGTGGATGCCCATCCACCCAGCACAGTCCACCTCAGAAGGGGTCTATGTCCACCCCCCAGCACAGTCCACCCCAGAAGGGGGTCTATGTCCACCTCCCAGCACAGTCCACCCCAGAAAGGGGGTCTATGTCCACCCCCCCAGCACAGTCCACCCCAGAAGAGGGTCTATGTCCACCCCCCCAGCACAGTCCACCCCAGAGGAGGTGGAGGGCAAACACTCCTCCCCTACTCCCATGCCAAGTTTGTGTATTGTGTGCAAACATCCTGAATCAGTGACACATTCTGCAAACAAATGCAGTTACATCCATCACTCCAGTGAACAAAAGCAGATTGTGTGGTACAAACCCCCAGAATTGACAAGCACATATGGGAGTTGGGGTATCCCCCCAACATCAGTGTGGTGCCCAAAAGATGAGCATGGGGTTCAAACCCCCAACTTAGCCAAGCACATAGGGGACATGGGGTATACCCCCCCATCAGTGTTGTGACCATTAGGTGATGGAGGATCAAACACCCAGCAGTGTCAAGCATATCGGGGAGATGGGGTATAACCCCCATCAGTGATGTGACCAAAAGATGACTGTGGGTTTCAAACCCCCAGCGTTGGCAAGCACATAGGGGCCAAGGGGTGTAACACCCCCATCAGTGCAGTGACAAAAAGGTGAGTGTGGTGTTCAGACTCACAGCATGTGCAGACAATCATGTATGACCCACCTTCACAGCCATCCCAGCCTTCCTTGCTGTGACTCAGCTTCCCTGGGAGTGAGTGGAACTGTGCTGGGAAGATGGCTGACAGTGTTTGTTGGTGTTTTGAGCCAAAGCCTTGCTGTATTTGTTAGTAAGTTTGTACATGTTATGACATAGTTACATGTTACTCTGAGATTGCAGGCTAACAGTGAATGGTTTCACTGACCCCCTGACAGTGATGTCTGTGGGTGTGTATTGCCTCACAATTTTGACTAGTTGTTTATGTACTCACCAGGCTCTGGTATTCCTGATAATCCATGGATGCCCTCCGGTGGAAGGATGGCCCGCACCTTCTCCTCCCAGGAAGTGAAGTGCGTAGGTTTTGCAGGAGGGCCACCGCCGGTCTGCCAGCTCAGGGCATGGTCTCTGTCAATCAGCTTCTTTACCCTCCTTCGCACATCATAGTACCTGTTCCTGATATCGTCCATTGTGCGCAGGCAAGGTGCTTGTGAATTCACCTTGTTAACAATCCTCTCCCACATCTTTGTTTTCTGGGACATGGGGGTCTGTTGGACCAATGTGCCAAATAACTGTGGCTCTACTCTGAGAATTTCATCTACCATGACTTCAAACTCACTATCAGTGAACTTTGGATTCTTCTTTGGGGGCATGGTGATGGGTGGTGGTGGAGATGGATGTGTGGGTGTGTGTGAAAGTGAGGGTGAGTGAGTATAAATTAAGCTGGGTGTTTGTGAGTGTGCTTTTTGAGAGGTGCTGTGGTATATAGGTTGTGTGGTGGGTGAGTTGTGAGTGTATGTCTCAGTGCAGTGTAGTGATGTTCTCTGCTGGCCTGGTCTGTTGAATTTGCAAAGTATCATGGTTAGGATTTTGGCCCTTTCTGTAGGTGGAGTTGTGGGTGTGTCTTAAATGATTTTTTTTTTTTGCCTTTGACAATAAATTTAAATGAATTATTATAAAACACTTCCCACCCTTATCCCCTATAAACCCAACATCCCGCTCCTGAAAAATATTTTTGTAAATTCCAAATTATACTTTCTAAATTATAAAATAAAATTTTGAATATATTATAAATTATAAATGAATTATTTTAAAACACTCCCCACCCTTATCCTCTATAAACCCAACATCCCACTCCTAAAAAATATTTTTCTAAATTCGAAATTAATATTTAAAAATTATAAATTGACATTTCGAATTTATTAAAATTAAAATCAATTATTTTAAAACACTCCCCACCCTTATCCCCTATAAACCCAACATCCCGCTCCTAAAAATATTTTTCTAAATTCGAAATTTATATTTATAAATTATAAATTTAAATTTCGAATTTATTAAAATTAAAATCAATTATTTTAAAACACTCCCCACCCTTATCCCCTATAAACCCAACATCCCGCTCCTAAAAAATATTTTACAAATTTAATTTTTATAACATTAACTAACTATAATTAAACTACAAACAAACTATAAATACATTAAAAATAGTACAAAAACGATATTTTAACATAACGATATTTTAACAGTCGATATTACATACTTCGATATTTTAAACAACACTTAAAATCGATATTTTTAACATCGATATACACAACATCGATATTTAGTACTATCGATATACTAAAGTCGATATTTATGTATGTCGATATAAAAATTTCAATATTATATCTACTTACCAGTCAAATTATACATGTTTGGCATAGGCTGTACATTTATGTTTTGAGTATGGTGGTCATTTAGGAAAGAGCCAATTCTAGAGTAGTCTTCTGAAGATAAGCTAGTTATCAGTGAATCTTATGTTTGGGGATAATTAATTCCCTGGTTTGGCTGCTTGAACAGAGATAGATGTACCACCTATGGTTTTTTAGGTCGAGCCTAGGCAGCGCGCATGCGCTGCATGGAAGACTTGTTGTATTGAATAAAGTTTGCTCCTGGCTGCTGCTTACCATTGGTTCAGTCCAGTGTCCCTCTTCTTTGCTGCCTTCTAAGTGGTTCACTCAGCGATACGTCACTTTCGTTTTTCGTAGAGGAGCACCGCCCAACTACAGTTTCCTTCCGCTTGAATTCTTCATCTGTTGTTGGGGAGAACTCTTTTTTGTAATTGTTGCAGCGCAGTACGCAACGATTTACCTTTAAGTATGGTGGCTGCACCTTTCTTTTGTTCTGCGTGGTGCCGCTCACCCTCCTCTATTTTAAAAACAAATAATTGTGAACATACTTTATCAGCGCTGCGCCCGTTTCACAAGTGCCATGCTTTATGTTTTACTTTCATTCTCGTGTCTTTTCCCCCACTCCTCCACTCCTCCATCCCACTGTCTCTGCTCTCCCTCCCCCTCCCTTCCAGTCAGTCAGCGGGCTCCATTCTGGGCCTGCCTCACAGCAGAGCAGCGGAGCCAGGTGGATTGAGACGGAGGGCTGTGCTGCTGCCTGCCTCAGAGGAAGGGGCACTGCTGTCTGTGCATGCTCCTCCCAGCTGCCCCGGCCGTGGACTGGCTCTAGTCCCCGCAGAGAACAGCAGGTATAAGCTCCTTGTTGTTCGTCATTGTTGTCTGTCGCTGGCAGCGAGCTCCTACCAGCAGGAAGACTTATGGCCACTGGTGCCAGGCTATTCTGTGCCACAGAACACCCGTAATCAACCCCTGTTTCTAATGCCTGGCTCCAGGGTTCTCACGCTGCAAGCAAAATTACTTGTTATACGCCCGCAATATAATAGGAGTTACGGTGACGCGCAACGGGTGCCATCTTGAGAGTGGAGGTTTTCATAGGGCAGTCTCGTTTCTCTTCTTTTTAGTTATTCTCATATTTGTTTTGAAAAAAATTGAAAAATGTAGGTGTTGTCCCAACAGTGACTTGTAGGGTATGTACAACACATGTGAAAGTGGAAAAGAAGTTGAAATACAACTGAGAATGCATTGTTTATCCTGTTGCTTTGCACTTCACTAGTTGTGGGTGGCGTGCAAATGGTACTGTTGTGTTTGTGCTTCATTGACCCACTCGCTCTGGAGTTGTGCTCGCCTCCCTTGATTTACAATGCCCTCGCCTTGTGATAAGGCTGAAGAGCCGGCGGCAGAGACCGGTGTCCCTGCCTCGCCCGCTGCTGGGATTAGCACTAATCTGATCATCGAACATAATGCTGAGCCCTGTTTGCACGAATACTTCCTTTGTTTACTTGGGCGTACTTATTTTCTACCTGCCTATTCTTCTCTTGAAACTTCGCAAACTACAAAGTAATACAATCGGCAAATAACGTTGAACTCGCGTGTTTCCTCCCACAACTGATCCACCCCAGAATTGTGTTCTCAATCTGCAGGACACATGGACCTTCTGGTGTGGATATACCATCGGATTGTCTCTATGAAAAGCTGCCCAAGTCTAATTGTCGGTAGATCTCTGCGCCTTAACCCCCTTCTATCTGGTCACACATTTTCCTAGAGTTTTATCCAAGTTTCACTGCTATTAACACATGAAACATGGCGGCAGTTAGTCTAAATTTGTATCAAGTAAATGCAGCCCTCAATTTAGATGACCTGACTATTTCACAGGCCTTTGTTTTTTGTGTATTTCGGTTGAAGGTTAGCAAAAAAGCCTGCATTTTAGTGACCAAGATCTTAGCAATAACCGAAACTGATTGATGGCTGTGATCCTCTTTTAGATAGGTTCAATCAATCAATCAGGCGTTTGTTGAGCGCGACTACTCACCCGTAAGGGTCTCAAGGTGCTGATTATGGCTTTAATCAGCGAGTTTCAGACAAATATACAGATTGGTGTGCTGTAGTAGGAGAGGTGTGGCACAGCGGCCAGGGCGGCTGACTTCGGAGCACGGGGCTCATGGTTAGATTGCCGGCGCAGCTCAGCCCAGCACCATGTGACTCTGGGCAATAGCTTGCTTAATCTTCCCGACAGCCCCCAGCACCTTGAGACCCTTAGGGGTGATTAGTTCGCGCTTTACAAATGCCGGCTAATTCACGTAAGACTTTGGGGCCGATTCCGATCTCGGCCGGTAGGGCTCCGAATCGGATTCGGCTTTACCGGATCCGATTCGGAGCCCTATTTCCCGACCGAATCGTACGTGCGTCCTGGCGAGCGAGTACGATGCGTGCGCTCGCGAAATCTCCGACCGACTCGTTCGCAGGACCTGACCGCTCCGACCGACTCGCACGGGGACGACTCGCACCGCGCAATGGAGACGTTCCCCGGCCGGGTAAGTACGATGCGCATCTCGACCGCTCCGACCGACTCGCGCAGTCCGGCTCCAAGGAGCTGTTGGAGCCGCACTTTGGGGGTCCGTGTCGGACCCCCCTGGAAGCGTAGGCACGTGAGTCGCACACAGGGGGGACCCATGGGTCCCCCCTACACGTGCATGTACGGCGCAACCCACATCGACGCGAACACGCTGTAGGGGGCGCCCTTGTTCGCGTCGTGCCCATTGAGTCAATGGGAGCCCGTGTACGCGTCGTACGACTGGCTCCCATTGACTTCAATGGAGTCCGACCGAATCGAGTCCGATGGCATACGTGCGCATCGTACTCTGTTCGGTCGGGCTGCTAGGTCCGATTTGGTCGGGAATCTCTCCGGGTCCGGCTCGGTCGGGGAGATTTCCGGCCTGAATCGGAATCGGCCCCTTTGTCTTTTGTGCCTGGCTTCCTCTTTTGAGCTTAAAAAATGCTTAGGATTTGTAAACCAGGACATACCTTGTCGTCACTTGTGGCCCACATACATCTTAATTTAAAAAATAATCTTTCATCTTCATTAAATATGCACTTCGGAGTTCATGGCTGGAGTGCTGTTAAAAATACTTAGACGGTAGACAACCTGCCCAAATGATGTTTTGCAGCAGTACTCTGTACTGCCTGGACTAAGGGTTTGCTGCAGATTCTGGTCTTCACACACCAATAAAGTGAGAATCCGTGTGCTAGGGTTATGGTGGTGGAGATGTATCCGTTGTATGTGTGCTTTCGTTTGCGTGTGTTCTTCAATACTTGCTGTTTGGTGTAGCTCATCTTGTATGATTGTTGAACGTGGTTGCTTCTGTGGTGTGCTGCTTTTGACAAGTTAGTGTTGATAATCCACACATTTCCATGTCACACAATTCAACTCCACACATTTCCAATACACACCACATAATTAGAGACCAAACCACACAACTCAACTCAACAACACAATTACACATCACACCACATACATTCATTCCACACCACAGAATTCCATATCATGTCACAAAATTCAACAGCACACCACATAACTAAAGTCCACTACATACCACTCCACAACACAATTGCAATCCACATAATTCCACTCCATAACACACAATCCCACTCCACATAATTCCACGACACTCAATACCACATAATTCTACTACACACCATGCCACATAATTCCACTAAACAAATCCACTTCACACCATGCAATTCCACTACATACAATTCCACAACTAACAATTTCAATCCAAACCACATAAGTCCAATTTAACAAAATACTACTGAATTATCCTTAGGACATCAATTCCTCACAGAGATTTGAAATCAAAAATATCCATCAACTGAAAGAGTAGGTGACAATTATTAAAAACAGAAAAGGGTAATTATAGAGCTAATTCTTGTTTGTTTGAAAACCATCTAAAATAACAGCCAGCGTGGACAAACGCATCTAAAAACACCAAGATAAACACACCATCTTAAAAACTGTGCATTGTCAATAATGTAAGTAATGTCTCATTCAGTCGTACTCTTTTTCACACTATTCTGGTTCTGTTTTAGTTGGATGATTGAGAACAGCGGTTACTTAGTGGGTGTTTTAGGCAATCATCTGGACACCTGTATCCCACTTTTGGTACACACCATTATGTCTACTGTTGATGTTAACATGTAACAGATAAAAACCAGTATGAGGCAGTTTGGTATGCAGACGAGAAACTAAGGGCCAAATTAGGATGTCAGGCGGTAGGATCACCGACAGGCGGTCGCTGGCTGTCAGACCGCCATCATCCCTTCAGTCTGACTGGCTGTCGCACGCAAGACCGCCGCCTCTGCCAGGATCAGGGATCCCGACGGAGCGACGGTCGGAGCAGCATCCTAGCATGGTGGTGGTGCTGAAGTTACAATATCCCTCTCCGACAGCCTTTTCATGGCGGGAAGCCCGACATGGAAAGGTTGTCGAAAAGGGATATGAGGGGCCCCAAACAGGCACCGGTCCGTCAAGCGTATGGCTGGGTCCAAACTGGGGTGTCATGGTGAGCAAAAGAACGATGGATTAAACCCAGATCTTTGTGACTGGAGATGAATGTTTGCAATGTTCCGAATTCCGTCCATCATTTGTTCCTTTTGATTTTGTCGCCCTAAGTGGGAAGGGTATGCCCAGACGTGGGTCCCGTGCTCACTGCGCCCCTGGATTCAAGCTAGCCTGGCTGATGCCGAGTGATGCCCCGCAAACGGTCCCAGGATGCTTGTTTCCGGTCCATAGAGGACCTGGCTTTGCAGTTCAGGCTGGACTGTTCCCATGTGGAGAAGGGTCAAGACTGATTTGCATATGGCTGGTTCCATACTGGGGTGGCATGGTGAGCAAACCCAGATCTTTGTGACTGGGGGAGAATGTTTGCATCATACAGCATTCCGTCCATCATTGTTCCTTTTGCATCCGCCGCGGGCCACAAAAAAGTGGCCCTGGGGGCACATGTAGTGACCTCACTCACCTCTGTGCACTGTGTGCCATGCATGACATGGTGCATGGCACACGGACGTGCAGAAGGCGCTTCACCGTGGCAGCATCTGCTGTGGCCCTTCTAAATGGCTGAGCCATGCCGCCACGGTGGGACGTCGATTTTCAGTCCGCCAGCCCGGCAGTTATATCCAAATAAGGCAGTCAAACCGCCGCATTGCTTGTCAGGCACTCTCCCGACCGCCGCAATAGCGGCCGGCAGTCTGACCACCCAGCATCATAATGATGCCCTAAGTTTTCCATTAATAGGAATTGAGGTTTGACAATTTATTTTCGCTGTTTTTCTTTAATTGGGAGTATCCGCAGTGGGTGCCTTTGCTATGCGGAAAATTATATTTAATGGCATGCTTGATTTGCGATTAAAGTTCTATGCCATGTTGTTTCCGAGGAACAGTGGTTCATTTGTAAGAAATATAAGTGCCGGAGCTCACATCGGGAGGCAGCTTGCACCAGCCCATTTCTCCTGTTAGCGCTGCCTAAAACAGTACTAACTGCCAACCATGAGAGTGGGCAGAGGATGTGCCGTAATGGCCAGATCTGCCGACTTCAGAGCTGGAGAACCAGGTTTGCGCCTCAGCGTCAGTTCAACATCCTCTGATTCTGGGCAAATCATGTAATCTCCCTGTAAATGAGTGTGTCCTCAACTAGTGCTCCTGAAAAGCGCCGGGGTTGCTGTTTAAGTGACGGTGCTGAGCACTGGAAACCACTGGCTCAAATTAAGCACTACCAAGGAACCCTTCAATGAATTGGCTCGTGTACATCATTTGTTAACAGCAAATATTTCAGTGTGTATTTTTTATTTATTTCAAATCAATGTAATTGATACCCTAACAAGCTTTCAATAATTAAGTATTATTTCGTTAATCTAGTCGAAGAATGTATAAATTAGAATTGATAGATAAATTAAGGAAGTAGCTTTTGTTTGTTCATTATACCATGCCAACTTTATACTCCAGGCGGGAATGTATGCCAAGGATGGCCACATTCAGCCCAAAATTACTACCGCTATGCCAGGGCCAGCATTATGCCAGAATTGAGGGCCATCATGTCATGAGTGTCCACGACATGTAAAGTAGTCATCACTAAGCCAGGGCCAGCATTATGGTATGAATGGCCACCAAGGCCACGGATGCCCACACTATGCATGAAATGTAGGCTTCGTTTTAGCTCATATAATCCTGCTTACATGGCACTGTGAACAACACATGCATGGAAATTCTGAGGCGCAGACATGCAAAACACATACCAAGCAAAACCACCATAATAATAATTGAATAGTGATCACACGCACATTGATTACCAATGCTCTCCCTTTTAAAACACCCATAGAAGGTTGCAAACACATTGCACTACCTTCCAGCACAGAGGCCAAAATGTGTCACACCTTTTAATGCTGTGCAAAAAATCCAAACTGAAGCCCCAACACACTGTACAGCTATGGTTGTGTGTTGCGGCGTGTGTAGTCCTGTTGGTGTGTTGTGTAGTTACAGGTGTGTTCTGTGTGTTGCTTTGTTGTATTGCACTGTTATACTGATTGTGTATGGTGTTGTTTCCTTGTTTGTTTTATTTTATTGTTGCCGGTGTGCTATTCTGTAGTGATGTCCTGTGCTACGGTGGCTGTAATTTTGCCTCTATGAGCTAAAAATGTATCGTGTGATTGTTGAGTGTACTTTTGAGGTGCAAAATAGTCCCCCTGTGCATTCTAATGAAAAACGCCATAGGAGATGGAATGATATATCTGTCAGCATCCAAGGCCCACAGTTCACTTGGAGACTCGGGCAAGTGAGAAGCCGTACGTACTTACTCTGCTGATATTCATGGGCAAGCAAGTTCCGTATTCCAGAGCAGGCCAAAGGTCTGCTCATTGCGTAGGTGCCGCTTGGATTGTAATGCCTACGCCACACGAAGCGCGCAACAGAACTAACGAGAACTACAGATCCCAAGATGCTGCAGTACTCCCTCAAGACCTGCAGCGGCCATCTTAATTCTGTTGATATAAGTTCCTCAAGTTGTGTGGTGTTCCTTGCAATTGATTTTGCTCCTGGAAACGGAACTCTTGTTGCCAACAGTCGGATTTCTTCACATCTTCATGCCATGTCGGCTTCTGTAATGGATATATGACACGTTACAGATAAGGGGACATTCTATAGGTAGTGAAGAGGAGATGAGAGGAAGGGATATGAGATATGAGAGGAGGGGTGGAAGAACGAGAGGAGAAAAAGGACAGAGGGGTGGGGAGGAGAGGAGAGAAGAGAAGCAGATAGGGGGAGTGGGCCAAGGTGATTTCCCAGATAAGCCTTATGTCCTGCATGTTACAAAAGATGACACACATTAGCACTACAAAATGGGGTCTGTGTAGCTTGCTGAACACCTTCGAGTTAGAATAATGTATAGCAAACTGTCACTTACATTTGATGATGTCATCAGTGATATAATCAATGACATACTTTAACATGCCATATGTGATGTTATGTGCAGTGCATGGTGAGGGCTCAAGTTATAGTTAATTCAGTACACTATAACTGGTGAATTTCAGTGTTTTTTAATGTCACTTTACCCTTTGTTTTTCAGTAAATATATTTATATGTATATACACACACATATGTATATACACACACACACATATATACACGCACACACATATATATATAAATACACGCACACACACATATATACACACACACACACATACATATATACACACACACACATATATATACATGCACACACACGCATATATACACGCACACATATATATATATGTATATATATATATATATATATATACACGCACACACACATATATATATATATATACACACACATACATATATACACACACACACCTATATATATTCACTAAAAAACAAAGGTTACAGAGACTTTATAGTTAGGCTCAGATTTCACCCACACAAAACCAGAGAAATTAAGCAGTTATAGTTAGCTTAGCTAACTATAACTTGCTCCCCCACAAATTCACTGCTTATGACCTCACATATTACATCACTCATGACATGGTCAGTGACATCACTGATGACATCTCAAATGACATCACTGATGACATCATCCGGTGACTGTGAGTGTTTCTAAAAAGTTTATGAGTCTTAAATATATATACATGATGGTGTATTGATGAATCAGTGGGTGTATTAGTGCCTGTATGTCGGATTTAGTGGGTGCGTGACTGACTGTATAAGTGAGTGATTAGGTGTCTCAGTGAATGTATGACGTTACTACGACATACAATCCCACGCAGAAGGTTACAACGCGGATGTTACATCGTCCGCGTTGTTACCACGCATGGTTTTACATCGCAAGTCGTTTCTACGACTTGCACTAGATGGCGCTGGACTTAGGAATAGTATAAATTACTATTCCTACTCCAGTTAAGCGCAACAGTAGGGAATGTGTTGGATTTAAAATCCAACACATTCCTTGGTGTTCTTGCGCACATCTAGCGCATGTCGTAGAAACGACTTGCGATGTAATGCCATGCGTGGTAACTAGCGCGGACGATGTAACGTCCGCGTTGTTACTTACCCGCGTGGTGTTGACAGCGTTATAAACGCTGTTTCCCGTCTCAGTGAATGTATGGGTGAGTGACTTGTGTGAATCTCTGTATCGGTCTGTCAGTTGGTGTCTAACTGGTTGTATAGGTGTGTGAGTGGGTACATGAGTTTCTGTATGGGTGAGTGATTGGTTATCTAAGTACGTGTATGGTATCTCAATGTCTGTGTGGGTGGGTGAGGGGGTGTGTAACTGACTATGGATGAGTGAGTGGGTGAGTGAGTCAGTGGCTCTATGGGTTACTGAGTGTGTGTGTGTAAGGGGCTGTATGGGTGAGTGAGTGTGTGTATGGCTGTGTCGGTGAGTGAATGGATGTGTCAGTGGTAATTGAGTGAGTAACTGCATATGTGAAAGGCAATATAGGTGAATGTTGGAGTATATGAGTGAGAGTATATGTGACTTAGTGATTGCAGTATTGGTTGTATGGGTGAGTGTGGGCTTGTGTCAGTGACTGTATAGGTGAGTGAGAATGTGTTAGTATCTGTATGAATAAATGAGTGGGTGTGTGTATAACTGTATAGGTGAGAAAATGCCTGTGTGATTGACTCTATAGGTGAGTGAGTAGGTATGTGAGTAGCTCTATGACTGACTGTGTGTGAGTGGCTGTATGGGTGTATGAGTGAATATATATCAGTGGCTGCATTAGTGTGCGAGTTGGTGTATGCGTGGCTGTATGGGTGACTGAGTGGGTGTGTGTGTAGTGCTTTCAAATTTAGTGGATGGACCTTTATCGTGCGGTATTCATACACTATACCACCAAGATATAAATCAGGCCATAAGTCTCAAATGTGCAGCAAAATCAATAAGAAATCAGGCAGCAACCCTAGTTGCATAGGAAAAGTCTTAAAAAATCTCGGCTTCACCCCAAAATTCAAGGGTTTATATAGCCATTTTCTCCATTAGAAAGCACTAGAACAGCAAACTCATCCTGGTGTGAGCAAATAATTAAATTTTCCACACATCAAATTAAAGAATTTTAAAATCATCATAACCCTACACTATTCAGCCCCTTTGACCTAATGTCATCCATAGGTGTCAGAACAAACTAGTTACATAAACAACATTAAATCATTGTGAATGAATGTAATACTGCGTGCAAGGGGAAGGTGCTTGAGAAACGGTTACAGTAGTCCCTCTAGCAGGCTTTATTGGAGAACAGTGGCATTCAATAATAAATAAATCCACATCTTGCTGCACGTAGTGTCAGGCAGAAATATAAACATAGAATAAGCGTGGTGTAGCATCCATTTTTAAACAAGAAGACGTTGAGGCCTAACTGAGGCCTAGTTAACATAAGCCAGGAAAACACACTTTAACATGTCATAACAAATGAATTTCAACTGCAATAGTTCCATGTAATTGTACATATGTGAATTCAAATGTTGATTAATTACTCTGCACTATTAATAATGGTCATTTTGAATTAAATGCACAAAAGCTCTATAATAAATATTGCAAAAAGGAGTAGTTTCATTCCTTTCCGCATACATACCGGCTCAGATCATAAAAAGAGCCTGGATGTTGTCAAGGTTTGTTGGTTTTAGATACGAAAACAGACACAAGGCACTGACAAACTTATCTTTCCACCACCCCACCTTGATTAGTTCCAATGCACACATTTTATTATTGTTGTTATGGTTCTTAAGCCTCACTTGGAGTCAGACTCAGACAAGGAGGATGTCCCCTCTCCACCTCCTATGCAATCTCTAGGCTGGGACATTCACTTCCCATCTATCTGAGGAACACAAATCCTCAGCTGACTTTCAGGAAACTGCCTAAGACCACAAGGCCTCTATTTACAGCCATGAACGTATTGCACTCGGTTTACTATATTCATTGCAGTGACCTCTTATGCAATCCCACCGCCAGGACACCATTTGTTTATAATGTGTCTTGAATCGCCATTTTAGTTACTTCAGAGCGATTAATAAAAAATATCACTACAATTTGTTCCAGTCTAAAATAAGATCGTTTCAAAACACATGATGGCACTTGGGAAACAAATGTGAGACTATATTTACAGTAATTGTGAAGGTCATAGAGCTATAATCTAAGAAAAAGTGCATTCAGTTTGAGTGCATTTTTCTGAAGAAGAAGAAAACCTTTTACAGCATAGCAGATCTGAATACACTCCTGACAATGTGGGCGCCATAATTAATTAAGCGATTTGCAAGGTTGCCTCCTTTGAATAAATCTAACTTGGCCTTGTAACTTCCCTTAGTTTGATGCAGGAGTTTTTAAGTTACCTTTCTACAGAGGAGTTCAATTCACTAAAATATAAAATATATTTTTAGTGACTTGAAATGTTCCTGCTTCCTTATTCCTTTACTAGCATTTTATGATTTAATTAGAGTTAGGTGTTAAGAGATTACTCCACAGGTAAGTATTTTATCTGATTAAGCTTTCCTTGCATGCTTATTATACGAATCAAATGTTATTCATACAAAGATATTGTGGCCAGGTTCTTCTGTGGGCGCGGCCTTCGGCTCAGTCCTGAGATACCGAGTTTCATCCTTAGATCTCGCGGGAGCAGGCCCACTGTAAGCAGACACTGGAGCCCAGACTAGCTGGGCTAAAGCCCACCACTATACCCTAGATTGTCCCTACAGTGATGTCAGGAGGACCTCATTGGACCCACAACCTTCCACCCCCTTAGAATTCCTGCGGAACGTTCTTCGCGACAAGGGCTTTAGTCGTCATTACTCATGTATTATCTCCTAAAAGGTCATTAAATAAGACGAGAACCCCCTACATGTATTTGCTGCTAAGTCCTTCCAGAATCCTGTGCTGTTGACGAGCATAAGTTGGTACATATAGAAAGCACACCATACCACAAGAGGTATGGACCAATGAGTCCAACTTATTGTGCCTGTAGTAAATGACTGTGATCCTCTGGGCTGGGGACAGTCATGTCATGATCTCTGTCACTGACCCTGTGAAACAGTGACGTCATGGTGTCTGAGCTGTGTCACTAACGCTGTGGGACAGTCATGTCATTGTCTCTTTGTCACTAACACTGTGGGACAGTCATGTCATGGTGTCTGTGGCACTGTGGGACAGTGATGCCATAGTCCCTGTGTCAGATCATGGCGTTCCGCAGCTGTTTCTCCCAGATCTGACGCAGAGTGACATCATAGCTCGTGCAGGGGACTATACTTGGCTAATATTATGACACACTGATGTGTCCCGGCCAGCATGGCACTAACCTTCTGTGTGTACATGAGTAAATCACACTGACCAGCCACTGTCTCTGTCCTCAGTTCTTTCCAGGTCCAGACAGACTTCCCCTCATCCAGTTGATCATGGCTTATCAATCATCTAATGTTAGACCTTTTTCTGCCAGATAGCATTTTTATGTTTTTTTGGCATTCACATATATGTTTATTGCTTGTTACATAAACATGTGATGCCAGTGGTTGATAAAATAAATAAATAAATAAATATACTGGCGCATTAGCTCAAAGATTTTCTTAGGAAAAACTTCCCGTTCAATGTCCCAATGATGAGGTTGTGGAATCCCCAGCTCGCCTAGTCTTGATTCCACCTCATGCCTGCTTGTTTCTGTGTCTGATGAGGTTGTGGAATCCCCAGCTCGCCTAGTCTTAATTACACCTCATGCCTGCTTGTTTCTGTGTCTGATGAGGTTGTGGAATCCCCAGCTCGCCTAGTCTTGATTCCACCTCATGCCTGCTTGTTTCTGTCCAATGATGAGGTTGTGGAATCCCCAGCTCACCTAGTCTTGATTCCACCTCATGCCTGCTTGTTTCTATCTCTGATCTTGATTCCACCTCATGCCTGCTTGTTTCTGTCTCTGATCTTGATTCCACCTCATGCCTGCTTGTTTCTGTCTCTGATGAAGTTGTGGAATCCCCAGATCGCCGAGTCTTGATTCCACCTCATGCCTGCTTGTTTCTGTCTCTGATGAGGTTGTGGAATCCCCAGCTCGCCTAGTCTTGATTCCACCTCATGGCTGCTTGTTTCTGTCTCTGATGAGGTTGTGGAATTCCCAGCTCGCCTAGTCTTGATTCCAGTTCATGCCTGCTTGTTTCTGTCTCTGATGAGGTTGTGGAATCCCCAGCTCGCCTAGTCTTGATTTTATTTATTTTTATTTATTTAATGCGATTTTATTTATCGTGAACATTACCCGAAGGTGTCAGAGCGCTTTACAAAAGAACCAGTTGCGTTACATAAGGACTTTGGATTACAAGAGTTACATAAGAGATACAAACAGAAAAAAATTGCAAATGTACAAGTTGTAAAGTCACTCAAGGAGGAGATACAAACAGATAAACACTAAAATCACATAGGAGTGGTAGTAAGTACAATGGTCTACTACATATACTAGTGGTTAGAGTTATATATATATGCAAATTGCATATATATATAACTCAGGATAACATTTTAACAGCGATTAGGCTTGGACAATTATATATTACATATTTACAGAGCAGGAAATTCTTGCCATCGTTCAGCCAGGTGTTCAGGTGGTGTTGGAAGGAAGGCGCTGACCAACAGTGAGGATCAGTCCGAGTGGCAGTTGCAGCCGCAAGATGGAGGGTCCAGGTCATGGAGGTAAATACCTCACAACAAAATGGCGGGCAATGCATGCAAAACCGAACCGGCTGAAAAGTCAGAGAGAACACCTACCCCTGAATGGGAAGGCAAAGTCACCAAAATGTGAAGGAGGAACAGCAGGGTGTCGTCGATCCCTCGCCGGGCATCGAAAGTAAGGGGAGAAGTCAGCGCAGGCTCGGATCCGTAAGGGAATGGCAGTTGCGGGGTCAGGAGGGCGCGACACAGCCAAAGGGGAGAATAAGCTCGGAAAGACGGGCTTCTGCGTCGCGGCACTCTCCAGGAAACTCCGTCCGGTGTCGCAAGATCCACACGATTCAACTGCAGCCCCAGAGCGGTGCTGCCGGAAGATAGGAATTCGCAACAAGGGTCTAGGAAGGCAAGCGTAGATCGTCGGGACCGCCCGGTCAGGAGAGTCAGGTATCAGCTGCAGCGAGGGGGACATGCAGCCGGCAAACCCACCGGAGTTCACAAGAAGGCGGGGGAAGAAAGGAGGACCAGCGGAGTGATGAGGGGCACTGATGTCCGGCTGGGTAGGTGACGGCAGCGGTGGTGTACAGCTCCACCGAACATCGGCCATGTTGCTCCGATGCCGCCGCCGGAAAACCCCACCTCATGCCTGCTTGTTTCTGTCTCTGATCTTGATTCCACCTCATGCCTGCTTGTTTCTGTGTCTGATGAGGTTGTGGAATCCCCAGCTCGCCGAGTCTTGATTCCACCTCATGGCTGCTTGTTTCTGTCTCTGATGAGGTTGTGGAATCCCCAGCTCGCCTAGTCTTGATTCCACCTCATGGCCGCTTGTTTCTGTCTCTGATGAGGTTGTGGAATCCCCAGCTCGCCTAGTCTTGATTCCACCTCATGCCTGCTTGTTTCTGTCTCTGATGAGGTTGTGGAATCCCCAGCTCGCCGAGTCTTGATTCCACCTCATGGCTGCTTGTTTATGTCTCTGATGAGGTTGTGGAATCCCCAGCTCGCCTAGTCTTGATTCCACCTCATGCCTGCTTGTTTCTGTCTCTGATGAGGTTGTGGAATCCCCAGCTCGCCGAGTCTTGATTCCACCTCATGGCTGCTTGTTTCTGTCTCCGATGAGGTTGTGGAATCCCCAGCTCGCCTAGTCTTGATTCCACCTCATGGCTGCTTGTTTCTGTCTCCGATGAGGTTGTGGAATCCCCAGCTCGCCTAGTCTTGATTCCAACTCATGCCTGCTTGTTTCTGTCTCCGATGAGGTTGTGGAATCCCCAGCTCGCCTAGTCTTGATTCCACCTCATGCCTGCTTGTTTCTGTCTCTGATGAGGTTGTGGAATCCCCAGCTCGCCTAGTCTTGATTCCACCTCATGCCTGCTTGTTTTTGTCTCTTTATATCACTCGTGTAGGCTCCATCCAGCCTTCTCCCTTTGTCACTGTTTTCCTGTCTTCCTTTTCCACCTTCCTTTCCTGTGTTCCTCTCTCTTGCTCTGAGTCAAAGAATGATGATAAAAAGTAAGTCTTGTTCCCCAGAAACAAGTGCTGGTGCGCACCACCTGCAAACACCGGCACAAATTAAGGGCATCATTACGATGGCGGGCGGACTTTGTCCGCCCGCCACCGCAACGGCAAACGGGAACGCCCGCAAGAGGTGCGGCGGTCCCGCCATGACTATTAGGATGCCACCACCACGGTGGCGGTGGCATCCCGCATCATTTGCATTGCGGCGGGCGGTGCTGTGAGCAGCACCCGCCGCAATGTGAAAAAAGCATGTTGCGCATTGGCATGCACAACGTGACAGGCACCGCGCGGTGCCTGCCACCCTGTGCATGCCAATGTAGGAGGTACCATAGGTACCCCCAAATGCACCCTCACCCCCTCTCCCGGGGGCCCGCAACGGGCCCCCATTGCAAAGACCATATGCCTTTCCATGGCGGCCTTGCCGCCATGGAAAGGCACATCTCTGCATGCATCATAATATGGATGGTGGTGTCTTACAGACACCGCCACCATGTTATGCCCCTTTTCCGCCCGGTCGACGAGTCGACCGGCGGAAAAGCGGCGGATGGTCTTTCCGTCCGCTGGGGTCCCCCCCGCCATCGTAATATGGCGGGGGGAAATGAATTGCGGGCGGTGTAAAATAGCGGGCGGATCGCCACCGCCATACGGGCCGTGGCGATCCGCCCGCTATCATAATGACCCCCTAAGTACTAGAAATAAGTATAGAGAATTATCAAAGATCATAGCATCAGCAGCATATCAGAGGACATTAACCCGGCGACTGCCTATCATCATTATCATGGGAGGGTTTGCCTCTTCAACAAGGAAGAATTCTGCCACATCTGCAACAAACAGATTAAATAAAATGTGGGCTAAGTTGATTTAGGCCGCCCTAGTATTTATGTTCCTGCAGCCTTGTAAGGGTTAATTCAGATGTTAGGCTAAGTACCTGTATTTATTTATTTTTTTGCAGATTTATATAGCGTGAACTCGACCCGAAGGTATTGGAGCGCTTTACATGAGCACCGGTTACGTTACACAAGGACACATTCATGTTTTTGGTGGGCACGGGGAGATTAAGTGATTTGCCCAGAATCACAGGATGTGGACGCGACCCCGAGGCTCGAACCTTGGATTCCAGCTGCAAAGTCGGCAATCTAGCCGTCAGACCACATCCTCTCCCTTGTATGCATTAATACAATTGAGCAATGGGGGTCCTTATATATACTCTCTGTTTGAAGTTTGTTCCAAAATAAGGACCTGTTTGCTGAGTCAGATGAGACCTGAAGTCTGTGACCTCGATCACCGTTAGCCCGTAAATTGTGCGGCCTCCCGGTCCTAAATTGCGCACCCGGTAAATACCATCTGGATGGGTTCAGTGTTTACCAGGGGAATAATTTGTCCCTAACTCCTCTTGATAACTGCTGAGAAGCCCAGGTCTACAGATGTTTTATCCAGAAATGGTGTGATGATGGTCTGTTTAATACAGCCAATGACTGGCGGGCATGGCTGCCACGCAGTGACCTTGCTACCCTCTGAGATTGCCCCTGTGGTATATCCTGATGTGCTGGTTCTGAAGACGAGATGAGAAGGTAAAAGTGGTTGGGAATTCAGTAACCGGTAATGGAAACAGAAACTGTCCCCTGCTAGATTCGCGCGCATAAACCAAGGTGCGTCGGATGTGGGATCTCGGTCTTGTGGCTCTACAAAAGCAGAGTTTTTCCACGTGGAATGGCAATGCATGGTGAACCGTAGTTTCTGGGAGAGTACAGTAACTCTGCTCAGAGAGGTAACCGAGAAAAGCTTCGCCCTTGCTCCTGAACTGTGCCTGTTGAGATGCCTACAGAGGACCAAGAGGTCGGAACAAATGTGCAGATTCAAGATCTGGCCTTGGTGTTGGTTAAGCAGATATTGCCATGGGGTGGATGGCTAAAGAGGCACCAGATTTTAAACAAGCATTGGCATAGCCAATAGGTCCCGTCTTTTGGACCTTTTTCAGTGTTTAGCCCAAAACATAGGTCCACATTACGACCTTACAGCAGAGCGGTAGTGCAGCGGTTTGCACCGCCGCACCACCATCTCCACCAAAGGTCGAGGCCGCCCGCCAGATTACTACTTTTCAGTGGTCTGGTGAGCGGGCAACGTGGCAGTTCCCCTCCAGTGCCCTTTAAAAGGCAGCTGTGCCTTATAAAAATGCACAGCAATGGGAATGCCTCACAAGGTTCCTGCACGGCATGGTCTTGTAAGTCCATGCCGTGCAGCGACCTATGTGCATGCACACAGTGGGGCACATGTTATGCCCCCCTGTGTACATCCACATATGTCTGAGGCACAGGGGGCCCTGTAGGACCCCCTTTTTTTCTCTCAGCCAGGCTTTTGATGGCAGTGGAACCACCATGAAAAGCCTGGCGGAGGGGAAACTCGTAATATGCTTGGCGGTACCGTGGTGGTCCCGCCAAGAATATTGCGGCCTCGACCACCGCTCCTACTTCCCTGGCGGAGCCGGTGGTCCTAGTGCGGTATGACTGCCCGAGTCATAATCTGGCGGTCAGACCGCCGGTGCGGCGGTGGCTGGATTCGCCACCACAAGTCTGGCGGACCGAGGACCGCCAGACTCGTAATCTGGCCCATAGAGTTTGTAGACAGATATCAGATCAATCAGTGGGTTAAAGAATTTGCTTCACTAACTACTATTGTACATTAGGATCCACAGGTCTGCACTCATTCATTATAATTATCACATAGTCCACTTGGCCCTGTCCCGGTGTTAATTGGATTTCTTGAAGTTAAAATAATCTCAATACTTGAATCTCCCACTATTAGAATGTGCAAATAATTGTTTTCCTTTCGTGAAAAAACATATTCAATGCAACTCAAAGACCATCACATTGTCATATATTTGCAGCATTTCATGTATTTTTATTTTTTTACACCAATCACTTCAGCTAGTAGAAAATGTGTCTTTGCTGCCCTTAAACAAGCTGACAACTGAAGGGGGTGGGGGGAGAGTGATGCAAGCTCAAATAAATTGAAAAGATTGACTGACAAAATATCAGTATTACATAAACATAACCCAATAAAAATGTTGGTCGAATTAAATTCCCAAATGCAGCCAAACTCCCTTGCCATCGATTGCAGGACTAGGTTACTGTACTGCATTTGTCTGGGCAAGAGCCGATAGTGGTTTTAAGCGCGTAGAACACACTTGAGCAGTCAATGTTTGTTTTGCAGACATGTTTTCACGTGCTACCATGTGGAAAGAGTAGATGTTTGTGTATTACACTGACTTGAAAATAACACCTTAAACAACAACTACACTGTTGAAGTCTATAAAACATTGAAGAATGAATTTGAAAGCAAAAAAGATTCAATCAGAACCCTACAGGATTAGGTCCCCGCGGAAAATAAAGTCTGTTCGGTACAGAGTCAGTGGGTGGTTGTTTACATGTGTTCTTTAAACATCAGACACCGCGAGCAGCTCCAATCCTAATATTAAGCAAGACGTGACCGAAGTTGTGATATGGTCTTTGAAAAGGAGATAGGATTACATCATCTGTTTCAGGGAATCACTCGCGCCAAAAATAGAAACAAATCTTAATCATGACTATAAACAACTATTTGCGGCGCTCGAGAATGTTACGTCCCATTCATTTTCAAACTCCTGACTCATGAATATCGGTGAGGAGTGCATCAAGAAGAGCCTGTTATATGATGGATGACTCTGTTATTATATGAATTCTACGGGTACTACATGGACACGGGGGTTCTCCATGGGCCCATAAAAGTAAAAATTCAATCTCATCTGTTACCTGTCACAGTAAATTATCAGCCTCACTCACAGGGAATTATTAACCATCTTTAGGCTTGTCTTGGGACACTTTATTTTGATACCCTGTGTTTTTATCTAAAATAATGTTTCCCCAGTTACAGGATACCTTAGGGGTCTGTACTGAAATACCAAAAATATTGCAAAGATCTCGCTGCCTTTCTTCCTCGCTCATACCAGACTGTAGGAGTACCGGTGAGGAACCCTGCCACTACTCTATAATTTGTCCCTTGTGACTATGCCGCACTGTACTCTTTAGATCGTCCTTCTTATTCATGGAGGGATGCCTACTTGCAACTAATGCGCTTTTTGGATTCGCAACCAGGGGTCTGGCCGTGGTCGCTCTTCCTTAGAGATGCCTTTCAGATATCCTAAATCTGGGATTGGGATGGGTGCCGGGCGTCTGACTTATTCAGAGTAGGGCATGCCGGCGCTGATCAATGACCATCTCTTTACCACGTCAGACTTTACACATGTGTAACTCAGTCCTGTCTCCCTAAATCTAACCAGGATACCTGCGGGCAGTCCCCGAAGGAGAATGTCCCTTCCAGAAACTTCCTTCTGGGTAATGCACTAGTACCTACTAGATCTCCCCCAAGGGAGTGTCTCTTCCAGGAACTGTTTCCTGAGTAATGCACTAATACCTGATAGATCACCCCCAAAGGGGTGTCTCTTCCAAGAGTTTCCTCCTGAGTTATGCACTAGTGCCTACTAGATCACCCTGATCGGAGTGTCTCTTCCAGGAACTATCTCCTAGGTAATGCACTACTGCCTGCTAGACCACTCCCCAAAGGAGCGTCTCTTCCAGGAGCTGTCTCCTAGGTAATGCACTACTGCCTGTCTGTCAGATCCCCCTCCCCCCCAGGAGTGTCTCTTCCCTTCTATTACAGTGGGTATTTCACACTAGCTAGTCTTCCTGTGTGTACCTGGAACTACCACACATATTATTTTATCCCGACAAAAGAAAAAGAAAACCCCATGCATGCATTTCTATGCTCTAATTGGCAAAGAAGTGCGCCAGGTATGCCCAGACGTGGGTCCTGGGCTCACTGTGCCACTGGAATCAAGCTATCCTGGCTGAAGAGGGGTGAAACCCCGAAACCGGTCCTAGGATGCTTGTTTCCGGTCCAGGGAGGACCTGGCTTGGCAGTTCGGGCTGGACTGTTCCCATGAGGCACAGGGTCAAGACTGATTTGCATATGGCCAGGTCAAAACTGGGGTGGCATGGTGAGCAAAAGAATGATGGATTTAACCCAGATCTCTTGACTGGGGGTGAATGTTTTGATTTGTTCTGCATTCCGTCCATCAATTGTGTGTCTTTTGCTAATTGGCAAAGAGTCATGTAATTTAAAATTGTAAGGTACAAAGTTTGATCTCTTCTCCCCCCTCTGACAGCAACCTTGGATCTTACCCACTCGTCTTTTGAACAGACAGACTTAGCATAATACTCAGTATTTCCTTTCCTGATATATTGTGCAGCCTCTATTCAATCAACGGCAGGCAGCTCTTCTCAGGGGCAGTCTGGGATAGCTAAGATGATGAACTCCTCGGCTGGCTCAGCCAAAAATGTTACTGAAAGAAAAAAAATGACACAACTTTTATTGGCAATAAGCACAGAATTTAATAGGCGCATGGAAGGTCAGTCAGCTCCGTGGAACTGGAACCTGAACTTCAAATTACAATGCAGCAGACAGTTCTTTTTATACCTTTTAAAGGTGTCTATGTCACATATATATTTTTGCATAATTACTGATAGCATGTTCGAGCACAGCATCACTATAAAAAAAGGCATTACTATTCTACCAAAATAACTGATCACATGACTAAAGAATGCAGCCTATCTATCCCTATGGCTTGCTACATTTCTACACTGCCGCATGTAATACCGGTGTCCTTGGCTTGTCTGGCTTTAAAGCATAGCAATGCTCTACTCCAACATGTCTACTGTCCTATGAAGGCTATCATTCCGTCTGTCCTCCGTCTCTATTTAGCTTTATCAGCATATTTTCTTAAACACATGTTCCCTCAATGAGGGACCGTGGCCTCCACTTCTATGGTGGTGTCTAAATATATTTCCCTACTCTACCAAAGCTTGCATCTGCTTACCTCCCCCCAAATCTTAACCCCATTTGTGCTTTTTTTTATTCTGCTATTGAAATATGCCTGGGCAGGTATTTTCCTTTTACGACGTATATCTGTACTCATTTTTCTGCAGATGTTTGCATTGACATGTATAGGCTTTCTTCATTTTCGACAACACTGTTTCCCTGCCTGGGAGAGCATGGGCAGTCGAAAATCCAGGTGGGAGCACAGGAGACTTCCCTGCTTGTGCTCAGCAAAAAGATGGTGTCCCGGGAGGTCGGATCCGCGATGGAGCCGACCCTGGGGGATGCAGTCCTTGGGGCCATAGCATGGCTCTGGAAGTGGGGTCGCACATCCCCCTCGACCAATAAAGTTTACACTGCCTTGGGGGATGGGTTCTCCTGGGCCTCAAGGAGGGTGGGTTAGCGGGACTGCATGCCACCTCCCCCAATTAAGAAATCAGCCCTGGGGCTCGGTTCCCCAGAGCCTCATGGAGCCTTTGGGAGGTGGGGGGCCACACACCCCTCCCATTCTTAAATGAATCAGCCTTGGGTGACGGGGTCCCTGGGGCCTGGAAATGGGTTGTATGACAGAAGCACACATGGCTAAACTACGCGTGCCTTAACAACGCGGTCGCAACAACGAATGCATCTTAACCATGCATTCCTTTACCACGCATGCCTTTACCACGTATGCCTCTACAATGAATTTCATTGTAAAGGCATGATTGCTAAAGGGATATGCATGGTAAATTGCATATTCCAGCCCACCTGCCCTGTGCCCTAACACCTGATACCCCAGCACTGTAATACACCCCTCCCCAGCCGTTAAAACTACCCTGACCCCTCACCTTAAGCCCTAACACTCAGTCCCTGCCCCAAAAACTACCCCGACTCCCCCGAGCCCTAAAATCCAGCCCTCTACCTCGGCCCCCCCTGCCTTGAGCCCTAAAACTGATCCCATCCTGCCCTTAAAACTACCCCTTTCCTTCCCCCCGCCCTGAGGCCTAAAACCCTGCCCCCTGCCAATAACTACCCTGACCTCAGCCCTCCCGCCCTGAGCCCTAAAACAGCCCCTCCCCTGAAAACTGCTCCATCCCCGCCATGAGCCCTAAAACCTGGCCCAGCCCTTAAAACTACCCCGCCCCTCTGCCATCAGCCCTAAAACCCTGCCCCCCTCCAAAAAAACTACCCCGACCCCACCGCCCTGAGCCCTAAAACCAACCCCACTCCTAAAAACTACCTCCCCCAAACCCAGTGCCAGCCCCACTTACCTGTCCGCGTCTGGAGCTTCCTGTAAAGACGCTTACTGTTCCTCTCCCTGCCTATCTGGACATCTAGACCACTGTCTGCCTTAACCACACATATGCGTGGTTAAGGCAGATGCGTGGTTCAGGCAAGCGTTGTTCCGCTTGTTGGGAAACGGCATGTGTGCCTTAGCCCGCGTTGTAAAGGCTGTTTGCCCAAGAAATGGCATGGGGTGGGGCTGCATGCCCCCCTCTTTTCTTTTAACATATCAGCACCGGGGGATGGGATCCCTGGGACATCAAGGAGGCTCAGGGAGGTACGCACGCACCCTCCCCTATAAAATACATTGCGCCTCACCCTTGGGCCTTGGACCTCCTTGAATTTTGTTTTTTAATTTTACCATGGATCCTCTGGAATTTTGAGATAAAAGTTTTTTTTAAATCGTGTTGTTCATGTTTGGACAGAAAGAGGCCCCTACCCGGCCACCTTATTTTTTTTTACACTTTTTATCAGAACAAGGGGCTGAGTCCCTGAGTCCTAAAATGGCGCCATCACATCTTGGTTGATGTGGTGGCTGTCAATCAGATCTTATCTCTAGATCCTTCAGCTCCCAGGATCCTCTGTGGCGTGAAATATGTAAATTTTTTAACCTTCATTTCTCTAAAAATACTCAATTAAATTACACACAATCTCAAAAAGCACACTTTCTGGACTAAGATCTTGCTATCTGCAAATTTGATGTAACTCCGTTCAGCTGTTTCGGCTGAAGCAGTGTCTAATTTTCCAATAAAAAAATGTTTTTGGGGACCTCCCCTTTTTCTCAGTCTCCATTTGACAGACCACGCTACAACTTTCCAGGAAAGAGCTGAGGTGGATTTGTTTTTTAAAACAGATTTCATTGGGGTTTTGAACACATACAGTGCATCACAGTGATACATTTGGTACAAGGAATAAAACCATTAGCGGCTCAGATGTCTTTCTCTAATCCCCTTCACATGGCGAACGTTCCCATCCCCCCTCCCCACCGTCCCCCTTGAGTCGGTGCCACTTTGCAGGAGTGTCAGTGTGTGTGGTGTGTCCGTGTACTCTAGAGGTCGCTGTGTGGTAATTTATATGCAACCAAAAGTATATTTGTTCTAGTGGTATGATCGGAGAGGGGCTGTCAGAGTTGCAGTCAGAATGCAGTACGCTTCCCTCTTGTTCTAGAGGTTGTGGTCTTGCAGGTGAAGCCACAGGGGTATCCGAATCCAGTGATTTCAGTCTGCTTACTAGTATTTCCCAGGCCCTCGCTGTGTTTAGTGTGCCTATGCCGCGACTAGCCTCCCTTAGCAATATTTTCCCTTCGCATCCCGCCCACTTTTCCATTTCCCTCCTCCATGCAGCTACTCTAGGTGATGATTTCCAATTTCTGGTAATTTCTCACATAGCCAGGACATATCCGAGATCCTGGAATTTTCCAGCAACTTTAGTTTTGGCTGTGTGGGGAAACCAGCCCAATAGACATTGCTCTGGGGCGTACAGAATCTCCTTGTCAATGATGGCTTCGATTATGGATATGATCTCCTCCCAGTAGGCGGTCAGGGTGGGGCACTCCCAGAACATATCCAATATGTGTGCATCTCGATCCCCGCATTGGGGCAAGCTGCCTCCTCTACCTGGAAGTGTCTTCTAATTCTCACAGGGGTGAGGTACGATCTTTTCAGGATATAGTAGTTAATTAATTTAAAGCGCGCATTTCTCGAGACTTTTGGTGTTCTGTCCACTATGGTGTCCAAATCCTTTAAAAGGATAGGAACCCTCAGATCTTCCTCCCAATACGCCCAAAGTCGCTCCATTGGCGTTGTAGATCATTGCGTATCGCTTTATATAGACAAGAAATCGTCGTGACTGTACCCGCTGATAGGTCCATGTATCGACAACAACTCAGAGCCAGCAGTTCCGATGATCCGGTGTTCCAGTGTTTCCTGTACGCTGAGGTAACGGCCCTGTGTAGTAGAAAGTGGCCTTGAGGCAAGTCATATTCAGCACGAAATTCTTTGAACGAGAGCAATTCAGAGTCTCAAAATAAGTCTCCCACTGTAGTCGCCCCTGCTGCAGCCCAAACGTTAAGTCCCACCCAGCATCCGCTGTGTGGCCAGTACTTTAACTTAGCAAGAGGCAGATCCGAGGAGTACAGGATCCAACTGCACGTTTTTTGCTTATATCTAGCCCAGCATCGAGTTTCGATTCGGAGCTCTCCGGTGTCCCCAGCAGTCGGACGTCTTATACGTAACAGTACCTTCACAAGGTCAGACGACTCCGTCGTGAATGGGCCTGGGGTCTTGTCTGGGTTCCTCCTGGACGCCAACCACTGGATCAGCGAGTTCAATTGAGCTGCAATATAATACGTCTCAAAATTCGGGGACCACAAGTGCCCCAGTCATCGTGGAGCGTTGGACCGTTCCCCAAATAAATGATGAGATCAGGGAGTCCAGGTCTCAGAACGTAATTCGGGGGTTCCAAACCGGGAGCACGCCAAAGAAATATAGTAGGCGCGGTAGTGCCACCATTTTCAGGAGAGCCACTCGGCCCACCACCGACTTCAGCAGTGTCTTCCAAAACTCCATGGAGGAGAGAAGACAGCGTATCGCTCTACCCATGTTTCCCTCCCAAAAGGATGACGGAATCATGATATATCTTTACTCCGAGGTATGACAGGCAATTGGGTGCCCACACTAACTGTTCTGAGTCAGCTGGGGGGGGTGGGGAAGTCTGTGTGGCATTGTGGGGAAAAGTTTGGATTTCTACCAATTTACTCTCAAGCCAGATAGCAGGCCAAAGCACTCCCTGGCTCCCCTTAGGTCCTCTCTGGTATCATGAAGGAATAGTAGAAGATCGTCTGCATATAGTGAAATGCGGTGTTGTAAGCCCCATATGTCCAGTCCCTGATAATCATGTCCCGTTCGTGCGCGGCTGGCCAGAGACTCCATAGCTAACGCGAAGAGCAGGGGGGACAGGGGCCATTCCTGTTGTGTTCCCCACTCCACCCCCTGCCTAGGGGAGATAGTCTTCCCAGTGGGCACTCTGGCCATCGGGTTTGTATACAGAAGCCTCGTCCAAGTCAGGAAACCCCCACCCAGTCCTAGGTGTCTCAGCACTTCATAAAGAAAAGGCCATTCAAGGCTATTGAGTGCCTTTTCTATATCTACCGCGAACACCACCGCTGTCGCCTAATTGTAACCATTGGCGTGCAGTATGGCCAGAAGTCATCTGATGTTTGTAGCTGTGTTCTGGCCCGGGATAAATCCCGCTTGGTTGGGGTGGATCAGCCTGTGCATGAGGGGCAGTAGTCTGGCCGCTAGTATCTTGCACAATATTTTGTAATCAATGTTCAGCATTGACAGCAGTTTATATGCTGTAGGCTCGTGTGCCGGCTTCCACAGTTTCAGGACCGGAATAATGAGCGCTTCTCTGGTGCTGTTTGGAAGTGACCCCGTGTTCCTAGCCACCGTGTACATTGCCGCCAACCATGGTGCTAATTCTTCCGAGTAGGCGGCATAGAATTCTGCCGGGAATCCGTCCGTACTGGAGTTTTGTTTCGAGCCATGTGCTTTATGGCCACTCTCACTTCCTGGGAAGTGAGGTCCCCACCCAGGCTCTCCGCTTCCTCTTCCCCAACACGTGGTAGGTGCAAGGATTCCAAATAATCTCGTATTTTGCAGTTGTGTCAAGGCACTACAGTACCGGTTGGAATAATAATGAGCAAAAAGATCATTGATCCCCCTCCTGAGTGTACGCCCTGTTTCCAACCCCCCATCACCCTCTAATTCAACTATAAGGGAGCCTCGGTTGGTCAGTTCGCTAGGCAAGCTAGCAGTGGCCCAGACTTGTCCCGGTCGGCTGAGTTTGATCCATGTGTTACTTGAAAGCGAAGCATCTGCGTCTCTCTGTCTGCTTCGCTACCTCCTCCTTAGTGTCCTGTAGTCTAGGCTGAAGTTCCGGATGTCCCGGTCGCCTCATCTCAACCTCCCTCAAGCCCTGTTCCGCCAGGAGCATATGTCTGACCCTCTTAGCCTCTGCAATACACTGACCCCGCAGGCATCCTGCTCCACCTGAGGAGAGGAGGCTGTACCTTCATTATCGTTAAAGTATTGGGTTATTTTTCCTCTAATCACTTCCCTGAACACTTGGTCCTCCACTGATTCTGGCTTAAGTCTCCAGGTAGGAACGGAGGGTCTGGGGTGGGCCCAGCTCAAGCCCAGGAGGACCGGATTGTGATCGGATATTGTTCAGGCCAAGTATTCAACAGTTTGTACCAAGAATCGGACATCTGCAGCACAGAGGAATGTGCCTAACCGAATGTGGACCTCATGCAATGCAGAGAAAAAGAAATAGTCTTGGTCATGAGGGTGCAGGGTTATCCAGGAATCAACCAGTCCCCAGTGTCTTCACCATTTCCCTAAAGCCCGGGCCGTGTGTACCATAAGGGAATCCTGTAACGGTGGATGTGAAGTATCTAACTACATGTCCATTACGCAACTAAAGTCTCCTCCCATTAGCATTGGGGTTGTCAGGTATGGAGCTAGGTGGTGCGTTAAATGTGTAAAAAAGGGAGTCTGGTCAACATTAGGGGCATATATATTCACAACAGATATGGCCCGACCCTCCAGTCGTCCTCCTACCACTACGTAGCGGCTCTAATAGTCTGTTAGAGTGTCTTTATGTTGGAATGGTACCCTGCCCTGATCCAGATCCGCACCCCTCTAGCATATGCAGAGTATGTGGTGTAAAAGGCCTGGCCACGCCATCGTCTCTGTAGTGCCTTCCCCTCCTTCTCCGTGAGATGTGTCTCCTGCAATCTGCACTTCTCTCCTATTGAGGTAAGAGAACACTTTGTATCATTTTGACATAGTGTACATACCACGTATGTTCCAGGATATGCATTTGTAGATTAGTGGTGCTGCCATCTGCTAATGTAATTTAGGCTGTGAATTTTGCCCCCACCTCTCCCCCTCCAATAAGCAACCAGCCACTGAGTATCACAAACTCAGTGTGCACCATGATACAACTCAAAACTCCCCAACAGACTAACCAAGAACAAGCTCCCCAACGCCCACTCCCCAGGACAAGTAGGTAGTCACCCTCCATCCAAACAAATAACCTAGAATTAAGAAATCGGGGGAGGTCTCCCACGGTTCTAAGAGTGGGGGGGGGTGATCAACTGGACTCCTCAGGAAGTCTCCCTTCCACCCAGTGAAGTCCGGAGGATACCTTGATGTAGCCCTATATAGGGAAAAGTATCCTTAGTCATTGCCCCATACTACTTTCAGTAGTTCTCTTAGTGACTCCCCTTTGTATTTGTATGTTGACCTACAGTGAATCATATGAGGTCGTCTGACGATCTCAGGGTCACTTTGGGGAGTCAGAGACTCGAGACTGCAGAGCTAGTCGATCCATGGTCCAAGTCCGAGTAACTTGCTGCGTTCTCTCTTTCCAGTGTCGACGGGCTGTGTCTCCTCTACTGATTTGCACCACCACCTCCACTACACTCTGTTGTCCCAGTTGTGTCTCAGCCTGTGAGGACACCGCATTGCTGCACGGCTTCTGTCTGCCCCTAGAATGAGAGCGACGTGTGCGTTGTTGCTGTGGCCCGTCTGCTGGCCCCTGCTACGGGCACTGCTCCAGCCAGTCCCAAAGGTCCTGAGGCGTCCGGAAGAATTTAACTCCATCCTGCGCTACCACTTACAGTCTAGCCAGGAAGATCATTGCATATGGGAGGCCGAGTTGGCCCAGTCGTCCTTTGGCTTCCTTGAACGAGGCCCTTTGTCGTTGTACCGCCCCAGAAAAGTCAGGGAATATCCGGACAGTGGAGTTGTCCATGCGGAGTTCCCCTTTGTGGCGAGCTTGGGCCAGAATGTGATCTCTGTCTTTGTAGTGCAGGAGTCGGGCCACCACCGGCCTCGGCGGGGCTCCTGGCATGGGCGCGTGCCCTGGGACCAAATGTGCCCTTTCAAGTGCGAAGAATGTAGAGTCCCTCCTATGGCACTTCAGTTCATATCCACTGCTCAAAGTATGTGATCATACTGGCTCCCTCTACTTTCTCTGGCAGTCCAACCACTCGGATATTGTTGTAATGTGAGCAAGTTTCTGCGTCTTCTGTAGGATACGGATTTTTGGTTCCTTCGCTATCGGCCATTCGCTCCACCGCTTTAGCAATTGCAGGTGATATTTCTGTCAGTGTACGGTCCATAATTGCAACTCGGTCCACCAAGCGCTTATGGTCATCTCGTAGGAGGCCGAGGTACGAACTCAGGCTGTCAATCTTAGTTTCGAGCGCTGTTCTAGATGAGGTGATAGCCTGTAGGATATTGGACAGTGAAGGGCCTTTTCCCGTTGCCAGGGAGGGTGGTGCTCCTTCATTCTCTGTTGCAGCCCCTGTCATTTCCTCAGGGTCTGGGTCTCATCTGCGGGACGTTTTGCCCATTGCTGCCGCCACCAGTGGGCTCGTCACCCAGACAAACCGGCCCTTCAGGGCCACTAAGAGCACACAGTGGTCCCCGGCTCTGCCCCTCAATAGTCGCCCAGAATGGTCCAGCAGGATCAGCCCCGCAGCCGGACCCCAACTGCCAGTCACTCTTCCTTCCTGGCCACTGTCATGCAGGGTGAACACATTCCCTGTGCAATGGTGTTGTGAGTATCTGGTTGGTTATGGGTCCCAGGTTGTTTGTAGCACCCAAGAGGCCACCCTGGTACAGCCACTGCTGGCTGTGTCTCTGCAATCTGTGCTGGGGGAGTCTCAGGAAACCCATGTGGTTGACTAGCTGGGCCCCCTATGTGCCCATAGCACTGGTATGCAGGCTGCTCGCACCCGCCTTTTTCACTGCAGTAGGGGCACCTTACTTGCACGCTGAGCCCGCTGCCCCCAGGGCGCCCTCTGACACGCAAGCCGAACAGGTCCAGCCGCGCCCCCACTCACCGGCTATCAATGGAGTTGTTGGGGCGGCAGCTCTCACACTATTCCGCTGGGCCACGCCAAGCCCCAGGCCATCCGGCCTCGTCGCCTTGCTGTCCCCATGTCCTGCTTCACAGTGCTGGCCTCGTCCCAGGGCCAGGGGCCGCACTTGCCTCACTGCTACCACGGGCAAAAGGTGCCAGGTCACCCGCCGGCTCTCAGCTCAGGATCAGGATCTCAACTCTGCCGATCCCCACCCATCTCTCCACTCCTGTGATCAGGCTTGGGTCCACAGCTCTCCGCAGGGGCCCAGCACCTGATCTTTTTGCCAAGGACCGCATAAGGGGGAGGCCCCTCGGCTCGTCGCTCTGTCTCCCCTCTGGTTGCTCAGCCTGGAACCTAAGCGGCAGGGCGGGTGTCTCTCACCAGGCCTCCACAATCTAAGGGGGCCACCATTTTGTCTCCCAGTACCAGTCTGCAGGGCTCGATCCGCACGGTGTTTGCAGTCTCAGAGCGGTTGATGGCGGCTCCTGCAGGCATACAGATAATGGTTCATCCTCGGGGGGTTCTCTGGCGTCCCCAAATTGGGCGTGGGATGTCAGGATACCACTGGAAGAGGGGTATCAGCCGATTAAAGTCTGAGCAATGCTGCTCACTCCATCGGCGGTCGGCCACGCCCCCGAAAGAGCTGAGGTGGATGAGACTTTTTTTTGGAAAGTTTTGTGAAGATTTCTGAAACTACACCAAAGTTATGAGCAAACCAAAAATGCTTTTCATATGGAAACATGGTCCAAACTATAATTTCAATTTTTTGCAATTTCAGGTCCAAACTACAAGTACTGAGTGGCGATCGCCACTAGGATATATATTACCTACTGGCGGTCGCCAGTAGGTAGTTATAGTAAGGACCATGTTTCCATAAGAAATTCGTTTTTTGACTTGCCTTTATCTTTGGCGCTAGTTGACCAATCTTCACAAAAATTTTCAAAAAAAGTGCCCTGGTGATTCTTGTTGTGCATGGAAAGTTTTGGGGCAATCTGTTAAGCGGGGGCCAAGAAAAACGGGGGGGTCCAAAAAAGTGATTTTCCAATGTTAATTTCCATAGAGATTTCTAGACACAACAGCAGCCCGAACCTCCAGAAGGAATCACACCAAATTTGGCAGAAAGGTAGCTCTTGGTCCAGAAAGAACCCTTTTTGTTTTTTTTGGTAAACTCATTCAGTTGTTTTGGAAATATTAAAGCAAATACAAATTTGTATATATAGGGACGCGAAGGCTCCGCAAACCTTCCTGATCTTGTGCTGAGATCTGATTGGCTGCCAACACTTCAACCAGGCAGTGTTGGCAGCCATCTTGGGACTCAGCTTCAGCCAAGTCCAACAAAAAACGTTTAAATAAAAGAATAGGGGGCAGGGCCTTGACCCCGTAGCTCTGGTCATGGAGTCGCTAGAAGGACCCAGACAGTGCTAAAAAGCACTTTAAAAAAAAGAAAATTGACGTGAAAGCACAACAGAGTGGCGAATCTGCTGCACACATTTTCAAACAACAAGCGCTCTCCACGCTTGTTTTATATACAGCCCCTGGGTGGGCGAGGTCCCGGGGGCATTTTTTCTTTTAAAGGAATGGGCGCACGGGGGACCCCTCCTGAGGCTCATTGAGCCCCAGGGACCACCACCTCCCTGGGGCTAAATAACACCCACAAGTAAGTCCCCCACAGTGGGATTGCTCAGACCACAGAGGCCTGCCCCCTTTCTCAGCCACTCTGCAAAGGAGCCTTCTGGCGCTCTACTGGTTGGGGGATGAAGTTCCCTTGGCTGCTGAGGGTCGTTGGTGGCTGAAAACCCCTATTGTTGCCACAAGTAAGTCCCCCACAGCGGGATTGCTCAGACCTCCTCGGAGGCCCCACCCCTTTCCCAACCACTCTTCATAGGGGCCTCCTGGCGCTCTACTGGTTGGGGGGTGAAGTCCCCTTGGCTGCTGAGTGTTGTTGGGGGCCAAGAACCCCTCTTGTTGCCACAAATAAGTCCCCCACAGCGGGATTGCTTAGACCTCGTAGGAGGCCCTGTCCCCTTTCTCAACCACTCTGGAAAGGGGCCTCCTGGCGCACTACTGGTTGGGAGATAAAGTCCCCTTGGCTGCTGAGGGTCGTTGAGGGTCAGGAACCCCTATTTTTGCCACAAGTAAGTCCTCCACAGCGGGATTGCTCTGACCTCGTTGGAGGCCCCGTCCACTTTCTCAACCACTCTACAAAGGGGCCTTCAGGCGCACTAGTGGTTGGGGGATTAAGTCCCCATGGCCGCTGAGGATCCTTCTGGGCCAAGAACCCCTATTGTTGCCACAAGTAAGTCCCCCGCAGCAGGATTGCTCAGACCTCATCAGAGACCCCACCCCCTTTCTCAACCACTCTGCAAAGGGGCCTCTTGGTGCACTACTGTTTGGGGGATGAAGTCTAGGGGTGAGCGCACCGGTAAAGTCTGCTCTGCCGGCAGTTGGCAGAGTTTTTGTCGAACTCCGCATTCCATGCGGTGCATGGAGTGGCAAAACTCTGCAAACTCCTCAGGCGGAGCGGAGTTTCCTGCCCACCCCTATCAGAGACTCACACCCCACTCACAGAATCACTCACAGGCCCACCCTGACACTCATATACCCACTCATAGCCCCACTCATACTCTCTCTTACCCACTTACAAACCTACTCAGACCCACTGAGAAACTCATGCCCTCACTCACACACTTAGTGTCAAAGGTTAGTGGTTACAGATAGGAAATATACAAATTCACTTAAAGGTTACAAGCACGGTATAGTTAGGAAATAGAATTTAAGAAACCTTAGAAATTCACTGAAAAAAAGGTTACAGGGACGTTATGGTTTGGAAATAGAATTTTTAAAAAACCTTAGAAATTCACTAAAAAAAACAAAGGTTACAGGGACTTTATAGTTAGGAAATAGAATAAAAAAAGCCAAAGAAATTCTGATGACTGATGACAGCATCCGGTGATTGTGAGTGTTTTCTAAAAGTTTTTGTGTGTTAAACATATATACTAAGATACCACAAAAGTTAAATTAGTATACTTTGTGTACTACTAATAATTGATTCCTTTTTAACATAGTTTATGAGAGTCACTGTGTGACTGTGTATCCGTGTGCGAGTGGGTGTCTGAGTGACTGTACAGGTGTATGAGTGGGTGTGTGAGTGGCTAAATGGGTGTATAAGTGGGTGTCTGAGTAGCTGTGTGAGTGACTTAGAGGCTGTGTGAACGGCTTTGTTGGTGAGTTAGTGGGTGTGTCAGTGGCTGTATGGGTGGGTGAGTGAGTAGCTGTTTGGGTAGGTGAGTGGGTGTGTCAGGGACAATGGGTGAGTGTCTGAATAGCTGTATGAGTGAGTGACTGGGTGTGTACATGGCTGTATGGGCGAGTGAGTGGCTGTTTGAGTGAGGGTTTGGTTCAGTGAGTTGGTGTTTGAGTGGCTGTATGGAAGAGTGTCTATGGGACTGGCTGTATGGGTGAGTGAGTGGCTGTGTGAGTGGTTGTATAGATGTGTGAAAGGGTATGTGAGTGGTTGTGTAGTATTTGAGTGGTTGTATGGGTGAGTGGGTGTCTGTTGAGACGCTGTATGGATGAGTGAGTGGGTGTGTGAGTGGCTATATAGGTTAATAAATGGGTGTGTCAGTAGCTGTATGGGTGATTGTGTGGCTGTGTGAGTGGCTGTATAGGTGAGTGATTGGTTGTTTGATCAGGCTCTATGAGTGACTGAGTGGGTGTGTGAGTTACTCTATGGATAAGTGAGTGGTTGTGTAAGTACTTGTGTGTGAGTTGGCATATGAGAGGTTGGGGGTGTGAGTGGGTGTGTGAGTGGTTCTGTGGATGATGTCTTCAATGATTTCATCATGGATGTCATCAGTGATGTCACTGACCATGTAATGAGTGATGTAATATGTGAGGTCATAAGCTGTGCATTGCAGGGGGCGTAAGTTATAGTTAGCTCAGTTAACTATAACTGCTGAATTTCACTGGTTTTGTATGAGTGAAACCTGAGCCTAACTATAACGTCCTGTGACCTTTGTTTTTTTCCACAGTGAATATATATATATATTACCTAGTGACGATCGGCACTATATATATATATATATTCACTGAAAAAACCATAGGTTTCAGGCACGTTATAGTTAGAAATTAGCATTTAAAAAACCTTAGAAATTCACTGAAAAAACCATAGGTTTCAGGGGCGTTATAGTTAGTTGGACATTTCACTCGTACAAAACTATAGAAATTCCCCCGTTATAGTTAGTTTAGCTAACTATAACTCGCGCCCGCAATGCACTGCTGATGACGTCACATATTACATCACTCATGACATGGTCAGTGACATCACTCATGACATCACTGATGACATCTCAAATGACATCACTGATGACATCACTGATGACATCATCCTTGTGATAGAGTGGCAGACCTCCTCTCACCCTAATATAACCTTTGATACACACACTCAAAAATACAAACTAACATTTTCAAAACAATGGACATACCAATACCAGTTACAACACACCTATTCAGTAATTCCAAGATCTACACACACATCCACTCATTCACCAACAGTCCCTATACAGTTACTCATACATGTACTCACTCATCATATGTACTCATACACCTATACATCCTGTTACACACCGCCACTCATCCATAGAGTTACTCACACACATAGTCACACATGCAAACAAAGTATCAAACATCCATTTACTTGCATATACAGTTATACACACACTACCGCACTTACTTCTACAGAAACTTACACATACTTACTCTCTTAAACAATCACTTATAGAAACACCTACTTATTTGTACAGGAACTCTTCCAATCTCTCACTCTCACATATACTCACTTATATACACCAATACTCATATATACTAGTTTAAAACATATGTAGTTACTCATAAAGACACTATTGAGACAGTCATTCAATCACTAACACACCCATACACATACTCATCCACCTATACAGTCCTGCACACATGCTGTCTTCAACACATACAAACAGTGAGTCACTCATTCATGCATCTATGCACTAAGTAATACCCCCATCGAACCATACAGACACTCAGACACTCATACTGATACTCAAAAACCAACTAATAACCCATATAGACACTCATGTAGCTACTCACCAACCCATGCAGCCACTTATACACAAAGTGAGAGACTGATACAGATATTTTCATATTTAAACATTACTCACTAACCCATGTATTCACTAAGATACACTTAGAAAGTTATACAATCAATTTTACAAAAAAAATCATCCATTTAGACACTTATATACCCATTTATTCTTCCATCGACCTTGAGATATACATATATAAAACATATTTAATTTTCAGAAAAACACACATTCACTGGATGATGTCATCAGTGATGTCATCAGTGATGTCATTTGAGATGTCATCAGTGATGTCATGAGTGATGTCACTGACCATGTCATGAGTGATGTAATATGTGACGTCATCAGCAGTGCATTGCGGGCGCGCGAGTTATAGTTAGCTGAACTAACTATAACGGGGGAATTTCTATGGTTTTGTACGAGTGAAATGTCCAACTAACTATAACGCCCCTGAAACCTATGGTTTTTTCAGTGAATTTCTAAGGTTTTTTAAATGCTAATTTCTAACTATAACGTGCCTGAAACCTATGGTTTTTTCAGTGAATTTCTAAGGTTTTTAAATGCTAATTTCTAACTATAACGTGCCTGAAACCTATGGTTTTTTCAGTGAATATATATATATTTATTATACTATGTATACATGTGAAAATGTCTCGGTCCCCTGTTTGCCTCGGTGGCACGGAAAAAATGGGTGGAACTGACGCCAGCACGCCGACGAGGTCCTCTTATGGCTCCGATGACGTCACACGGTGTCGCGAGCGGAGCCGTGCTCGTTGACGTGGGAGAGCTAGGGAAAGAATTTCCGTGGAATGCTGGTGCAGGGGATATTCACCTAAGTGTTCAGGCTAGTCCTTTGGGAGCAACTGTTTATGTTGCCACTCCAGAAACCGAAACCAGTGATCCGAGGGCAGAGGCCCTGCAGATGGCACACGAGGTGGGGTGCCCAGTCGTGTGCACCGGCGGGGCAGCGAGTGACAAGCACCACAACCCACAAAAAAGGTAACGAGGGCACTGAATAACACAGGATCTTCTCTTTGTATCTGGCAGGAACAACAAAGTTAAAATGCCCTAGTACCAAAATGTAGAATTAGTGCTACAACGGTCTTCAAGAGGACCTGCGATGCCGCTTCTGCCTCCCGTACCCTGGAGGCGGCACATGGGTCACGCGGTACGGTCATACTGCGGTGGGACGCACACTCGTTGACCTCTCATGGCACTGCTCCACACTTCAGGGAGGACGCTTTCCATTAGCTATGTTTTCTGATGACATGTCGCGCCGGCCCCGTCCAACAACAGAGCTCCTTTAGATCCAAACAGACTCTTCCACTCTCTCACCGGAAGTGAAACCAGGCCACGCGGACACTTTCACAATACAGCAGCCGGGAATGCACTTTTCGGTAAAAACCACATTCCTTCCTCCTAATTAATCAAATAAACGTCTCACTGAAGAACAGGGGCCAGCTTCGATCGGTAAACAGACGTCACAACGACTTTTTTTACTTTGCGATACCATTACAACGCATGCGTTGTACATCACGAAGTCATTACTACGTATTTTTTTAGAACGCATGGTCATTTACCACGCATGCCTTTACAACGAATTTTGTTGTAAAGGTATGTATGGTAAATGACCATGCGTTCTAAAAAACATGTAGATGATCCATGCCGTTGTAAGGAAACAGAGGCTGTTCCGTTTCCTCACAACGACGTGCACCGCCCTCAGAGATGACGTGAAGCAGGAACCACGAGGAGAGAGGAACCATGAGGAGTGAGAGGTAAGGGGGATTGGGCATGGGGTGGGGGTTTCTTTTCTAGGGTTTAGGGTAGTGCAGTGGTGTTTGGGTGGTGTAGGGGTCGTGCTGGGGTAGTGTTTTAGGGTTTAGGGTAGTGCAGTGGTGTTTGGGTAGTGTAGGGGTTGTGCTGGGGGTAGTGTTTTAGGGTTTAGGGTAGTGCAGTAGTGTAGGGGGTTGTGCTGGGGGTAGTGTTTTAGGGTTTAGGGTAGTGCAGTGGTGTATGGGTAGTGTAGGGGGTCGTGCTGGGGTAGTGTTTTAGGGTTTAGGGTAGTGCAGTGGTGTTTGAGTAGTGTAGGGGGTCATGCTGGTGGTAGTGTTTTAGGGTTTAGGGTAGTGCAGTGGTGTTTGTGTAGTGTAGGGGGTCATGCTGGGGGTAGATTTAGGGTTTAGGGTAGTGCAGTGGTGTTTGGGTAGTGTAGGGAGTCGTGCTGGGGGTAGTGTTTTAGGGTTTAGGGTACTGCAGTGGTGTTTGTGTAGTGTAGGGCGTTGTGCTGGGGGTAGTGTTTTAGGGTTTATGTTAGTGCAGTGGTGTTTGGGTAGTGTAGGGGGTAGTGCTGGGGTAGTGTTTTAGGGTTTAGGGCAGTGCAGTGGTGTTTGTGTAGTGAAGGGGGTCATGCTGTGGGTAGTGTTTTCGGGTTTAGGGTAGTGCAGTCGTGTTTGGGTAGTGTAGGGGGTCGTGTTTTAGGGTATAGATTAGTGCAGTGGTGTTTGGGTAGTGTAGGGGGTCATGCTGGGGTTAGTGTTTTAGGGTTTATGGTAGTGCAGTGGTGTTTGGGTAGTGTAGGGGGTCATGCTGGGGGTAGTGTTTTAGGGTTTAGGGTAGTGCAGTGGTGTTTGTGTAGTGTGGGAGGTCATGCTGGGGGTATATTTAGGGTTTAGTGTAGTGCCGTGGTGTTTGGGTAGTGTAGGGAGTCGTGCTGGGGGTAGTGTTTTAGGGTTTAGGGTAGTGCAGTGGTGTTTGGGTAGTGGAGGGAGTCGTGCTGGTGGTAGTGTTTTAGGGTTTAGGGTAGTGCAATTATGTTTGGGTAGTGTAGGGTGTCGTGCTGGGGGTAGTGTTTTAGGGTTTAGGGTAGTGCAGTGGTGTTTGGGTAGTGGAGGGGTAGTGTTTTAGGGTTTAGGGTAGTGCGCCCAACCAGCCACAATATCCGTGGACAAAGGGGATCCTGACTCTTTGGAACGCTCCGTCAATTGAATAATTTGGGTCAAGGGCCCTACCACGTCCAAGACCTATCAATTCCTTTCTTGGGATCCCTCATATACTTGGAGAAAAAGGTACATAGTTTCTCATCAATTTCAGGCGTGTGTGCCACCTTCCCCTTCAGTGAGGGCCTGGGGCATTCTCCCCTCATCCTATTCCTGACCTCCCTTCCAAGGGGTTGATGGATTTTCCCCACCACATACTCTGCCACTTTGGCGTCAGGTGTCCACTCTGCCGACCTAGGATGGTAAATTTGGGTAGGCTCGAACATGTCCGAGTGGACCCGTCCCCAACCGGGGACTGAGAGGAGTGGGACTCTGGACGCCAGGGACGCCCCGAGTTCTTATCCTCATCGGAGGAGAAATCGTCCTCCGATACACCCTCTCCCTCTAAGGGAAACCCGCCGTCGGGGTCTACAATAGTGGTGACAGTGTCGCAATTTTCTCCGGGCCCCTCCTCCTCCCGGCAGGGTGCATGTTTTAGCGTTCGAGCACTCTTGAGGAAGGTCTCCGTAAGTTTATCAAATCCTTCCAAGTGCCCCGCATTATGCTTAACGGCCCTTTTATTCCCCATCTGGGAGCTACTTGGACCCGCCACCACCAGATCTGGGTCACTGAACACCCCAGGGATGCTTTTCGCCAGCTTATCAACCTGATCCCTAAGAGGAGCCAGCGCCCTAGAAATAGCCAGAGAGAGGGCTTGGTCCACTGCTGGAGGGAGAAGTTGGGGGCCATTCCTCCTCCACTTCCTGGTAGGAGGAGTAAAAATGGTCTTCTGGAGAAGACATGATAGCAGAGGGTGGGAGCACAGAACAAATGCCCTTAAAATCCTTACGACAGCCCCCTCGCCGGTGCTCCAACAGCTGGGCTTTATCCAAAGCTGTTATAAGAATAGACTGAGGCGCAATACCAATTACCACCACCAGGTGGCGCTGGTCACTAACGTGGCCATGTGGGAAATCACCGCGTAGCGGTGTCAAAATTAGGCGAGGTTGGTCGGGAATCAAGCGGACACTAAAGGAGTGACCGGATTCCCAAACGCGCGTAAAGACCAGCGGGAGTGCTCGACAGAGCTGCCTCGCTCGGACCAGACGCGCCAGACAGGATCTCACCGCGCGCAGAGCACACAGCGGGAGAAACTGCGAGGGGGAGAACGAGCTCGGGCAAGAGCCTGCTGCGCAGGGAATATGAAACAATACCAAGGCAATAATGCTAATAACGTGCACAAGAAACCGCTATACAAACAGCAACAACGTCAGATTGAGCAAGAATGTAAGGAATGCACTTAACTGACGAGCAGTGAAGAAAGAGGAAGCGGAAGGGACGTCACGATATTATATACGATGGACTGTGATATGATTGGACTATAGTTGCCTTGGAGACTACCCCCTAATGGTTCATGGGTTGTGTAGTCTTTTGTTTAATGATTGTTGTGTTACGTTTTCTTTGAACTGCTATGCAAATAAAGTGAGGAAAGATATGCATAATCCTTGCCTCCGTCCTGCCATAGAATTCATTAAACTTTATTTGATCTGATTTAGAAACATAGATCATAAAAGTGTACATAAAAACAGTAAATCCTCTTTCCTAATACAATACAGTGAGAATTAATTAAAACCAGTAGGTAAAAACGGGTGTTACAAAGCCCGGTTCAGAGCAACTTCAGGTTAACAGAATCGTAAAGTTCAATGTTTCGCAAGATCAATCTCATGTACTTCGTGCAAAATACGCAATAAAGGGTCCAAGTAAGATGTAACGCTCCAATACCTGACCAGTTTGCACTATATAAAACTGCAGAAAAACTAAAAATAAAAAGTGTTTTGCACACTTCTGTCATTGGGCTATATGTGGGCTACATCTGGGTGATATTTGTGCTACATTTGGGCTCTTTTTTTCTCTGGTGGCCATCTTGGGAGACTTATTTGTTATGAAGTTTCCTAATTTCGTCATTTACTGCAGTCTCCTCAGTAGGAAATGCTTTCAGTTTTTTACTTTGATTCCATCAAGAAGGCATTCAGATGTGTCACACATTTGCCATAAATTCAGAATGATAGCACTCTAGTTGTTCATTAGATCACTGTAGTAAAGCTACTGCTCACCAGGGAGTTAACTGGAAGTCTACTGCTGGTATTGAAAGTGATTGTTTCAGTCTGCATGTCAGAATTTTCTAATGAAATAGAAGAGGATTTGAGATCTCACTTGAAACATGTCCTAATTTTTCTTTCTACAGCACTAACCATATTTTCTATGACAAAATGAACCCCATCATTTTGTTCCTTTTTAAATTAAATGTTTCAAGTGTTACCAGTTTATTCCAATCAAGATGGCTTCAGGTGTGCCATACTTTTGTCATAGGTAAGGCTGTTAGCACTCTAGTTGTTCTTTAGAACACTCTGGGAAGCTGCAGTAGAACACAAAGGCATCAACTGACAGGCTGCTCCTGTTGAAATATAACAGGAAGATATTTGAGATCTCACTTAAAACATGTCCTAATTTTTCTTTCTACAGCACTAACCATAATTTCTATGGCAAAATGAACCCCCTCATTTTGTTCCTTTTTAAATTAAATGTTTTAAGTGTTACCAGTTTATTCCAATCAAGATGGCTTCAGGTGTGCCATACTTTTGTCATAAGTAAGACTGTTAGCTCTCTAGTTGTTCTTTAGAACACTCTGGGAAGCTGCAGTAGAACACAAAGGCATCAACTGACAGGCTGCTCCTGTTGAAATATAACAGGAAGATATTTGAGATCTCACTTAAAACATGTCCTAATTTTTCTTTCTACAGCACTAACCATAGTTTCTATGACAAAATGAACCCCCTCATTTTGTTCCTTTTTAAATTAAATGTTTTAAGAGTTACCAGTTTATTCCAATCAAGATGGCTTCAGGTGTGCCATAATTTTGTCATAAGTAAGGCTGTTAGCACTCTAGTTGTTCTTTAGAACACTCTGGGAAGCTGCAGTAGAACACAAAGGAATCAACTGACAGTCTGTGCCCTTGTTGGATGTACATGTTTTACTAAGAATGTCAGACTTCATTCTCACATGACTGAGAAAGATAATGTGAATTTACAGAAAATATGCTCTCATTTTAGCTTCTGGAGCACCTTCCAAAACTGTATGGGACAAGCATGTGAAAATAGTTTTCTCTCAAACATGATTCATGATATCCCAGCAGAAGGTTTTTCACAGGGTAAAATCACCTTAGAACACACCACAATTCCTGAAATTAGTATGGTACCATCAACAAATGAATTCTAATGTAGCTAAAGTCTGTTATCACCCTTTATAGTTCTCCTTTTGGTAACCCTCAAAATCTTCGATTCACTACAATGCATTTCAATGGGGTACTATCATTTATATTCGTCCCAAGATGGCTGCCAGCAATTCCAGGATGAAGTGCTGACAGCCAATCAGATCTCACGATGACATGTGTGGTTAGGCTCTGCCCAGATATATATGTGTTTTCTTTTTCAAATTTCTCAGGAACTACTGAACGGATTTACACCATTTAACCAAAAGGCACGACTCTGAACCAAGGGCTACCTTTTGCCAAATTTGGTGTAATTCCGTTCAGCAGTTCGGGCTGTAGCTGCGACTAAAGGTTCATATGAAAAATTGCATGGGGAAAACACGTTTTGGGACCCCCTTTTTCTCGGCCCCCACTTGACGAATCACCCCGAGACTTTCAGGATAGGAGCGGACCGGAGCGCCCCACGAGTTTTGAAAAGTTCGCGAAGATTCATCAACCGGCGCCAAAGTTATTGGAAATAGAATGTTGTGAATTTCCTATGGAAAATAGGTCCTAACTATAACTACCTACTGGCAACCGCCAGTAGGTAATATATATATATATATATATATATATATATATATATATATATATATATATATATATATATATTTTTCCAACAATGTGCTGCATGTGGTAAAGACCAGTTCCTTTCCGCAGCCTCCCATTTTTCATTGTAGAGGGATGGTGCTTCTCCCCACGGCTTAGGCGGCCGTGTAGTAATATTTTCCAACAATGTGCCCAAAAGCTCAGGAGAGCACTCGACTGCTCGCCATCCATCCGGATTATACTTGCACTCGCCCCAGCCTTCCGGTAATCATTGTCATCGCCAACGCGTTTCAAGTCCTCAAGACTCTTCCTCATGGGCAGGTTACAGATGCAGCAAAGACTCGTTTCTTTGTTCAAATTATCACTTTTATTTCGCCATTGGCCCCCTAGTGGGCCTCGCTCTCACATTAATTGCCGCTATGCATTAAGGGATTAGTAGTCCCAGAAACAAGTAAACATTTCCCTAAGTGGGTTCCGCTGCATCTGCACTTTAAATTCATTAATTCCTTTAGTAAGGTCCAGAAAATAGAAGCGAGTGCGTTTAAACTTGGCTTACAGTGCTGCATGTGGTAAAGACCAGTTCCTTTCCGCAGCCTCCCATTTTTCATTGTAGAGGGATGGTGCTTCTCCCCACGGCTTAGGCGGCCGTGTAGTAATATTTTCCAACAATGTGCCCAAAAGCTCAGGAGAGCACTCGACTGCTCGCCATCCATCCGGATTATACTTGCACTCGCCCCAGCCTTCCGGTAATCATTGTCATCGCCAACACGTTTCAAGTCCTCAAGACTCTTCCTCATGGGCAGGTTACAGATGCAGCAAAGACTCGTTTCTTTGTTCAAATTATCACTTTTATTTCGCCATTGGCCCCCTAGTGGGCCTCGCTCTCACATTAATTGCCGCTATGCATTAAGGGATTAGTAGTCCCAGAAACAAGTAAACATTTCCCCTAAGTGGGTTCCGCTGCATCTGCACTTTAAATTCATTAATTCCGTTAGTAAGGTCCAGAAAATAGAAGCGAGTGCGTTTAAACTTGGCTTACAGTGCTGCATGTGGTAAAGACCAGTTCCTTTCCGCAGCCTCCCATTTTTCATTGTAGAGGGATGGTGCTTCTCCCCACGGCTTAGGCGGCCGTGTAGTAATATTTTCCAACAATGTGCCCAAAAGCTCAGGAGAGCACTCGACTGCTCGCCATCCATCCGGATTATACTTGCACTCGCCCCAGCCTTCCGGTAATCATTGTCATCGCCAACGCGTTTCAAGTCCTCAAGACTCTTCCTCATGGGCAGGTTACAGATGCAGCAAAGACTCGTTTCTTTGTTCAAATTATCACTTTTATTTCGCCATTGGCCCCCTAGTGGGCCTCGCTCTCACATTAATTGCCGCTATGCATTAAGGGATTAGTAGTCCCAGAAACAAGTAAACATTTCCCTAAGTGGGTTCCGCTGCATCTGCACTTTAAATTCATTAATTCCTTTAGTAAGGTCCAGAAAATAGAAGCGAGTGCGTTTAAACTTGGCTTACAGTGCTGCATGTGGTAAAGACCAGTTCCTTTCCGCAGCCTCCCATTTTTCATTGTAGAGGGATGGTGCTTCTCCCCACGGCTTAGGCGGCCGTGTAGTAATATTTTCCAACAATGTGCCCAAAAGCTCAGGAGAGCACTCGACTGCTCGCCATCCATCCGGATTATACTTGCACTCGCCCCAGCCCTCCGGTAATCATTGTCATCGCCAACGCGTTTCAAGTCCTCAAGACTCTTCCTCATGGGCAGGTTACAGATGCAGCAAAGACTCGTTTCTTTGTTCAAATTATCACTTTTATTTCGCCATTGGCCCCTAGTGGGCCTCGCTCTCACATTAATTGCCGCTATGCATTAAGGGATTAGTAGTCCCAGAAACAAGTAAACATTTCCCCTAAGTGGGTTCCGCTGCATCTGCACTTTAAATTCATTAATTCCTTTAGTAAGGTCCAGAAAATAGAAGCGAGTGCGTTTAAACTTGGCTTACAGTGCTGCATGTGGTAAAGACCAGTTCCTTTCCGCAGCCTCCCATTTTTCATTGTAGAGGGATGGTGCTTCTCCCCACGGCTTAGGCGGCCGTGTAGTAATATTTTCCAACAATGTGCCCAAAAGCTCAGGAGAGCACTCGACTGCTCGCCATCCATCCGGATTATACTTGCACTCGCCCCAGCCTTCCGGTAATCATTGTCATCGCCAATGCGTTTCAAGTCCTCAAGACTCTTCCTCATGGGCAGGTTACAGATGCAGCAAAGACTCGTTTCTTTGTTCAAATTATCACTTTTATTTCGCCATTGGCCCCCTAGTGGGCCTCGCTCTCACATTAATTGCCGCTATGCATTAAGGGATTAGTAGTCCCAGAAACAAGTAAACATTTCCCTAAGTGGGTTCCGCTGCATCTGCACTTTAAATTCATTAATTCCTTTAGTAAGGTCCAGAAAATAGAAGCGAGTGCGTTTAAACTTGGCTTACAGTGCTGCATGTGGTAAAGACCAGTTCCTTTCCGCAGCCTCCCATTTTTCATTGTAGAGGGATGGTGCTTCTCCCCACGGCTTAGGCGGCCGTGTAGTAATATTTTCCAACAATGTGCCCAAAAGCTCAGGAGAGCACTCGACTGCTCGCCATCCATCCGGATTATACTTGCACTCGCCCCAGCCTTCCGGTAATCATTGTCATCGCCAACGCGTTTCAAGTCCTCAAGACTCTTCCTCATGGGCAGGTTACAGATGCAGCAAAGACTCGTTTCTTTGTTCAAATTATCACTTTTATTTCGCCATTGGCCCCCTAGTGGGCCTCGCTCTCACATTAATTGCCGCTATGCATTAATTGCATAGCGGCAATTAATGTGGGCACATTGTTGGAAAATATATATATATATATATATATATATATATTCACAGAAAAAACCATAGGTTTCAGAGGCGTTATAGTTAGTTGGACATTTCACTCGTACAAAACCATAGAAATTCCCCCGTTATAGTTAGTTCAGCTAACTATAACTCGCGCGCCCGCAATGCACTGCTGATGACGTCACATATTACATCACTCATGACATGGTCAGTGACATCACTCATGACATCACTGATGACATCTCAAATGACATCACTGATGACATCATCCTTGTGATAGGGTGGCAGACCTCCTCTCACCCTAATATAACCTTTGATACACACACTCAAAAATACAAACTAACATTTTCAAAACAATGGACATACCAATACCAGTTACAACACACCTATTCAGTAATTTCAAGATCTACACACACATCAACTCATTCACCAACAGTCCCTATACAGTCACTCATACATGTACTCACTCATCATATGTACTCATACACCTATACATCCTGTTACACACCGCCACTCATCCATAGAGTTACTCACACACATAGTCACACATGCAAACAAAGTATCAAACATCCATTTACTTGCATATACAGTTATACACACACTACCACACTTACTTCTACAGAAACTTACACATACTTACTCTCTTAAACAATCACTTATAGAAACACCTACTTGTTTGTACAGGAACTCTTCCAATCTCTCACTCTCACATATACTCACTTATATACACCAATACTCACATATACTAGTTTAAAACATATGTAGTTACTCATAAAGACACTATTGAGACAGTTTTTTCACTCACTAACACACCCATACACATACTCATCCACCTATACAGTCCTGCACACATGCTGTCTTCAACACATACAAACAGTGAGCCACTCATTCATGCATCTATGCACTAAGTAATACCCCCCACCGAACCATACAGACTGACTGACTGAAAATATTTGTAAAGCGCACTACTGCCGAGGCGTCTTGGCGCTGGGTGATGTGCAACAACAGTGGCCATCAAGTTCAGGGTTGGGAAAAGAGCCATGTTTTAATTTCCTCCTGAAGACCGATCTGTTTGGCAGAAATCTCAGGTGTGTGGGCAGAGAATTCCAAAGTTTGGATGCTAGGAAAGAAAAGCGTTTACCTCCACACCTTACTCTCTTTATCTTTGGAAGTTGTACTAAACCAAGGGAGGCTGATCTTAAAGATCGTGACGGTACATATCGAGAAAACAAGGTTTGTACGTCCTTGGATCCTCCACCAAACAAGGCTTTGTGCACCATGCATAAGGTCTTAAAATCAACACGTCGCCGTACTGGGAGCCAGTGAAGTTGTTTTATGCTGGTCGATGTAGGGTGGTGTTTAGGTAGATTGAGCAGTAATCTAGCTGCTGCGTTCTGAATTGACTGCAGTTTGGAAAATTGAGCAGCATTTGCTCCTAGGTAGAGAGCATTACAATAGTCAATTCTGGATAGAATCGTGGCTACTACCACTGTTTTCCTCAAGGAAAGCGGAATAAAAGGAAGAATCTTCCTCAGACCTTTCAGCATAAAGAAGCAAACTGATGAGACTTGGTTGGTCTGGGAGCCCAGGAAAGATCTTTATCTACCAGAAGACCGAGATTCCTGACTTTTTGACCGGAGCCGGACAGGTACCGGCTACATTTGGCCACCATAATTGGTTCCAGACCGAGATTTTCTGGCCAAACTCAATCACCTCGGTTTTATCTACGTTAAGCTTTAAGAAATTAGCATTCATCCAGGTCATCAGAGCAGAGATACAATTACAGAATTGGGCTGCCATAGCATCCACTGGCTGTGTTACCGACACTATAAGCTGCGTGTCATCAGCATAAGACACCAGCGTAAAGCCGTAACTTTTTATTAATCTAGCCAGAGGAGCTACATATATATTGAAAAGCGTAGGGGATAAGGCCGAGCCCTGTGGGACTCCACCGGGAGTGTGAATTCCTCGGACTGATATCCATCCCAAAATACCACTTGTTCCCTAGACGATAGGAAGGAAGAGAGGAGGGCAAGAGCTGTGCCATTGATACCTACATCCTGTAGCCTTCGTATTAATACCGCGTGGTTCACAGTATCGAAGGCTGCTGTTAAATCAAGCAGGACCAATGCGGCCCCTCCTCCTCCATCCATCACCTTACGTATTTCCTCTACTGCCATAACCAGTGCAGTCTCAGTAGAGTGTGATGATCTGAAACCATGTTGAGTAGTATCCAAGATGTTGTTGGATACTCAACTCAGACACTCAGACACTCATACTGATACTCAAAAAACCAACTAATAACCCATATAGACACTCATGTAGCTACTCACCAACCCATGCAGCCACTTATACACAAAGTGAGAGACTGATACAGATATTTTCATATTTAAACATTACTCACTAACCCATGTATTCACTAAGATACACTTAGTCAGTTATACAATCAATTTTACAAAAACAAATCATCCATTTAGACACTTATATACCTATTTATTCTTCCATCGACCTTGAGATATACATATATAAAACATATTTAATTTTCAGAAAAACACACATTCACTGGATGATGTCATCAGTGATGTCATCAGTGATTTCATTTGAGATGTCATCAGTGATGTCATGAGTGATGTCACTGACCATGTCATGAGTGATGTAATATGTGACGTCATCAGCAGAGCATTGCGGGCGCGCGAGTTATAGTTAGCTGAACTAACTATAATGGGGAATTTCTTTGGTTTTGTACGAGTGAAATGTCCAACTAACTATAACGCCCCTGAAACCTATGGTTTTTTCAGTGAATTTCTAAGGTTTTTTAAATGCTAATTTCTAACTATAACGTGCCTGTAACCTATGGTTTTTTTCAGTGAATTTCTAAGGTTTTTTAAATGCTAATTTCTAACTATAACGTGCCTGAAACCTATGGTTTTTTCAGTGAATATATATATATTTATTATACTATGTATACATGTGAAAATGTCTCTGGTCCCCTGTTTGCCTCGGTGGCACAGAAAAAATGGGTGGAACTGACGTCAGCACGCCGACGAGGTCCTCTTATGGCTCCGATGTCGCGTCATACGGTGTCGCGAGCGGAGCCGTGCTCGTTGACGTGGGAGAGCTAGGAAAGAATTTCCGTGGAATGCTGGTGCAGGGGATATTCACCTAAGTGTTCAGGCTAGTCCTTTGGGAGCAACTGTTTATGTTGCCACTCCAGAAACCAAAACCAGTGATCCGAGGGCAGAGGCTCTGCAGATGGCACACGAGGTGGGGTGCCCAGTCGTGTGCACCGGCGGGGCAGCGAAGTGACAAGCACCACAACCCACAAAAAGGTAACGAGGGCACTGAATAACACCGGATCTTCTCTTTGTATCTGGCAGGAACAACGAAGTTAAAATGCCCTAGTACCAAAATGTAGAATTAGTGCTACAACGGTCTTCAAGAGGACCTGCGATGCCGCTTCTGCCTCCCGTACCCTGGAGGCGGCACATGGTTCACGAGGTACGGTCATACTGCGGTGGGACGCACACTCGTTGACCTCTCATGGCACTGCTCCACACTTCAGGGAGGACGCTTTCCATTAGCTATGTTTTCTGATGACATGTCGCGCCGGCCCCGTCCAACAACAGAACTCCTTTAGATCCAAACAGACTCTTCCACTCTCTCACCGTAAGTGAAACCAGGCCACGCGGACACTTTCACAATACAACAGCCGAGAATGCACTTTTCGGTAAAAAACCCACATTCCTTCCTCCTAATTAATCAAATAAACATCTCACTGAAGAACAGGGGCCAGCTTCAATCGGTAAACAGCCGTTACAACGACTTTTTTACTTTGCGATACCATTACAACGCATGCATTACCACACATGCGTTGTACATCACGAAGTCATTACTGCGCGTTTTTTTAGAACGCATGGTCATTTACCACGCATGCCTTTACAACGAATTTTGTTGTAAAGGTATGTATGGTAAATGACCATGCGTTCTAAAAAACATGTAGACGATCCATGTCGTTGTAAGGAAACAGAGGCTGTTCCGTTTCCTCACAACGACGTGCACCGCCCCTCAGAGATGACGTGAAGCAGGAACCACGAGGAGAGAGGAACCATGAGGAGTGAGAGGTAAGGGGGATTGGGCATGGGGTGGGGGTTTCTTTTCTAGGGTTTAGGGTAGTGCAGTGGTGTTTGGGTGGTGTAGGGGTTCGTGCTGGGGGTAGTGTTTTAGGGTTTAGGGTAGTGCAGTGGTGTTTGGGTAGTGTAGGGGGTCGTGGTGGGGGTAGTGTTTTAGGGTTTAGGGTAGTGCAGTGGTGTTTGTGTAGTTTAGGGGGTCATGCTGGGGGTAGTGTTTTATGGTTTAGGGTAGTACAGTGGTGTTTGGGTAGTGTAGGGGGTTGTGCTGGAGGTAGATTTAGGGTTTAGGGTAGTGCAGTGGTGTTTGGGTAGTGTAGGGAGTCATGCTGGGGGTAGTGTTTTAGGGTTTAGGGTAGTGCAGTTGTGTTTGTGTAGTGTAGGGGGTTGTGCTGGGGGTAGTGTTTTAGGGTTTATATTAGTGCAGTGGTGTTTGGGTAGTGTAGGGGGTAGTGCTGGGGTAGTGTTTTAGGGTTTAGGGCAGTGCAGTGGTGTTTGTGTTGTGAAGGGGGTCATGCTGTGGGTAGTGTTTTACGAATTAGGGTAGTGCAGTGGTGTTTGTGTAGTGTAGGGGGTCGTGTTTTAGGTTATAGGGTAGTGCAGTGGTGTTTGGGTAGTGTAGGGGGTCATGCTGGGGTTAGTGTTTTAGGGTTTAGGGTAGTGCAGTGGTGTTTGGGTACTGTAGGGGGTCGTGCTGGGGGTAGTGTTTTAGGGTTTAGGGTAGTGCAGTGGTGTTTGTGTAGTGTGGGAGGTCATGCTGGGGGTATATTTAGGGTTTAGTGTAGTGCAGTGGTGTTTGGGTAGTGTAGGGAGTCGTGCTGGGGGTAGTGTTTTAGGGTTTGGGGTAGTGCAGTGGTGTTTGTGTAGTGTAGGGGGTTGTGCTTGGGGTAGTGTTTTAGGGTTTATGTTAGTGCAGTGGTGTTTGGGTAGTGTAGGGGGTAGTGCTGGGGTAGTGTTTTAGGGTTTAGGGCAGTGCAGTGGTGTTTGTGTAGTGAAGGGGGTCATGCTGTGGGTAGTGTTTTAGGGTTTAGGGTAGTGCAGTCGTGTTTGTGTAGTGTAGGGGGTCGTGTTTTAGGTATAGGGTAGTGCAGTCGTGTTTGGGTAGTGTCGGGGGTCATGCTGGGGTTAGTGTTTTAGGGTTTAGGGTAGTGCAGTGGTGTTTGGGTAGTGTGGGGGGTCCTGCTGGGGTAGTGTTTTAGGGTTTAGGGTAGTGCAGAGATGTTTGTGTAGTGTGGGAGGTCATGCTGGGGGTATATTTAGGGTTTAGTGTAGTGCAGTGGTGTTTGGGTAGTGTAGGGAGTCGTGCTGGGGGTAGTGTTTTAGGGTTTAGGGTAGTGCAGTGGTGTTTGGGTAGTGTAGGGAGTCGTGCTGGGGGTAGTATTTTAGGGTTTAGGGTAGTGCAGTTATGTTTGCGTAGTGTAGGGTGTCGTGCTGGGGGTAGTGTTTTAGGGTTTAGGGTAGTGCAGTGGTGTTTGGGTAGTGGAGGGGTAGTGTTTTAGGGTTTAGGGTAGTGCGCCCAACCAGCCACAATATCCGTGGACAAAGGGGATCCTGACTCTTTGGAACGCTCCGTCAATTGAATAATTTGGGTCAAGGGCCCTACCACGTCCAAGACCTATCAATTCCTTTCTTGGGATCCCTCATATACTTGGAGAAAAAGGTACATAGTTTCTCATCAATTTCAGGCGTGTGTGCCACCTTCCCCTTCAGTGACGGCCTGGGGCATTCTCCCCTCATCCTATTCCTGACCTCCCTTTCAAGGGGTTGATGGATTTTCCCCACCACATACTCTGCCACTTTGGCGTCAGGTGTCCACTCTGCCGACCTAGGATGGTAAATTTGGGTAGGCTCGAACATGTCCGAGTGGACCCCGTCCCCAACCGGGGACTGAGAGGAGTGGGACTCTGGACGCCAGGGACGCCCCGAGTCCTTATCCTCATCGGAGGAGAAATCGTCCTCCGATACACCATCTCCCTCTAAGGGAAACCCGCCATCAGGGTCTACAATAGTGGTGACAGTGTCGCAATTTTCTCCGGGCCCCTCCTCCCGGCAGGGTGCATGTTTTAGCGTTCACGCACTCTTGAGGAAGGTCTCCGTAAGTTTATCAAATCCTTCCAAGTGCCCCGCGTTATGCTTAACGGCCCTTTTATTCCCCATCTGGGAGCTACTTGGACCCGCCACCACCAGATCTGGGTCACTGAACACCCCAGGGATGCTTTTCGCCAGCTTATCAACCTGATCCCTAAGAGGAGCCAGCGCCCTAGAAATAGCCAGAGAGAGGGCTTGGTCCACGGCTGGAGGGAGAAGTTGGGGGGGCATTCCTCCTCCACTTCCTGGTAGGAGGAGTAAAAATGGTCTTCTGGAGAAGACATGATAGCAGAGGGTGTGAGCACAGAACAAATGCCCTTAAAATCCTTAAGGCAGCCCCTCGCCGGTGCTCCAACAGCTGGGCTTTCCCCAAGCTGTTATAAGAATAGACTGAGGCGCAATACCAATTACCACCACCAGGTGGTGCTGGTCACTAACGTGGCCGTGTGGGGAAATCACCGCGTAGCGGTGTCAAAATTAGGCGAGGTTGGTCGGGAATCAAGCGGACACTAAAGGAGTGACCGGATTCCCAAACGCGCGTAAAGACCAGCGGGAGCGCTCGACGGAGCTGCCTCGCTCGGACCAGACGCGCCTGACAGGATCTCACCGCGCGCAGAGCACACAGCGGGAAAAACTGCGAGGGGGAGAACGCGCTCGGGCAAGAGCCTGCTGCGCAGGGAATATGAAACAATACCAAGGCAATAATGCTAATAACGTGCACAAGAAACCGCTATACAAACAGCAACAACGTCAGATTAAGCCATGAATGTAAGGAATGCACTTAACTGACGAGCAGTGAAGAAAGAGGAAGTGGAAGGGACGTCACGATATTATATACGATGGACTGTGATATGATTGGACTATAGTTGCCTTGGAGACTACCCCCTAATGGTTCATGGGTTGTGTAGTCTTTTGTTTAATGATTGTTGTGTTACGTTTTCTTTGAACTGCTATGCAAATAAAGTGAGGAAAGATATGCATAATCCTCGCCTCCGTCCTGCCATAGAATTCATTAAACTTTATTTGATCTGATTTAGAAACATAGATCATAAAAGTGTACATAAAAACAGTAAATCCTCTTTCCTAATACAATACAGTGAGAATTAATTAAAACCAGTAGGTAAAAACGGGTGTTACAAATAGGGGTGGGCGGAATTTGCGTAGTCGAGTTACGCAAAGTTCCGCGAAACGGTAAAAAATCTCTGCGAGCACGCAAAAGTTCCGCGAACACGCGGAATTGCTTGTTCCGCCCGTTCGCGATGCTTTTTTCCTGTTCGCGAACGCTGTTTGCGTGCTCGGGGGGAAATATCTTGCGAACACGCACTTTGGAAGCGCGAACAAGCAAAAAATTCCGCGAAGCCGCGGATCGCGGAATTTTTGGCAATTCCGCGTTCTCCGCGGAACGCGAAATTACCCAAATTCCGCAAATTCCGCGAGCGGAACGGAATTTACCGCCCAGGCCTAGTTACAAAGCCCGGTTCAGAGCAACTTCAGGTTAACAGAATCGTAAAGTTCAATGTTTCGCAAGATCAATCTCATGTTCTTCGTGCAAAATACGCAATAAGGGGTCCAAGTAAGATGTAACGCTCCAATACCTGACCAGTTTGCACTATATAAAACTGCAGAAAAAATAAAAATAAAAAGGGTTTTGCACACTTCTGTCATTGGGCTATATGTGGGCTACATCTGGGTGATATTTGTGCTACATTTGGGCTCTTTTTTCTCTGGTGGCCATCTTGGGAGACTTATTTGTTATGAAGTTTCCTAATTTCGTCATTTACTGCAGTCTCATCAGTAGGAAATGCTTTCAGTTTTTTACTTTGATTCCATCAAGAAGGCATTCAGATGTGTCACACATTTGCCATAAATTCAGAATGTTAGCACTCTAGTTGTTCATTAGATCACTGTAGTAAAGCTACTGCTCACCAGGGAGTTAACTGGAAGTCTACTGCTGGTATTGAAAGTGATTGTTTCAGTCTGCATGTCAGAATTTTCTAATGAAATCGAAGAGGATTTGAGATCTCACTTAAAACATGCCCTAAATTTTCTTTCTGCAGCACTAACCATAATTTCTATGGCAAAATGAACCCCCTCATTTTGTTCCTTTTTAAATTAAATGTTTTAAGTGTTACCAGTTTATTCCAATCAAGATGGCTTCAGGTGTGCCATACTTTTGTCATAAGTAAGAATGTTAGCGCTCTAGTTGTTCTTTAGAACACTCTGGGAAGCTGCAGTAGAACACAAAGGCATCAACTGACAGGCTGCTCCTGTTGAAATATAACAGGAAGATATTTAAGATCTCACTTAAAACATGTCCTAATTTTTCTTTCTACAGCACTAACCATAATTTCTATGACAAAATGAACCCCCTCATTTTGTTCCTTTTTAAATTAAATGTTTTAAGAGTTACCAGTTTATTCCAATCAAGATGGCTTCAGGTGTGCCATAATTTTGTCATAAGTAAGACTGTTAGCGCTCTAGTTGTTCTTTAGAACACTCTGGGAAGCTGCAGTAGAACACAAAGGCATCAACTGACAGGCTGCTCCTGTTGAAATATAACAGGAAGATATTTGAGATCACACTTGAAACATGTCCTAATTTTTCTTTCTACAACACTAACCATAATTTCTATGACAAAATGAACCCCCTCATTTTGTTCCTTTTTAAATTAAATGTTTTAAGAGTTACCAGTTTATTCCAATCAAGATGGCTTCAGGTGTGCCATAATTTTGTCATAAGTAAGGCTGTTAGCACTCTAGTTGTTCTTTAGAACACTCTGGGAAGCTGCAGTAGAACACAAAGGAATCAACTGACAGTCTCTGCCCTTGTTGGATGTACATGTTTTACTGAGAATGTCAGACTTCATTCTCACATGACTGAGATGGGACAAGCATGTGAAAATAGTTTTCTCTCAAACATGATTCATGATATCCCAGCAGAAGGTTTTTCACAGGGTAAAATCACCTGAGAACACACCACAATTCCTGAAATTAGTATGGTACCATCAACAAATGAATTCTAATGTAACTAAAGTCTGTTATCACCCTTTATAGTTCTCCTTTTGGTAACCCTCAAAATCTTCGATTCACTACAATGCATTGCAATGGGGTACTATCATTTATATTGGTTCCAAGATGGCTGCCAGCAATTCCAGGATGAAGTGCTGACAGCCAATCAGATCTCACGATGACATGTGTGGTTAGGCTCCGCCCAGATATATATGTGTTTTCTTTTCAAATTTCTCAGGAACTACTGAATGGATTTACACCATTTAACCAAAAGGCACGACTCTGAACCAAGGGCTACCTTTTGCCAAATTTGGTGTAATTCCGTTCAGCAGTTCGGGCTGTAGCTGCGATGAAAGGTTCCTATGGAAAATTGCATGGGAAAACATGTTTTGGGACCTCCTTTTCTCGGCCCCACTTGACGAATCACCCCGAGACTTTCAGGATAGGAGCGGACCAGAGCGCCCCACGAGTTTTGAAAATTTCGCGAAGATTCGTCAACCGGCGCCAAAGTTATTTCAAATAGAATGTTGCGGATTTCCTATGGAAAATAGGTCCTAACTATAACTATCTACTGGCGACCGCCAGTAGATAATATATATATATATATATATACAAATACATATATATATATATATTATCTACTGGCGGTCGCCAGTAGATAGTTATAGTTAGGACCTATTTTCCATAGGAAATCCGCGACATTCTATTTGAAATAACTCTTGCGTCGGTTGACGAATCTTCGCGAAATTTTCAAACTTTATGGCCCGCTCCGGTCCGCTCCTACCCTGAAAGTCTCAGGGTGATTCATCAAGCGGGGGCCGAGAAAAAGGGGGTCCCAAAACGTGTTTTCCCCATTCATTTTCCCATAGGAAACTTTAGACACGGCTACAGCCTGAACTGCTGAACGGAATTACACCAAATTTGGCAAAGAGGTAGTTCTTGGTTCAGAAAGAACCCTTTTTGTTAAATGGTGTAAATCCGTTCAGTAGTTCCTGAGAAAATCAAAAGTTAAGTCACATATATATCTATGGCCGAGTAGGGTCCGCGTACCCTCCCGACCACGAGCTGCATGCTAATTGGTTGTCAAGTGGCTGTCAACACTCCAAATCAGGAAGTGTTGGCAGTTATTTTGTCCCTCGGTAGAACCGAGGGACAGAAACAAGTGCGCAAAGCGCAAAAAGGGGGCAGGGTAGAAACACCCTGACCTCCTAGGTCTGCTCAGGGGGTCCCACAAGGACTCCCTGGGCAGAAAAAAGCATTTTTTTTTTTTAAAATCGGCAGGATGCGCTCAGGGTGCGCGGATCCTGCCGACTTGAAAAAAAACCCAGAACAAACAAGTGCGCAAAACGCACAAAGGGGGCAGGGTAGAAACACCCTAGGTCTGCTCAGGGGGTCCCACAAGGACCCCCTGGGCAGAAAAAAGCATTTAAAAAAAAAAATAATCGGCGGGATGCGCTCAGGGTGCGCGAATCCCGCCGTAAAAAAAAAAAATCGAAGCGCGGTCTCCCGCGCTTCGATGTTATTTTGCCCCCAGGTGGCCCAAGTCCCGGGGGCATGCGGGGGGGTGGGTTTATAGTTAATGGGGGGGCCTCTAAGGCCCCCAAGCCCCGGGGACCGCCACCCCCGGGCTTTCTAATAAAAATGTTGCGGGAGGGCACTCGCCCTCCCGCAGCCCCGGGGACCACCACCTCCCCGGGGCTTCTTTTATAAAAAAAAAACAGTTCCTGTGTGGGGGGCTCGAGCCCCCACACGCCCGGGACCGCCACCTCCCCGGGGTACTAATAATGAAATGCGGGGGTCCGTAACGGACCCCGAGCCCCGGGGATCACCACCTCCCCGGGGCTTTAAAGACATGGGAGGGGGGCCGCGCGACCCCCTCCTGGAGCCTGTGGTGGCCCTGGGGACCGCCACCCCCCAGGGCCGGCTCCTGCAGTGTCCCGGGGTGCCTACCCCCAGGACATTGTAGTTTGCAATGGCAGGACGGGAGCCTCGCGGCTCCCGTCCTGCCATTGCAAACTGCTTTGCTTCATTGAAGGGAGAGCAGGGAAACTTGCTCTCGCTTCAATGAAGCAAAGTAGATTGCTTTTCCACATGGGGAGCAGCATGTCAGCAGCTCCCCATGTGGAAAAGCAATGCCGGGACGGTGGGGGGATTGGGGACCCCCCCACGGTCCCCAACGGAGAGGGCCAGCCCCGGGGGATGGGGTCCCCGGGGCAAGTAGTGGCCCGGGAGGGGGGCCACGCGGCCCCCCTATTCCCCCCCCCCAAAAAATAAAATAAAAAATAAATAAAATAAAGGCCTACCCCGGGGGATGGGGTCCCCGGGGCAAAAGGAGGCCTGAGGAGGGGGGCCACGCAGCCTCCCTCCTTAAAAAAATAATAAAAAGAGTGGCCATGCCCCGGGGGATGGGGTCCCCGGGGCCGGAATCGGCCATGGGAGGGGGTCATTTGCGTCATCAGTGATGTCATTTGAGATGTCATCAGTGATGTGATGAGTGATGTCACTGACCATGTCATGAGTGATGTAATATGTGACGTCATCAGCAGTGCATTGCGGGCGCGCGAGTTATAGTTAGCTGAACTAACTATAACGGGGGAATTTCTATGGTTTTGTACGAGTGAAATGTCCAACTAACTATAATGCCCCTCAAGCCTATGGTTTTTTCAGTGAATTTCTAAGGTTTTTTAAATGCTAATTTCTAACTATAACGTGCCTGAAACCTATGTTTTTTTCAGTGAATTTCTAAGGTTTTTTAAATGCTAATTTCTAACTATAACGTGCCTGAAACCTATGGTTTTTTCAGTGAATATATATATATATTTATTATACTATGTATACATGTGAAATGTCTCGGTCCCCTGTTTGCCTCGGTGGCACGGAAAAATGGGTGGAACTGACGTCAGCACGCCGACGAGGTCCTCTTATGGCTCCGATGATGTCATACGGTGTCGCGAGCGGAGCCGTGCTCGTTGACGTGGGAGAGCTAGGAAAGAATTTCCGTGGAATGCTGGTGCAGGGGATATTCACCTAAGTGTTCAGGCTAGTCCTTTGGGAGCAACTGTTTATGTTGCCACTCCAGAAACTGAAACCAGTGATCCGAGGGCAGAGGCCCTGCAGATGGCACACGAGGTGGGGTGCCCAGTCGTGTGTACCGGCGGGGCAGCGAAGTGACAAGCACCACAACCCACAAAAAAGGTAACGAGGGCACTGAATAACACAGGATCTTCTCTTTGCATCTGGCAGGAACAACGAAGTTAAAATGCCCTAATACCAAAATGTAGAATTAGTGCTACAACGGTCTTCAAGAGGACCTGCGATGCCGCTTCTGCCTCCCGTACCCTGGAGGCGGCACATGGGTCACGCGGTACGGTCATACTGCGGTGGGACGCACACTCGTTGATCTCTCATGGCACTGCTCCACACTTCAGGGAGGACGCTTTCCATTAGCTATGTTTTCTGATGACATGTCGCACCGGCCCCGTCCAACAACAGAACTCCTTTAGATCCAAACAGACTCTTCCACTATCTCACCGGAAGTGAAACCAGGCCACGCGGACACTTTCACAATACAACAGCCGGGAATGCACTTTTCGGTAAAAAAATCACATTCCTTCCTCCTAATTAATCAAATAAACGTCTCACTGAAGAACAGGGGCCAGCTTCGATCGGTAAACAGCCGTTACAACGACACGCATGCGTTGTACATCACGAAGTTATTACTACGCACTTTTTTAGAACGCATGGTCATTTACCACGCATGCCTTTACAACGAATTTTGTTGTAAAGGTATGTATGGTAAATGACCATGCATTCTAAAAAACATGTAGACGATCCATGTTTCCTCACAACGACGTGCACCGCCCCTCAGAGATGACGTGAAGCAGGAACCACGAGGAGAGAGGAACCATGAGGAGTGAGAGGTAAGGGGGATTGGGCATGGGGTGGGGATTTCTTTTCTAGGGTTTAGGGTAGTGCAGTGGTGTTTGAGTGGAGTAGGGGGTCGTGCTGGGGGTAGTGTTTTAGGGTTTAGGGTAGTGCAGTGGTGTTTGGGTAGTGTAGGGGGTCGTGCTGGGGTAGTGTTTTAAGGTTTAGGGTAGTGCAGTAGTGTAGGGGGTCGTGCTGGGGGTAGTGTTTTAGGGTTTAGGGTAGTGCAGTGGTGTATGGGTAGTGTAGGGGGTCATGCTGGGGTAGTGTTTCAGGGTTTAGGGTAGTGCAGTGGTGTTTGAGTAGTGTAGGGTGTCATGCTAGTGGTAGTGTTTTAGGGTTTAGGGTAGTGCAGTGGTGTTTGTGTAGTGTAGGGGGTCATGCTGGGGGTAGTGTTTTATGGTTTAGGGTAGTGCAGTGGTGTTTGGGTAGTGTAGGGGGTCGTGCTGGGGGTAGATTTAGGGTTTAGGGTAGTGCAGTGGTGTTTGGGTAGTGTAGGGAGTCGTGCTGGGGGTAGTGTTTTCGGGTTTAGGGTAGTGCAGTGGTGTTTGTGTAGTGTAGGGGGTTGTGCTGGGGGTAGTGTTTTAGGGTTTATGTTAGTGCAGTGGTGTTTGGGTAGTGTAGGGGGTAGTGCTGGGGTAGTGTTTTAGGGTTTAGGGTAGTGCAGTCATGTTTGTGTAGTGTAGGGGTCGTGTTTTAGGGTATAGGGTAGTGCAGTGGTGTTTGGGTAGTGTAGGGGGTCATGCTGGGGTTAGTGTTTTAGGGTTTAGGGTAGTGCAGTGGTGTTTGGGTAGTGTAGGGGGTCGTGCTGGGGGTAGTGTTTAGGGTTTAGTATAGTGCAGTGGTGTTTGGGTAGTGTAGGGAGTCGTGCTGGGGGTAGTGTTTTAGGGTTTAGGGTAGTGCAGTGGTGTTTGGGTAGTGTAGGGAGTCGTGCTGGTGGTAGTGTTTTAGGGTTTAGGGTAGTACAGTTATGTTTGGGTAGTGTAGGGTGTCGTGCTGGGGGTAGTGTTTTAGGGTTTAGGGTAGTGCAGTGGTGTTTGGGTAGTGGAGGGGGTTTAGGGTAGTGCGCCCAACCAGCCACAATATCCGTGGACAAAGGGGATCCTGACTCTTTGGAACGCTCCGTCAATTGAATAATTTGGGTCAAGGGCCCTACCACGTCCAAGACTTACTATAACTTGGGAATTTCTATGGTTTTGTACGAGTGAAATGTCCAACTAACTATAATGCCCCTGAAACCTATGGTTTTTTCAGTGAATATATATATACACACACACACGCACACACTACAGGTCCCTCTCGAGTCACATACAAAATCTTCAAAAGTCTTTCAGAGACCTGCAGTTCCTTAAGACGTTACTAGAGGTGTCTCTCAAGTCCGATGCAAAAATACTGAAATGCTTTCATGAAGCCGAGGTACTGCAAGTCGTTACTAGAGGTGTCTATCGTTACTAGAGGTGTCTTTCAAGTCAGATGCAACTGCTTCAAACAAGCTTCACCAAGCGTGGAGGGTGTGGCTTTACCATATAAATTTCTATACACACTTTCTAATGATTTGTGCTTTTTTCATGGGATAAATTAATTTGCCAAAGTTGGTTTGAAAGAATGAGTCAAAATTACAGATTTCAATAAAGTTCTGGGGCCCGATCCACAAAGGTAAACTGAGACAAAAGTCTAAATTTACGAGTTTCGGTATTCACAAAGGGCATTTACAAGTAGTAAAGTTAGATCTTTGTCTCAGTTTAACTTAAGTTTTGGTCTTAAGTTCAACTGAGACCAAAAGTCTAGCCACAGTTAAATTTAAGACCAAAACTTAAGTTAACCCCTTCCATGCTCATGACGAGCTGGACTCGTCATGGCACACAGTGCTCGTGTGCTCATGACGAGTCCAGCTCGTCATGGAACCCAGGGCAGGAAATCCCTCTGGTGCGGGCACCAGAGGGATTCCCTTTAATCTCTAAGCCTCGGGAGCTGGGGAAGAGCTTCCCAGCTCCCGAGGCTCCCTGGTTTCCCTGAAATGACGATCGGCGCGCACGTCGCGCTGATGTCATTTCAGTGAAACTGAAACTGAAATGAGCCAAGAGGCTCATTCAGTTTCAGTTTCTACGTGCTCAGGGGCTATCTCAGCCCCCTGAGCACGTAGAAACTCAGGAGAGGTATCGTTGGAAAGGGGAGAATCTCCCTTTCCAATGGTACCCTCCCTAGTGGATCCCTGCTTGGGGATCGCCCCAGGAGGGCGATCCCCAAGCAGGGATCCATCCACTAGGCACCAGGGAGGGGGAGCGGCCCCTTGGGCAAGGGCCTTTGCTCCCCCATAAAATATTTGCCAGGATTAGTCTTTCTGCCCCCCCTGGGGGGTAGATGGGGGCAGTAGCCCCCAATCTGCCCCCCCGGGGGGGTAGAAAGCCCACTAGACACCAGGGATTTTTATTTAAATTATAGTTAGGGGTGGGGGCTGCCCAAAACGGGCATGCTTATGTCCCCACCCCCCCCCCCCCCCCGGCCACAAAATTAGTCTTTCTGCCCCCTGGGGGCAGATGGGGCAGTAGCCCCAATCTGCCCCCCGGGGGGCAGAAAGCCCACTAGATACCAGGGATTTTTTTAACAATTATAGTTAGGGGTGGGGGCTGCCCAATATGGGCATGCCAATGCCCCCACCCCACCCCCGCCGCAAAGGTACAGTCTTTCTGCCCCTCCTGGGGGGCAGATGGGGGCAGTAGCCCCCAATCTGCCCCCCCGGGGGGGCAGAAAGCCCACTAGATACCAGGGATTTTTTTTTAATTATAATTTGGGGTGGGGGCTGCCCAATATGGGCATGCCAATGCCCCCACCCCACCCCGCCGCAAAGGTACAGTCTTTCTGCCCCTCCTGGGGGGCAGATGGGGGCAGTAGCCCCCAATCTGCCCCCCCAGGGGGGCAGAAAGCCCACTAGACACCAGGGTTTTTTTCCCCTCGATACATTTAGGGGTGGGGGTTGCCCAAGATGGGCATGCCAATGCCCCCACCCCTCCCCCACAAAATTCCAGTCTTTCTGCCCCCCCGGGGGGGAAGATGGTGGCAGTGGCCACCAATCTGCCCCCACCCGGGGGTTCAGAAATACCCTAGATGCCAGGGATTATTTTTTTTATAGGCCCGGGGTGGGGGCTGTCCAGAATGGGCATGCAAATGCCCCCAACCTACCCCCCAAAGAAAAGAAAAAAACTTTCTGCCCCCCCAGGAGGCAGATGGAGGCAATAGCCCCTGATCTGCCCCCCCCGGGGAGGGGGCAGAAAGCCCACTAAGCGCCAGGGATTTTTTTTTTTATATAGGTAGGGGTGGGGGCTGCCCAGAATGGGCATGTCAATGCCCCCACCCCAAAAAAAATGCTACAGTCTTTCTGCCTCCCTGGGAGGCAGATGGGGCAATAGCACCTTATCTGCCCCCCTGGGGGGCAGAAAGCCCACTAGCCACCAGGGATTTTTTTTTACAAAGTTTGGGGTGGGGGCTGCCAAGTATGGACATGCCAATGCCCCCACCCACCCCAAAAAGATGTCACTGTCTTTCTGCCCCTCCCAGGAGGCAGATGGGGGCAGTAGCCCCTGATCTGCTCCCCGGGGGGGGGCAGAAAGCCCACTATGTGCCTGCGATTATGCTGGCTTTTTTATACGGAGGGGTGGGGGCTGACCAGAATAGGCATCCCAATGCCGCCGACCCCCAAAAGAATAGCCACAGTCTTTCTGCCCCCTCGGGGGCATATCGGGGCAATAGCCCCTGATTTCCCCCCTCCCCAGGGCGGCAGAAAGCCCACTAGGCACTGACTTTTTTTGCAAAGTGCCTAGCTGTAGATTTTGAACCCTAACTCTGCCGGCACCTAGGGAAACCTAGCAAACCTATACATTTTTGAAGACTAGATACCCAGGGGAATCCAGGATTGGGTGACTTGACTGGCTCTCACCAGGTTCTGTTACCCAGAATCCCTTGCAAACCGAAACATTTGTAAAAAAAAACAAATTTTCCTCACATTTCTGTGGTGGAAAGTTCTGGAATCTGCGTGGATCCACAAATTTCCACCCATCCCGCGTTCCCCAAAGTCTTCCGAGAAAATGGCACCTCACATGTGTGGGTAGGCCTAGTGCCCGTGACAGGAAACGGCCCAAACGCAACGTGGACACACCACATTTTCACAGTGAAAACGGACCCTTTTTTTGCAAAGTGCTTAGCTGTAGATTTTGAACCCTAACACTGCCAGCACCTAGGGAAACCTAGCAAACCTATACATTTTTGAAAACTAGACACCCAGGGAATCCAGGATGGGGTGACTTGACTGGCTCTCACCAGGATCTGTTACCCAGAATCCCTTACAAACCTAAAAATATGTCCAAAAACACATTTTCCTCACATTTCTGTGGTGGAAAGTTCTGGAATCTGCGTGGATGTACAAAATTCCACCCACCCCGCGTCCCCCAAAGTCTTCCGTGAAAAATGGTACCTCACTTGTGTGGATGGGTCAAGTACCCGCGACAGGCAAGGGCCCAAAACCTATTGAGGCGACATCAAAATTACCCATCACAAACCAATCTGGTTTTGCAAGGGGGGTCCCATGAGTTTTTGGCCCCGGGCTCAACGGCCATCTAGGGAAACCTACCCAACCCACACATTTCTGAAAACTAGACACCCGGAGGAGTCCAGCGAGGTATGGCTTGCGTGGGTCCTCCAAAAGTTTCTTACCCAGAATACCCTGCAAACCTCAAATTTAGCTGAAAAAAATCACGTTTTTCTCCAATTTCTGTGTGGGAAAGTTCTGGAATCTACGTGGATCCACAAATTTCCTACCACCCAGCTTTCCCCCAGGTCTCCCGATAAAAATGATACCTCACTCGCGTGGGTGGGTCAAGTACCCGCGACAGGCAAGGGCCCAGAACGTATTGAGGAGACATCAAAATTATCTATCACAAAACAACCTGGTTTTGCAAGGGGGTCACCTGGGTTATTGGCCCCGGCCTCAGCGGCCATCTTGGGAACCTACCAAACCCACACATTTCTGAAAACTAGACACCTGGGGAGTCCAGCGAGGTATGGCTTGCATGGGTCCCCAAACGTTTTCCTACCCAGAATGCCCTGCAAACCTCAAATTTAGCAGAAAAAAATCACTTTTTACTCAAATTTCTGTGTGGGAAAGTTCTGGAATCTGCGTGGATCCACAAATTTCCTACCACCCTGCGTTCCCCCAGGGCTCCCGATAAAAATGGTACCTCACTTGTGTGGGTAGGCATAGTGGCTGAAACAGGAAATGGCCCAAATCGTATTGTGGAGACTTCAAAACTACTCTATTACAAAACTACCTAGTTTTGGGGGCACCTGGTTTTGGCCTCGGGCTCGCCGCCATCTAGGGAAACCTACCATTCCCACACATTTCTGAAAACTAGACACCCTGGGGAGTCCAATGAGGTATGGCTTGCGTGGATCCCCCAACGTTTCCTACCCAGAATCCCCTGCAACCCTCAAATTTAGCTGAAAAACCATATTTTCCACATATTTTTGCGTGGAATCACCGTGCTGGCACAAATGTCCTACCACCCAGCGTTGCCCTTGTTCCCCCGAGTAAAATGATACCTCACTTGTGTGGGTGTCCAAAGCAGAACTGGCTAAAAACGTATTTTTAAAAAAATATAGCGCTTAGAATTCTTGGTGCTATACCCTAAATCCCTATGTTTTGGGCTCTTCCCAGTCACAGGCCTTTGGCCCACCCACACAAGTGAGGTATCATTTTACTCGGGAGAACAAGGGGAACGCTGGGTGGTAGGACATTTGTGCCGGCACGGTGATCCCACGCAAAAATGTATGGAAAAAGTGATTTTTTCAGCTAAATTTGAGGTTTGCAGGGATTCTGGGTAGGAAAACGTTGTGGGACCCACGCAAGCCATACCTCGCTGGACTCCCCCGGGTGTCTAGCTTTCAGAAATGTTTGGGTTTGGTAGTTTCCCAAGATGGCCGCCGAGCCCAGGGCCAAAAACTCCTGGGACCCCCCTTGCAAAACCAGGTTGTTTTGTGATATGTAATTTTTGTAGCGATTACGCTTAGGGAGAATGCAAAACACACACCCTTTAAATCTTTTCCTTGTCTGCTAGTACCCGGGTGTAAATGGAACAGGAGCCCGCGGCACTACATCTCCCAGCAGGCAGTGGGGCGCTACAGAAAGAAACGTCGTAAGTGACGCTGCCCATATTTAAGCCCTTCCTCTTCCTGGGGAAAGTGCTTGACAATCCTTATCCTGGGCTTTGAAGTAGGCGGATGGTGTTTCCCCGCTGGATACTGACCAGAAGAACTGCGACGAGTCTTCAAAAGGAATCGCGATCTCGAGGCAGTATGCTGTTTCTTTGACCCGTTTTCTAGACCTGATCTCCCGATACAGAAAAGAAGTCAGGTAAAACATTCAGGGAGGAGCGCAGGAGCGCTTCCTTCATTCCGTGACTTTTGTTCCTTTCATTTATCGTCGGTAACGCTGTGCATATCAAACATTGCTCTTCGCTCGGCACAGAAAACAGTCGAGGAACTCAGACTGTTTGCCAGAGCATTTCCTTTCCTACCGCGATATCGTTTTCACAATAGGAGATATTCAGCGCTGTGAAGTACAAACAGCATATACCACTCAGCACAGAATACGGTTAGGAAATCGTGACCGGGTGCTGGGTAATTATTAATTCTTGCTCCTTTGACAGCTGTACTGCAGTTTTCTGCGGAGTTGGATTGGCTGTCCATATAGTTAACTCTCGCTGTGACTAATACGAGAATAACAGTAGAGAGGTTGCTGCAGGGCTCCTGGTGAGAATGTGCTTAAATTACATTATCTTTGATGTGTGTGTTTTGAATCGTGGTGCTTCTCATGCTTGTTTGTTTTTCTATTTACACTTTAGTTCTACGGCCTAGAAGGGGATCCATTCGGGTTCTTAGACCAGACCAGGGAGGAAAAGTGAATATCTGCAGCACAGTTTGTTATTTTATCCCTTTCCCCGGGGTGCTTCCCTCCGCAGCAGTGTTCTCCAACTCTGTTGGGGGGTGCGTTCAGGGGAATAGGTAAACTCCTCAACTGACCATCGTCCCCGCTGGCCATTGAGAAAAGGTTAGTGGCGTGTGTCCATATTCTTGTGCTGCTGACAAAACCTGACAGATTGTCAAGCCCAAGTCGGACGCCCAGCCTGGACGATGGATACCAACGCGGTATTGTCCTCGCTGTTGGAGAGCCTCACGGCGCTACAGCAAGAGGTACAAATCTCTCGCCTCGAAAATCAGGATCTTAAGAAGGAGATGGGCACATTACGTAGGGAGGTAGCAGGCCTATCCCGTAGGGGTCAAGGGACCGGTTCCTACATAAGAGAAGCCACCTTGCCCCCTCCATCACATACAGTACACTCTCCCTCCTCTATTGCACAAGGGGGTGGGTTTTTCTCAGCTACTCCTACTCCCCCACCAACTACTGATTCCGTCCCTACCGTCCATGTGATCCAAAATACTGGAATACCATTGGCACCTCCAGAACGTTTTTATGGTGATCCAAAGAAATTTGAGACTTTTTGAATCAGTGCCGACTGCACTTCTTGTGCAAATCTGCAGTATTCCAGAACGAAGCAGCAAAGACAGCATTCATGATGTCATATATGGGAGGGAATGCAGCCAGCTGGACTATACCACTCATGGAAAGAAATGATCCTGTTCTACATAATTTTCCAGACTTTTGTTTAGAAATGAGGAAACTATTTGACAGGAAATCTCATATGATGACTCTGGACAAGGAACTACTCACCCTGCGACAAGGGTCTCAGGATTTACTTACTTATATTACCTCGTTCAACCGACTGGTCGTAGAAACCGATTGGCCCCCCGAAAAACGGACCACTCTCTTCTACCAGGGGTTACGCGGGGAATTGAAGGACGTCCTTTCCCAGGTGGTACAGTTGCCACCGACGTCTGAGGAAATGATTAACTTAACAGTCCAGTTAGATCATAGACTACAGGAAAGAAAAGGGGATAAAAACAGAGGAGATAACCGTTTCCTATATGCTAGAGTAAAAACCCCAGGCGAAGAACACCCCAAACCCTCCGAAGTACCCGAACCTATGCAGATTGGGGGAATTCGAGGTCCCCTCACTACCGAAGAAAAGGAGAAAAGAAGAAAAATGAAACTATGTTTATACTGTGGAAAAGGAGGTCACTTCATTAGAGAATGTCGTGCTAGGACACAGTTCCCAGGAAATACTCCATTCCACAGGTACAAGCAACACTAGGACAAGGAGAACCGGCGGAAAACCGAAGAGCTTGAGTCAGGATGAGATCCCTGAGTCGGGCAAGCGACGTATATCGATCTCATCTGTGATTGCCAATACCCTACAACCAGCTGTGGCACACTTGAATATTGGTATCTCTCTGTGGGTTACCAAGGAGAGTCCACTAGAGGTGGATGCCTTATTGGACTCCGGGGCGACTGGGAACTATATCGATCAGGAGTATGCTCTGAACATAGGTATTTCCTGGGAAAAGAAAGAAATCCCTGACAATGTTAAGGCAGTGGACGGAACTGCACTGACTTCTGGACCCGTTAAATATCGCACTCTGCCCATTTTAATGATGTTCGGCAAGGACCATTACGAATATATCCAGTTCGACCTTATTGACGCTCCCCAGTTCCGTCTCATCCTAGGCATGCCCTGGCTGACCTTGCATGATCCTGAAGTTCGTTGGGCGGCCCGCACGGTTACTTTGAATTCCGACTACTGTGGAAAGCATTGCACCAAGTTGACAACCCATCCCAGAAGGAATGAGGGCTCACCAGCTATTCATTTGGCCACAGCATGTGCACAAGACCTGTACTGCTGTTCCACCTCTTTGCCCGAGGTGTACAGACAATACAGACCTCTCTTCGATAAACAAAAGGCGACCCAGTTACCACCCCACAGACAGTATGATTGTCGCATCGAGCTAATGCCGGGAGCGGACATACCATGTAGCAGAGTGTATGCATTGACCGAACCAGAAACACAATACCTAAAGGCATACCTGGAAGAAAATCTCGCATCTGGGTTCATCAAGCATTCCTCTTCTCCGGCTTCATCCCCTCTTTTCTTTATCCCGAAGAAAGACTGTGACGAATTAAGAACGTGCATTGATTATAGAGCGATTAATCGTGTGACCATAAAAAACCGCTACCCATTACCACTGATCCCTGTGCTCCTGGACCAACTCAAAGGGGCTCGGTATTTCACAAAACTTGACCTCAGAGGCGCCTACCATCTGGTACGAGTGAAAGACGGCGACGAGTGGAAGACCGCATTCCGGACTAAGTTTGGACTCTTTGAGTACAGGGTGATGCCTTTTGGACTCTGCAACGCCCCAGCGGCCTTCCAATATTTCATGGATGAGGTTTTACGTGGATTTCTGGAGACCTTCTGTGTAGTCTATATAGACGATATTTTAATCTATTCGTCTACTCTCCAAGAACATGAGACTCACGTAAAGGCAGTCTTGGACAGACTCCCACGGAACTCGTTATATGCCAAGCTAGAAAAATGCCTTTTTCATGTCCAAGAAGTTGCCTTTTTGGGTTACGTCATCAATGCTCAGGGAATCAAGATGGACACAAGTAAAGTCGAGGCTATCACTCAGTGGAAAACTCCACAGAACATCAAATCGGTACAATGTTTTCTGGGATTTGCCAATTTTTATCGGCGGTTTATTAAAGATTTCTCGAAAATTATACATCCCATCTCCAGTTTGCTAAGAAAAACGTTCCTTTTAACTGGGGGAAGAAGCTACCCGATCATTCCAAATATTAAAAGACAGATTCACTCAGGCTCCCATCCTGCGCCATCCAGATCCGCAACTTCCTTTGTCGTCGAAACGGACGCCTCTCAATACGCCCTAGGAGGTGTATTGTCTCAACGACACCCCGAAACCGGACAGCTACACCCTGTAGCCTATTACTCAAAGAAACTCACCCCCAGTGAAGTTAACTACACCATATCCGACAAAGAGTTACTGGCGATAAAAAGGGCTTGTGAGGAATGGCGACATCATCTTCTGGGAGCACTTCACACAGTGGAGATCTATACAGACCATCGAAACCTGTTATTCTTGAAAACCGCGAAGGCCCTCACACCACGTCAGTTACGATGGACTCTTTTTTTTCCGATTACGATTTTATCATCAAATACTGGCCAGGACCACAAAACGGGAAAGCGGATGCCCTTTCCCGTATAGAAGAATTGGAAAACGAGGAGTTTATAAAGAAACCAGAACCACCTTTGATCCTTCCTGAAACCGTCTTCCGGAACCAATCCATTGTACTCATCACCTCACAAGATTTTCTAGAGGATGTCAGAGTATCCTCGGTTGACCTTGACGTTCGTGCCTGGATTCAGGAGGATCCGGATCATCGAGCCGAAATTGAGGACCTGTTATACCATTATCATGCCTTATATGTACCCAACACCTTATTACAACAACAGGTACTAACGTGGGCTCATGATTCACTACTGGGAGGACACATGGGAATATACAAAACCATTGCCTGTATTGAACGTTCCTTTTGGTGGCCCTCTTTGAGAAAGGATACCAAGGAGTACCTAAAAAATTGTTCTGTGTGTGCGCAGGGAAAAGCCTGTCACACTAAGCCTACGGGACTACTACGGACTATACCTATGCCTCCTCGACCATGGCACACCATATCGATGGATTTCATAGTGGAAATGCCCCCTGTGACGGATACACCGTCATTCTGGTGGTAGTAGACCATCTATCTAAGATGGGACATTTCATTCCCTTGGAACGCTTACCTACATCCTCGGAATTAGCCTTGGTGTTTCTTCAACACGTGGTCAGAGCACATGGAATACCCAACGTTCTTATCACAGACAGGGGTTCACAGTTTACTTCCCGTTTCTGGAGAGCGTTATGCAAAGTTATGGACATCGAGAACAGGCTTTCCTCCAGTTACCATCCACAAACGGATGGTAAAACGGAACGCCTAAATCAGACGTTAGAACAATACCTTCGTTGTTTTACCTTGCAAAACACCATGAACTGGTCCACACTGTTATGGATGGCAGAATTTGCATATAACAACGCGGAACATTCCACGCTTGGGTGTTCTCCTTTTTTTTGTCTCTACGGCCACCATCCTAACATGCTCTCATTTGAATGGCCCATCGTATCTAAGCTTCCCAGCATAAAGGAACATCATGCTCATCTCCGGGCTGTGTTACTCGATGCCAAACGACATCTTACAACAGCACAGTCGGCTCAAAAACGCTTTGCTGACAAGAAAAGAAAGAAGGAACCCGTTTATCAGGTGGGGGATAAGGTATGGCTATCCACAAAGAACTTACATCTTAAGGGGATAAACAAATTAAAACCAAGATACATAGGCCCCTATAGTATCGAAGAGGTCATTAACCCTGTAGCCATGAGATTATCCCTGCCCCATTCCTGGCATATTCACCCTGTCTTTCATGTATCCTTGCTCCAGTTATGTCCTACCACTATGAGATTACCAGATCGACCTCTCCCTATGGAGATAGAGGGACAGGAAGAATACGAAGTACAGGAAATCCTGGATTCCCGGCTCGTAAGAGGGCGGATTCAGTATTTAGTGGAGTGGAAAGGATTCGGGGTTGAGGACAGAACCTGGGAACCCGAACAAAATCTTCATTGCCCTGACTTGGTAGAACAGTTCCATGTAAACCATCCAGGGAAACCCGGACGACCGCCGAGTCGGCGATCCTTGAGAGGGGGTACTGTAGCGATTACGCTTAGGGAGAATGCAAAACACACACCCTTTAAATCTTTTCCTTGTCTGCTAGTACCCGGGTGTAAATGGAACAGGAGCCCGCGGCACTACATCTCCCAGCAGGCAGTGGGGCGCTACAGAAAGAAACGTCGTAAGTGACGCTGTCCATATTTAAGCCCTTCCTCTTCCTGGGGAAAGTGCTTGACAATCCTTATCCTGGGCTTTGAAGTAGGCGGATGGTGTTTCCCCGCTGGATACTGACCAGAAGAACTGCGACGAGTCTTCAAAAGGAATCGCGATCTCGAGGCAGTATGCTGTTTCTTTGACCCGTTTTCTAGACCTGATCTCCCGATACAGAAAAGAAGTCAGGTAAAACATTCAGGGAGGAGCGCAGGAGCGCTTCCTTCATTCCGTGACTTTTGTTCCTTTCATTTATCGTCGGTAACGCTGTGCATATCAAACATTGCTCTTCGCTCGGCACAGAAAACAGTCGAGGAACTCAGACTGTTTGCCAGAGCATTTCCTTTCCTACCGCGATATCGTTTTCACAATAGGAGATATTCAGCGCTGTGAAGTACAAACAGCATATACCACTCAGCACAGAATACGGTTAGGAAATCGTGACCGGGTGCTGGGTAATTATTAATTCTTGCTCCTTTGACAGCTGTACTGCAGTTTTCTGCGGAGTTGGATTGGCTGTCCATATAGTTAACTCTCGCTGTGACTAATACGAGAATAACAGTAGAGAGGTTGCTGCAGGGCTCCTGGTGAGAATGTGCTTAAATTACATTATCTTTGATGTGTGTGTTTTGAATCGTGGTGCTTCTCATGCTTGTTTGTTTTTCTATTTACACTTTAGTTCTACGGCCTAGAAGGGGATCCATTCGGGTTCTTAGACCAGACCAGGGAGGAAAAGTGAATATCTGCAGCACAGTTTGTTATTTTATCCCTTTCCCTTTCCCCGGGTGCTTCCCTCCGCAGCAGTGTTCTCCAACTCTGTTGGGGGTGCGTTCAGGGGAATAGGTAAACTCCTCAACTGACCATCGTCCCCGCTGGCCATTGAGAAAAGGTTAGTGGCGTGTGTCCATATTCTTGTGCTGCTGACAAAACCTGACAGATTGTCAAGCCCAAGTCGGACGCCCAGCCTGGACGATGGATACCAACGCGGTATTGTCCTCGCTGTTGGAGAGCCTCACGGCGCTACAGCAAGAGGTACAAATCTCTCGCCTCGAAAATCAGGATCTTAAGAAGGAGATGGGCACATTACGTAGGGAGGTAGCAGGCCTATCCCGTAGGGGTCAAGGGACCGGTTCCTACATAAGAGAAGCCACCTTGCCCCCTCCATCACATACAGTACACTCTCCCTCCTCTATTGCACAAGGGGGTGGGTTTTTCTCAGCTACTCCTACTCCCCCACCAACTACTGATTCCGTCCCTACCGTCCATGTGATCCAAAATACTGGAATACCATTGGCACCTCCAGAACGTTTTTATGGTGATCCAAAGAAATTTGAGACTTTTTGAATCAGTGCCGACTGCACTTCTTGTGCAAATCTGCAGTATTCCAGAACGAAGCAGCAAAGACAGCATTCATGATGTCATATATGGGAGGGAATGCAGCCAGCTGGACTATACCACTCATGGAAAGAAATGATCCTGTTCTACATAATTTTCCAGACTTTTGTTTAGAAATGAGGAAACTATTTGACAGGAAATCTCATATGATGACTCTGGACAAGGAACTACTCACCCTGCGACAAGGGTCTCAGGATTTACTTACTTATATTACCTCGTTCAACCGACTGGTCGTAGAAACCGATTGGCCCCCCGAAAAACGGACCACTCTCTTCTACCAGGGGTTACGCGGGGAATTGAAGGACGTCCTTTCCCAGGTGGTACAGTTGCCACCGACGTGTGAGGCAGTGTGACGTGTTAACAGTCCAGTTAGATCATAGACTACAGGAAAGAAAAGGGGATAAAAACAGAGGAGATAACCGTTTCCTATATGCTAGAGTAAAAACCCCAGGCGAAGAACACCCCAAACCCTCCGAAGTACCCGAACCTATGCAGATTGGGGGAATTCGAGGTCCCCTCACTACCGAAGAAAAGGAGAAAAGAAGAAAAATGAAACTATGTTTATACTGTGGAAAAGGAGGTCACTTCATTAGAGAATGTCGTGCTAGGACACAGTTCCCAGGGAAATACTCCATTCCACAGGTACAAGCAACACTAGGACAAGGAGAACCGGCGGAAAACCGAAGAGCTTGAGTCAGGATGAGATCCCTGAGTCGGGCAAGCGACGTATATCGATCTCATCTGTGATTGCCAATACCCTACAACCAGCTGTGGCACACTTGAATATTGGTATCTCTCTGTGGGTTACCAAGGAGAGTCCACTAGAGGTGGATGCCTTATTGGACTCCGGGGCGACTGGGAACTATATCGATCAGGAGTATGCTCTGAACATAGGTATTTCCTGGGAAAAGAAAGAAATCCCTGACAATGTTAAGGCAGTGGACGGAACTGCACTGACTTCTGGACCCGTTAAATATCGCACTCTGCCCATTTTAATGATGTTCGGCAAGGACCATTACGAATATATCCAGTTCGACCTTATTGACGCTCCCCAGTTCCGTCTCATCCTAGGCATGCCCTGGCTGACCTTGCATGATCCTGAAGTTCGTTGGGCGGCCCGCACGGTTACTTTGAATTCCGACTACTGTGGAAAGCATTGCACCAAGTTGACAACCCATCCCAGAAGGAATGAGGGCTCACCAGCTATTCATTTGGCCACAGCATGTGCACAAGACCTGTACTGCTGTTCCACCTCTTTGCCCGAGGTGTACAGACAATACAGACCTCTCTTCGATAAACAAAAGGCGACCCAGTTACCACCCCACAGACAGTATGATTGTCGCATCGAGCTAATGCCGGGAGCGGACATACCATGTAGCAGAGTGTATGCATTGACCGAACCAGAAACACAATACCTAAAGGCATACCTGGAAGAAAATCTCGCATCTGGGTTCATCAAGCATTCCTCTTCTCCGGCTTCATCCCCTCTTTTCTTTATCCCGAAGAAAGACTGTGACGAATTAAGAACGTGCATTGATTATAGAGCGATTAATCGTGTGACCATAAAAACCGCTACCCATTACCACTGATCCCTGTGCTCCTGGACCAACTCAAAGGGGCTCGGTATTTCACAAAACTTGACCTCAGAGGCGCCTACCATCTGGTACGAGTGAAAGACGGCGACGAGTGGAAGACCGCATTCCGGACTAAGTTTGGACTCTTTGAGTACAGGGTGATGCCTTTGGACTCTGCAACGCCCCAGCGGCCTTCCAATATTTCATGGATGAGGTTTTACGTGGATTTCTGGAGACCTTCTGTGTAGTCTATATAGACGATATTTTAATCTATTCGTCTACTCTCCAAGAACATGAGACTCACGTAAAGGCAGTCTTGGACAAACTCCAACGGAACTCGTTATATGCCAAGCTAGAAAAATGCCTTTTTCATGTCCAAGAAGTTGCCTTTTTGGGTTACGTCATCAATGCTCAGGGAATCAAGATGGACACAAGTAAAGTCGAGGCTATCACTCAGTGGAAAACTCCACAGAACATCAAATCGGTACAATGTTTTCTGGGATTTGCCAATTTTTATCGGCGGTTTATTAAAGATTTCTCGAAAATTATACATCCCATCTCCAGTTTGCTAAGAAAAAACGTTCCTTTTAACTGGGGGGAAGAAGCTACCCGATCATTCCAAATATTAAAAGACAGATTCACTCAGGCTCCCATCCTGCGCCATCCAGATCCGCAACTTCCTTTTGTCGTCGAAACGGACGCCTCTCAATACGCCCTAGGAGGTGTATTGTCTCAACGACACCCCGAAACCGGACAGCTACACCCTGTAGCCTGTTACTCAAAGAAACTCACCCCCAGTGAAGTTAACTACACCATATCCGACAAAGAGTTACTGGCAATAAAAAGGGCTTGTGAGGAATGGCGACATCATCTTCTGGGAGCACTTCACACAGTGGAGATCTATACAGACCATCGAAACCTGTTATTCTTGAAAACCGCGAAGGCCCTCACACCACGTCAGTTACGATGGACTCTTTTTTTTTCTGATTACGATTTTATCATCAAATACTGGCCAGGACCACAAAACGGGAAAGCGGATGCCCTTTCCCGTATAGAAGAATTGGAAAACGAGGAGTTTATAAAGAAACCAGAACCACCTTTGATCCTTCCTGAAACCGTCTTCCGGAACCAATCCATTGTACTCATCACCTCACAAGATTTTCTAGAGGACGTCAGAGTATCCTCGGTTGACCTTGACGTTCGTGCCTGGATTCAGGAGGATCCGGATCATCGAGCCGAAATTGAGGACCTGTTATACCATTATCATGCCTTATATGTACCCAACACCTTATTACAACAACAGGTACTAACGTGGGCTCATGATTCACTACTGGGAGGACACATGGGAATATACAAAACCATTGCCTGTATTGAACGTTCCTTTGGTGGCCCTCTTTGAGAAAGGATACCAAGGAGTACCTAAAAATTGTTCTGTGTGTGCGCAGGGAAAAGCCTGTCACACTAAGCCTACGGGACTACTACGGACTATACCTATGCCTCCTCGACCATGGCACACCATATCGATGGATTTCATAGTGGAAATGCCCCCCTGTGACGGATACACCGTCATTCTGGTGGTAGTAGACCATCTATCTAAGATGGGACATTTCATTCCCTTGGAACGCTTACCTACATCCTCGGAATTAGCCTTGGTGTTTCTTCAACACGTGGTCAGAGCACATGGAATACCCAACGTTCTTATCACAGACAGGGGTTCACAGTTTACTTCCCGTTTCTGGAGAGCGTTATGCAAAGTTATGGACATCGAGAACAGGCTTTCCTCCAGTTACCATCCACAAACGGATGGTAAAACGGAACGCCTAAATCAGACGTTAGAACAATACCTTCGTTGTTTTACCTTGCAAAACACCATGAACTGGTCCACACTGTTATGGATGGCAGAATTTGCATATAACAACGCGGAACATTCCACGCTTGGGTGTTCTCCTTTTTTGTCTCTACGGCCACCATCCTAACATGCTCTCATTTGAATGGCCCATCGTATCTAAGCTTCCCAGCATAAAGGAACATCATGCTCATCTCCGGGCTGTGTTACTCGATGCCAAACGACATCTTACAACAGCACAGTCGGCTCAAAAACGCTTTGCTGACAAGAAAAGAAAGAAGGAACCCGTTTATCAGGTGGGGGATAAGGTATGGCTATCCACAAAGAACTTACATCTTAAGGGCATAAACAAATTAAAACCAAGATACATAGGCCCCTATAGTATCGAAGAGGTCATTAACCCTGTAGCCATGAGATTATCCCTGCCCCATTCCTGGCATATTCACCCTGTCTTTCATGTATCCTTGCTCCAGTTATGTCCTACCACTATGAGATTACCAGATCGACTCTCTCCCTATGGAGATAGAGGGACAGGAAGAATACGAAGTACAGGAAATCCTGGATTCCCGGCTCGTAAGAGGGCGGATTCAGTATTTAGTGGAGTGGAAAGGATTCGGGGTTGAGGACAGAACCTGGGAACCCGAACAAAATCTTCATTGCCCTGACTTGGTAGAACAGTTCCATGTAAACCATCCAGGGAAACCCGGACGACCGCCGAGTCGGCGATCCTTGAGAGGGGGTACTGTAGCGATTACGCTTAGGGAGAATGCAAAACACACACCCTTTAAATCTTTTCCTTGTCTGCTAGTACCCGGGTGTAAATGGAACAGGAGCCCGCGGCACTACATCTCCCAGCAGGCAGTGGGGCGCTACAGAAAGAAACGTCGTAAGTGACGCTGTCCATATTTAAGCCCTTCCTCTTCCTGGGGAAAGTGCTTGACAATCCTTATCCTGGGCTTTGAAGTAGGCGGATGGTGTTTCCCCGCTGGATACTGACCAGAAGAACTGCGACGAGTCTTCAAAAGGAATCGCGATCTCGAGGCAGTATGCTGTTTCTTTGACCCGTTTTCTAGACCTGATCTCCCGATACAGAAAAGAAGTCAGGTAAAACATTCAGGGAGGAGCGCAGGAGCGCTTCCTTCATTCCGTGACTTTTGTTCCTTTCATTTATCGTCGGTAACGCTGTGCATATCAAACATTGCTCTTCGCTCGGCACAGAAAACAGTCGAGGAACTCAGACTGTTTGCCAGAGCATTTCCTTTCCTACCGCGATATCGTTTTCACAATAGGAGATATTCAGCGCTGTGAAGTACAAACAGCATATACCACTCAGCACAGAATACGGTTAGGAAATCGTGACCGGGTGCTGGGTAATTATTAATTCTTGCTCCTTTGACAGCTGTACTGCAGTTTTCTGCGGAGTTGGATTGGCTGTCCATATAGTTAACTCTCGCTGTGACTAATACGAGAATAACAGTAGAGAGGTTGCTGCAGGGCTCCTGGTGAGAATGTGCTTAAATTACATTATCTTTGATGTGTGTGTTTTGAATCGTGGTGCTTCTCATGCTTGTTTGTTTTTCTATTTACACTTTAGTTCTACGGCCTAGAAGGGGATCCATTCGGGTTCTTAGACCAGACCAGGGAGGAAAAGTGAATATCTGCAGCACAGTTTGTTATTTTATCCCTTTCCCTTTCCCCGGGGTGCTTCCCTCCGCAGCAGTGTTCTCCAACTCTGTTGGGGGGTGCGTTCAGGGGAATAGGTAAACTCCTCAACTGACCATCGTCCCCGCTGGCCATTGAGAAAAGGTTAGTGGCGTGTGTCCATATTCTTGTGCTGCTGACAAAACCTGACAATTTTGATGTCGCCTCAATAGGTTTTGGGCCCTTTTCTGTCGCGGGTACTTGACCCACCCACGCAAGTGAGGTATCATTTTTATGAGGAGACCTGGGGGAACGCTGGGTGGGAGGAAATTTGTGGATCCACGTAGATTCCAGAACTTTCCCACATAGAAATTTGAGAAAAAGTGATTTTTTTCAGCTAAATTTGAGGTTTGCAGGGGATTCTGGGTAGGAAAAGTTGGGGGACCCACGCAAGCCATACCTTGCTGGACTCCCCAGGTGTCTAGTTTTCAGAAATGTGTGGGTTTGGTAGGTTTCCCTAGATGGCCACCGAGCCCAGGGCCAAAACTCATGGGACCCCTCTTGCAAAACCAGGTTGTTTTGTGATAGGTAATTTTGATGTCGCCTCAATAGGTTTTGGGCCCTTTCCTGTCGTGGGTACTTGACCCACCCATGCGAGTGAGGTATCATTTTTATCGGGAGACATGGGGGAACACTGTGTGGCAGGAAATTTGTGGATCCACGTAGATTCCATAACTTTCCCACACAGAAATTGGAGAGAAAAGTGATTTTTTCAGCTAAATTTGAGGTTTGCAGGGCATTCTGGGTAGGAAAACGTTGGGGGATCCACGCAAGCCATACCTCGCTGGACTCCCCGGGTGTCTAGTTTTCAGAAATGTGTGGGTTTGGTAGGTTTCCCAAGATGGCCGCCGAGCCCGGGGCCAAAACCCAGGTGACTACCCTTGCAAAACCAGCTTGTTTTGTGATAGATCATTTTGATGTCTCCTCAATACGTTTTGGGCCCTTGCCTGTTGCGGGTACTTGAACCACCCACACCAGTGAGGTTTTGGCCCTGGGCTCGGCGGCCATCTTAGGAAACCTACCAAACCCACACATTTCTGAAAACTAGACACTCTGGGGAGTCCAGCGAGGTATGGCTTGCGTGGGTCCCCCAATGTTTCCTACCCAGAATCCCCTGCAAACCTGAAATTTTGCTGAAAAATTCACTTTTTCGCACATTTTTGTGTGGTAAAGTTGTGGAATCATGGGATTGACACAAATTTCCTACCACCCAGCGTTCCCCAGGTCTCCCGATAAAAATGGTGCCTCACTCGGGTGGGAGGCCCAAGTACCCGCGACAGGCAAGGGCCCACAACGTATTGAGGCGACCTCAAAATGGCCTATCACAAAACGACCTGGTTTTGCAAGGGGGTCCCATGACGTTTGGCCCGGGGCTCGGCGGCCACCTACGGAAACCTACCAAACCTACACATTTCTGAAAAGTAGACACCCAGGGCATTCCAGGGAGGTATGACTTGCGTGGATCCACCAACGTTTTCTTGCAGAATCCCCTGCAAACCTGATATTTTGCTGAAAAAATCACTTTTTCGCACATTTTTGTGTGGTAAAGTTGTGGAATCATGGGATTGACACAAATTTCCTACCACCCAGCGTTCCCCCAGGTCTCCCGATAAAAATGGTGCCTCACTCGGGTGGGAGGCCCAAGTACCCGCGACAGGCAAGGGCCCACAACGTATTGAGGCGACCTCAAAATGGCCGATCACAAAACGACCTGGTTTTGCAAGGGGGGTCCCATGACGTTTTGGCCCGGGACTCAGCGGCCACCTAGGGAAACCTACCAAACCTACACATTTCTGAAAAGTAGACACCCGGGGATTCCAGGGAGGTATGGCTTGCGTGGATCCACCAAGTTTTCTTACCCAGAATCCCCTGCAAACCTGATATTTTGCTCAAAAAATCACTTTTTCAGCACATTTTTGTGTGGTAAAGTTGTGGAATCATGGGGCTGACACAAATTTCCTACCACCCAGCGTTCCCCAGGTCTCCCGATAAAAATGGTGCCTCACTGGGTGGGAGGCCCAAGTACCGCGACAGGCAAGGGCCCACAACGTATTGAGGCGACCTCAAAATGGCCTATCACAAAACGACCTGGTTTTGCAAGGGGGTCCCATGACGTTTTGGCCCGGGACTCAGCGGCCACCTAGGGAAACCTACCAAACCCACACATTTCTGAAAAGTAGACACCCGGGATTCCAGGGAGGTATGGCTTGCGTGGATCCCCCAACGTTTTCTTACCCAGAATCCCCTGCAAACCTGAAATTTGGCTGAAAAAATCACTTTTTCACACATTTTTGTGTGGTAAAGTTGTGGCATCACGGGGCTGACACAAATTCCCTACCACCCAGCGTTCCCCAGGTCTCCCGATAAAATGGTGCCTCACTCGGGTGGGAGGCCCAAGTACCCGCGACAGGCAAGGGCCCAAAACATTTTGTGATAGGCAATTTTGATGTCGCCTCAATACGTTGTGGGCCCTTGCCTGTCGCGGGTACTTGGGCCTCCCACACAAGTGAGGCACCATTTTTATCGGGAGACCTGGGGGAACGCTGGGTGGTAGGAAATTTGTGTGAGGCCAGTGATGCCACACTTTCCCACACAAAAATGTGTGAAAAAGTGAATTTTTCAGCTAAAATTGAGGTTTGCAGGGGATTCTGGGTAAGGAAACGTTGGGGGATCCACGCAAGCCATACCTCCCTGGAAGCCCCGGGTGTCTACTTTTCAGAAATGTGTGGGTTTGGTAGGTTTCCCTAGATGGCCACCGAGCACGGGGCCAAAACCCAGGTGACCCCCTTGCAAAACCAGGTCGTTTTGTGAAAGGCCATTTTGAGGTCGCCTCACTACGTTGTGGGCCCTTGCCTGTCGCGGGTACTTGGGCCTCCCACACAAGTGAGGCACCATTTTTATCGGGAGACCTGGGGAACGCTGGGTGGTAGGAAATTTGTGTGAGGCCAGTGATGCCACACTTTCCACACAAAAATGTGTGAAAAAAGTGATTGTTTCAGCTAAAATTGAGGTTTGCAGGGGATTCTGGGTAAGGAAACGTTGGGGGATCCACGCAAGCCATACCTCCCTGGAAGCCCCCGGGTGTCTACTTTTCAGAAATGTGTGGGTTTGGTAGGTTTCCCTAGATGGCCACCGAGCACGGGGCCAAAACCCAGGTGACCCCCTTGCAAAACCAGGTCGTTTTGTGAAAGGCCATTTTGAGGTCGCCTCACTACGTTGTGGGCCCTTGCCTGTCGCGGGTACTTGGGCCTCCCACACAAGTGAGGCACCATTTTTATCGGGAGACCTGGGGGAACGCTGGGTGGTAGGAAATTTGTGTGAGGCCAGTGATGCCACACTTTCCCACACAAAAATGTGTGAAAAAAGTGATTGTTTCAGCTAAAATTGAGAAATGCAGGGGATTCTGGGTAAGGAAACGTTGGGGGATCCACGCAAGCCATAGCTCCCTGGAAGCCCCCGGGTGTCTACTTTTCAGAAATGTGTGGGTTTGGTAGGTTTCCCTAGATGGCCACCGAGCACGGGGCCAAAAACCCAGGTGACCCCCTTGCAAAACCAGGTCGTTTTGTGAAAGGCCATTTTGAGGTCGCCTCACTACGTTGTGGGCCCTTGCCTGTCGCGGGTACTTGGGCCTCCCACACAAGTGAGGCACCATTTTTATCGGGAGACCTGGGGGAACGCTGGGTGGTAGGAAATTTGTGTGAGGCCAGTGATGCCACACTTTCCCACACAAAAATGTGTGAAAAAAGTGATTGTTTCAGCTAAAATTGAGGTTTGCAGGGGATTCTGGGTAAGGAAACGTTGGGGGATCCACGCAAGCCATACCTCCCTGGAAGCCCCCGGGTGTCTACTTTTCAGAAATGTGTGGGTTTGGTAGGTTTCCCTAGATGGCCACCGAGCACGGGGCCAAAAACCCAGGTGACCCCCTTGCAAAACCAGGTCGTTTTGTGAAAGGCAATTTTGAGGTCGCCTCACTACGTTGTGGGCCCTTGCCTGTCGCGGGTACTTGGGCCTCCCACACAAGTGAGGCACCATTTTTATCGGGAGACCTGGGGGAACGCTGGGTGGTAGGAAATTTGTGTGAGGCCAGTGATGCCACACTTTCCCACACAAAAATGTGTGAAAAAAGTGATTTTTTTCAGCTAAAATTGAGGTTTGCAGGGGATTCTGGGTAAGGAAACGTTGGGGGATCCACGCAAGCCATACCTCCCTGGAAGCCCCCGGGTGTCTACTTTTCAGAAATGTGTGGGTTTGGTAGGTTTCCCTAGATGGCCGCCGAGCACGGGGCCAAAACCCAGGTGACCCCCTTGCAAAACCAGGTAGTTTTGTGAAAGGCCATTTTGAGGTCGCCTCACTACGTTGTGGGCCCTTGCCTGTCGCGGGTACTTGGGCCTCCCACACAAGTGAGGCACCATTTTTATCGGGAGACCTGGGGGAACGCTGGGTGGTAGGACATTTGTGTGAGGCCAGTGATGCCACACTTTCCCACACACAAATGTGTGAAAAAAGTGATTTTTTTCAGCTAAAATTGAGGTTTGCAGGGGATTCTGGGTAAGGAAACGTTGGGGGATCCACGCAAGCCATACCTCCCTGGAAGCCCCCGGGTGTCTACTTTTCAGAAATGTGTGTGTTTGGTAGGTTTCCCTAGGTGCCGGCAGAGCTAGGGTTCACAAACTACAGCTAGGCACTTTGCCAAAAGAGGGTCATTTTTCACTGCGAAATTGAGGTGTGACCACGTTGCGTTTTGCGCCATTTCCTGTCGCGGGCACTAGGCCGACCCACACAAGTGAGGTACCATTTTTTTCAGAAGACTTTGGGGAACGCGGGGTGGGTGGAAATTTGTGGATCCACGCAGATTCCAGAACTTTCCACCACAGAAATGTGGGGAAAATGTGGTTTTATTGACAGTTTTTAGGTTTGCAAGGGATTCTGGGTAACAGAACCTGGTGGGAGGCAGTCCAGTCACCCCATCCTGGATTCCCCTGGGTGTCTAGTTTTAAAAATGTATAGGTTTGCTAGGTTTCCCTAGGTGCCGGCAGAGGTAGGGTTCAAAAACTACAGCTAGGCACTTTGCAAAAAAGGGTCATTTTTCACTGCGAAATTGAGGTGTGACCACGTTGCGTTTTGCGCCGTTTCCTGTCGCAGGCACTAGGCCGACCCACACAAGTGAGGTACCATTTTTCTCGGAAGACTTTGGGGAACGCGGGGTGGGTGGAAATTTGTGGATCCACGCAGATTCCAGAACTTTCCACCACAGAAATGTGGGGAAAATGTGGTTTTTTTGACAATTTTTTATGTTTGCAAGGGATTCTGGGTAACAGAACCTGGTGGGAGGCAGTCAAGTCACCCCATCCTGGATTCCCCTGGGTGTCTAGTTTTCAAAAATGTATAGGTTTGCTAGGTTTCCCTAGGTGCCGGCAGAGCTAGGGTTCAAAAACTACAGCTAGGCACTTTGCCAAAAAAGGGTCATTTTTCACTGCGAAATTGAGGTGTGACCACGTTGCGTTTTACGCCGTTTCCTGTCGCAGGCACTAGGCCGACCCACACAAGTGAGGTACCATTTTTCTCGGAAGACTTTGGGGAATGCGGGGTCGGTGGAAATTTGTGGATCCACGCAGATTCCAGAACTTTCCACCACAGAAATGTGGGGAAAATGTGTTTTTTTGACAATTTTTTATGTTTGCAAGGGATTCTGGGTAACAGAACCTGGTGGGAGGCAGTCAAGTCACCCCATCCTGGATTCCCCTGGGTGTCTAGTTTTCAAAAATGTATAGGTTTGCTAGGTTTCCCTAGGTGCCGGCAGAGCTAGGGTTCAAAAACTACAGCTAGGCACTTTGCCAAAAAAGGTTCATTTTTCACTGCGAAATTGAGGTGTGACCACGTTGCGTTTTGCGCCGTTTCCTGTCGCAGGCACTAGGCCGACCCACACAAGTGAGGTACCATTTTTCTCGGAAGACTTTGGGGAACGCGGGGTGGGTGGAAATTTGTGGATCCACGCAGATTCCAGAACTTTCCACCACAGAAATGTGGGGAAAATGTGGTTTTCTTGACAATTTTTTATGTTTGCAAGGGATTCTGGGTAACAGAACCTGGTGGGAGGCAGTCAAGTCACCCCATCCTGGATTCCCCTGGGTGTCTAGTTTTCAAAAATGTATAGGTTTGCTAGGTTTCCCTAGGTGCCGGCAGAGCTAGGGTTCAAAAACTACAGCTAGGCACTTTGCCAAAAAAGGGTCATTTTTCACTGCGAAATTGAGGTGTGACCACGTTGCGTTTTGCGCCGTTTCCTGTCGCAGGCACTAGGCCGATCCACACAAGTGAGGTACCATTTTTCTCGGAAGACTTTGGGGAACGCGGGGTGGGTGGAAATTTGTGGATCCACGTAGATTCCAGAACTTTCCACCACAGAAATGTGTGGAAAATGTGGTTTTTGGACAATTGTTTTTGTTTGCAAGGGATTCTGGGTAACAGAACCTGGTGGGAGGCAGCCAAGTCACCCCATCCTGGATTCCCCTGGGTGTCTAGTTTTCAAAAATGTATAGGTTTGCTAGGTTTCCCTAGGTGCCGGCAGAGCTAGGGTTCAAAAACTACAGCTAGGCACTTTGCCAAAAAGGGTCATTTTTCACTGCGAAATTGAGGTGTGACCACGTTGCGTTTTGCGCCGTTTCCTGTCGCAGGCACTAGGCCGACCCACACAAGTGAGGTACCATTTTTCTCGTAAGACTTTGGGGAACGCGGGGTGGGTGGAAATTTGTGGACCCACGCAGATTCCAGAACTTTCCACCACAGAAATGTGGGGGAAATGTGGTTTTTTTGACAATTTTTTATGTTTGCAAGGGATTCTGGGTAACAGAACCTGGTGGGAGGAAGTCAAGTCACCCCATCCTGGATTCCCTGGGTGTCTAGTTTTCAAAAATGTATAGGTTTGCTAGGTTTCCCTAGGTGCCGGCAGAGCTAGGGTTCAAAAACTACAGCTAGGCACTTTGCCAAAAAAGGGTCATTTTTCACTGCGAAATTGAGGTGTGACCACGTTGCGTTTTGCGCCGTTTCCTGTCGCAGGCACTAGGCCGACCCACACAAGTGAGGTACCATTTTTCTCGTAAGACTTTGGGGAACGCGGGGTGTGTGGAAATTTGTGGATCCACGCAGATTCCAAAACTTTCCACCACAGAAATGTGGGGAAAATGTGGTTTTTTTGACAATTTTTTAGGTTTGCAAGGGATTCTGGGTAACAGAACCTGGTGGGAGGAAGTCAAGTCACCCCATCCTGGATTCCCCTGGGTGTCTAGTTTTCAAAAATGTATAGGTTTGCTAGGTTTCCCTAGGTTCCAGCAGTGCTAGGGTTCAAAAACTACACCTAGGCACTTTGCAAAAAAAGGGTAATTTTTCATTGTGAAAATGTGGTACGTCCACGTTGCATTTTGAGCCATTTCCTGTTGTGGGCACAAGGGCTACCCACACAAGTGAGGTACCATTTTTATCAGGAGACTTTGGGTAACACAGAATTGTAGAGCAACTGTTATTACCTATTGACTTTCGATGCATTTCTGCCTTCCAAATGAAAGACAATGTGTAAAAAATAAGTCATTTTGAAAAATGACCTATAATTCTCATGCTAGTATGGGTACTCCCAATTTCGGAAATGTGCAAATATCTACTGTTTCTAAAATCTACATTTTGTTCCCATTTCAGAAATACATAGGTGTCTTTCATAACAATTTTTCCATGTATACATTTTCCCAAAATAATTGCTATATACCCGGTACATAATAAAAAACCATTGCAAGATGCTGCTCAATTATTGGCTCTGGGTTCGTCGGGTTCTTGGTGAACCTACAAGTCCTATATATCCCCACAACCAGAAAGGTCCAGCGGATATAACGGTATATTGCCTTCAAATAGCTGTCATAATTAGAAGAAGTTACAGGTGAAAACGTTGACACAAATGGCTGTTTTTTTCAACTAATTTTCAATTTTTCCTTTATTTAACTGTTAGTTTCTATAAGGAAAACTTTAGGGATCTACACAAATGACCCCTTGCTGAATTCAGACTTTTGTCTACTTTTCAGAAATGTATGGCTTTCCAGGATCCATTATTGGTTTCATACCCATTTCTACCATTAACTGGAAGGAGGTTGAAAGCACAAAAAATAGCAAAAATAGGCTATGTCCCAGAAAAATGCCAAAACTGTGTAAAAAAGTTGGTTTTCTGACAAAAGTCTGCTTGTCCCTGAAAGCTGGGAAGATGGTGATTTCAGCACCACAACCCCTTTTTGATGCCATTTGCAGGGAAAAATCAAGACGCTTTCATCTGTTGCCCTTTTTCGCATTTTTCCCAAAAAACCCAAAATTTAGCTGTATTTTGACTAATTTCTGGGTCCCCTCCAGGGGAATCCACAAACCCTGGGTACCTTTACAATCCCCATGATGTTAGAAAAAAGGACGCAAATTTGGCATGGATACCTTATGTGGTCAAAAAGTTACAGGGGCCTAAGCGCGCACTACCCCAAATAGCCAAAAAAAGGCTTAGCACAGGAGGGGAAAAGGCCTAGCAGCGAAGGGGTTAAACTGAGACAAAGGTCTAACTTTACTACTCGTAAATGCCCTTTGTGAATACCGAAAGTTGTAAAGTTAGACTTTTGTCTCAGTTTACCTTTGTGAATCGGGCTTCTAGATTTTTACTGACGTAAGTGATGACACACTACAACATTTAGGAACTATCATTAATTGGTAAATACATGTGCCTTCAAATGACTCACCTTGGCTGTATATGTGTAGGTTGTTGAGAAAACATGTGTATTCAAGCTTACTAAAATAGAGGGGTATTGCACATTGATGTATTTTGTGTGTTCTGTTGTGGTGTGAGTGGAGATTATTTGAGACACAAATGAGCAACTAAATGGATAGAGATGGTTGGTTGAAACCTTTTGCATTGCATTTTGCAAGTGTAATCACTTGTGTGGGTCTGTGAATGGGTATGTAAGTGGTTGTGTGGGTGTGTGAGTGGGCGTATGAGAGGTTGTATGGGGTATGAGTGGGTGTGAGTGGTTCTGTGGATTATGTCATCAATTATGTCATCATTGATGTCATTTGAGATGTCATCAGCGTTGTCTCTGACCAGGTCATGAGTGATGTAATATGTGAGGTCATAAGTAGTGCATTGCGGGGGCGTAAGTTATAGTTAGCTCATGTAACTATAACTGCTAAATTTCACTTGTTTTGTACGAGTGAAATCTGAGCCTAACTATAACGTCCCTGTAACCTTAGCTTTTTTTCAGTGAATATACATATATGACCTAGTGGCGATCGCCACTATATATATATATATATATTACCTACTGGCGGTCGCCAGTAGGTAGTTATAGTTACAACCTAGTTTCCATAGGAAAAGCATTTTTTGATTTGCTAATAACTTTGGCGTCGTTTGACGAATCTTTATGAAATTTTGCAAAAAGTTGCACTTCTTAGGTTAGCTCCTATCTTGAAAGTTTGGGGGTGATTTGTCAAGCGGGGGCTGAGAAAAAAGGGGGGTCCCAAAACGCGTTTTCTCCATGTTAATTTCCATAGGAAATTTTGCGACGAGCTACAGCTTGAACTGCTGAACGGAATTACCTCAAATTTGGCAGAAAGGTAGAGCTTCGTTCAGAAAGCGACTTTGTTTTAAATGGGGTAAATCCGTTCAGTAGTTTTTGAGAAATACAAAAAATAAGAGTAAAGAAAATCAATTTCCCATAGGAAACTTTGTGCAAGGCTACAGCCGAAACTACTGAACGGAATTACCCCAAATTTGGCAAAAAGGTAGTGCTTGGCTCAGAAAGCGACCTTTTGTAAAATGGTGTAAATCCGTTCAGTGGTTGCTGAGAAATAAGAAAAATAAAAGTTTCGATATCTGGGCGGAGCCTAAGTCCCGTGCACGAGCTTCACTGTGATTGGCTGCGAACACTCCAAACCAGGAAGTGTTGGCAGCCATCTTGTGGCTCGGTAGAAGCGAGTCACTAGAAAACAGAGAAACAAAGGTATAAAACAAGAGAAGGGGGCAGGGTAGAAACACCGTGACCCCCTAGGCCTGCTCAGGGGGCCCTAGAAGGACTGGGTAAATATACATTTGGGGGTGCAATTGTATACAGGATAATTATAGGCAGAGAAATCTGCTTTGGCTGGAACTGCTTTTAATGAACCTTCTCTTTGTTTAAACAGTCACTGCGTGTTCACAATAAGGGTCCAGAAAAGGTGGATAAGGCCCTCGTGCCCTGAAGAAATTGCCATTACAATTTACAGGCAATGAAACATGTCGGCCCAACTTTATATGGTCTGCAAACGTGCAGTATGTTTTTAATTTGAATAAGCCCTCGAGTTGAGATTAAAGGTGGTTCGTTGGTAACTGAGTTGGCTTATCTCAATTTTACTCACATGGGGTCAATGTGTGTTATTATATACACATATTCACTGGTTTTCACTGGGTTTCTGGACACTGATTTTGTTTATTTTATTTGCGAGGTAGCAACCAATGATGAGAAACGTGGGCATGACTGGTGATATTTAACCAGTAAGCTCCCTTGGTGGTGCGCACGTGAGGTGCTACCTCGTGTTTTCACAAATTTTTTCACATTTATGTGTGATGTATATCTGTTATAGTACAGGGTATGTTATGTGAACACGGTGACTGCTGACTCATTGGTCGGTTCTTTTTATAACTAAATATAGGGCGATTCTGTGTTGGGACAATACCTATAAAATAGGAAGGGTTGTTATTGAGGAAGAAAAGAAACTTCCATTCCCACTCATGAAGTGAACAGGATTCGTTGGCCCGTTCAGATCAGGTCTTTGGTGATAATTATGGCCCTAGAAGGACCCCAGGGCCAAAAAAAGCATTTTTTATTAAAAAAAAAAAATTGCCGCAATTCGTGCTGTGGTCGCGGGTTCCCGCGTTTTATTTTAATGAGGTCCCCGGGTGGGCTAGGGCCCGCGGGCATTTCTTAAAAAATAATAGCTGGGGGTCGCTGGGGCTGCGGGGGCCCTCTGGGGTCCCCGCAGCCCCGGAGCTTCACTCATGTTGGGAGGGGGGTTGCGCGGCCCCTCTCCTGGAGCCCTCCATGTGCTTATAACTTTGGCGTCGTTTGACGAATCTTTACGAAATTTTCAAAAAAGTTTCTCTTTTTTGATAAGCTCCTATCTTGAAAGTTTGGGGGTGATTGGTCAAGGGGGGCTGAGAAAAAGGGGAGTCCCAAAATGTGTGTTCTCAATGCATTTTCCATAGGAAACTTTCGACAAGGCTACAGGTCAAACTGCTGAACGGAATTACGCCAAATTTGTGAGGGAGAAAGGTTGTGGTCCAGAAAGCGCGCTTCTGTTGAAATGGTGTAAATCCGTTCAGTAGTTTTTGAGAAATATCAAATTTTACAGATATCGATATTTGAGAATTCTGACATCTGATTGGCTGAGGGTTACGAGCACGAGCTCGCGGCTCATTGGCTGTGTACAGTTGAAACTAGGAAGTGTTGGCAGCCATTTTGTGACTTAGTCTGTCAGCTCGCATCTCTCCGTGTAGAAGCCATCGGGTGTGTAGTTTTACCTCTGCGAGGCAACACTGGCATTTGTGTCTGTGTAAGATACTCCTTTCACGCTGCCTCTCCCCACAGCACGAGGTCGTGGCTATGCCTTTAGAAGCCAGTCCGTTGGCTCGGAGCTCTGTGAGTCAGTCTGTCGGCACGACCCTCTACACTGCCCAAACACCAATGCACTACCTAACTAAACACTAAACCACTACTGCCAGCAGGACCACCTACACTACAGAAACACCACTGCACTACCTTAAACCCTAAAACACTACCCCCAGCACAACCCCTACACTACAGAAACACCACTGCACTACCCTAAACCCTAAAACACTACCCCAGCACGACCCCCTACACTACCCAAACACCACTGCACTACGTAACTAAACACTAAACCACTACTGCCAGCACGACCCCCTACACTACAGAAACGCCACTGCACTACCTTAAACCCTAAAACACTACTCACAGCCGGACCCCCTACACTACATAAAGACCACTGCCCTACCCTAAATGTATCCCCAGCACCACCCTCTACACTACACAAACACCACTGCACTACCGTAAACCCTAAAACACTACCCACAGCAGGACCCCCTACACTACACAAACACCACTGCACTACCCTAAACCATAAAACACTACCAGTCCATTGGCTCACAGCTCTGCGTTTGCGAGCCGATGGCCCGTAGCTCTCTCTGTGCGAGCCGGGCGCACGGGCCGTAGCTCTCCCTTTGCGAGGATGCCCGACGGCCCGCAAGTCTCCCCGTGCTAGCCGGATCGCAGTTGTCAGTCTGCGAACCGATATTGGGAATATAAGGCGGCACTAAAAAGAGCCTTTGTGTTTATTAGTTGGAGCTATCTATAAGTGCGGATGCACAGCTTCAGGTTATTCAGAAAAACTCGATTTCCCTGATCTGTGAAGTGTACTCCATCACTTCTGTAGATATCAGCCACATCATAACGTATGTTGTTGTTGTAGATCGACCCCATTCTATGGTCTTTGAGGTATGCAGACACAGCTTTGTTGACATTCTTCCTAGATTTTTCAATCTGAGGACAAAATTTGTTTGACCATTTCCACTTCTGTCTTTGGCATATATTGGAATATACAAAGACAGTTTGAGGCAAAAGCAACATCAATTGTCTAAAGGTGTCCTTCATTAGCATTTCCAAACCTACCCCAGTCAATGTGCCTAGGCCATTTCCACCACAGTGCACAATCATGAGGTCAGGGAGTTGGAGATGCAAATAGGTTTTAACCAAAGGGAGTAATTGGTGCCACTTCAATCCTCTCTGTCCAAACCATTTAATGTCCACATTTTGTAAACCTAGGTCTAAGTCAATACGTCTCTGTTCTGCATACCTCTTGCACCAGAAAACATAGCTATGTCCTACGATCCACACTAGCATTTTGAAGGTGTAGCTGGAAGATATGGATAGATGTCTGTAGCTCATGCAGTCCGTTCGTAGAATAAGAGATATGTTTAAAGATGGGGAACTACTTTTTTTTCTCATACAAAACGATAACTGATTGGGAGATGAAAAACATTGTTTACTAAAAAGTAGGGTGCATATTAGTTTGTCGAAAAGCATCTTTGTCATTGGTTAATAAAAAGCAGTTTCAACGTAGAGTTCATATGATAGGATAAAATTTGGTCAGTTCAACCACACCTGCTACTTGCATTTGGAAGGCACTGTTCGAACTTAAAACAATGGTGAACTTTTAACCTGCACGTGCCCTTAAATGTTCGAGAAAAGGTTGCAAAAAAATATCGTTAGGTTTGAAAAAATTATGAACTTTTAACCTGCACGTGCCGTAGAATGTTCTAGAAAGTTTGTTGATAGAATACGTTGAACTTCTCACCTGTATGTGTTCTTAAATTTTTAAAAAACTGTCTATATGGAAAGTTCAAAAATAATCAATAGAGAGAAGTTTTGCAATTTGAAAAAATAAAGGAACTATTCTGATTTGTTCTTTACATGTATTTATGTGTGGAGCAACAGGGAAATTGTGCCATTACTGGTTCCATTCTTGATGAGAGCGGTGCATTACATGTACTGTGTGACAAAGAAAGAATTGCAAATTTGGCAGGGAGAAAGGTCTTGGTGCAGAAAGCGCGGTTTTGTGGAAATGGTGTAAATCCGTTCAGTAGTTTTTGAGATATTAAAGGAAAAAAAGATATTAATGTCTGGACTGTGCCTAACTCCCGAGCACGAGCTTGCCTCTGATTGGCTGCTAACAATTCAAACCAGGAAGTGTTAGCAGCCATCTTGTGCCTCGCATCGAGTGAAAATATAAAAGAAAGGTCCCGGGGGCAATTTAATATACCGGAGCTCTGTCTGTGCGAGATACCGCTTTCACGTTGCGTCTCCCTACATCAGCAGGTAACGCACACTTTTCCACCATCAACAGCATACCTCCAACAACATACTTGGGCCCGCAAGTCTGCCTCTGCGAACCACTTGTCGGCTCACAGCTCTTCGGGTGCGAGTTCTAGGGCCCGCAGTTGTATCTGTGAAGCCAATACTGGAAATATACCGGAGGTGTCTCTCTGCGAGATACGCTCTTCACGCTCCCTCTCCCCACATCAGTGTTCCGCAGCTATCCCTTTGGAAGCCGATGGCCTGCACCTTTCCCTATACTAGTCGGCCCGCAGGTGTTCCTCTGCGAGCTGGCCCGCAGCTCTTCCTCTGCGAACTGACGGGCCGCGGTTCTCCCTCTATGAGCCTGCTAGTCGGCTCGCAGTTCTTCATCTACGAGCCAGACCGCCGGCTCTTAAGTCTCTGAGAACAGATGTAATGGAGGCAACGATCATGCAGGTCAGACACCCAACACTGCTCCGACATCCCCCAGTAGGAGCTCCTTGTCCGCCATCTCCCCTCACCCCCACCCCCCACAAACAAATGTGACAGTCACGTTAGGTTGGACAAATAAGAATCTTAGTCATGTATGAATTTACATATAAAACATTTTATTAAAACAAAACAACAACAAATAAAACTATGTACAGCCATGTCGTGTCATCGCTGGACCATTTGTGAATCACAGCCTGTAAGACAAAAAGAAAGATAAGATGGTGCGTCATGCGTCCAGCAAAGGAGAAAGAGAAAGAGAGAAAGAGTGAGGGAGAAAGAGAGAAACAAAGAAAGAGTGAGAGAGAGAGGAAGACAAAGAAATAGAGAAAGAGTGAGAGAGAGAAAGAGACAAATAGTGTGAGAGAGGAAGAGTGAGAGAGAGAAAGAGTGAGAGAGAGGAAGAGAGAGAGGAAGAGTGAGAGAGAGGAGAGAAAGAGTGAGAGAGAGGGAGACAGACAAAGACAGAGAAAGAGAAAGAGTGAGAGAGAGAAAGAGTAAGATACAAGGAAAATAGAGAGAGAGAAACAGTGTGAGAGAGAGGTAGAGAGAAAGAGAGAGAAAGAGTGAGAGAGAGGAAGAGAGAGAAAGAAAGAATGAGAGAGAGGAACAGAGAGAGAAAGTGTGAGAGAGAGAGAAAGGAGGAGATGGAGAGGGAGTGTTGACACTGGAGAAAATCTTCGCCGCTTACCTTTGTGCCTCCGGTGTGTCTCCAACCACGTGCCGGGACATAGTGCACTGAAGAGGTGCGCCTTGTAGTAATGAGTAGAAAGAGGCGCTTGAGATGAAGATGAAGTTTATTGTAGGTTACAAATAGAAGACCCCATCCAGCATTGAGTCAGGAGCAACTGCCACCACACATTCGAGCAGTGCTGGGTAACGATCACCACATTCCAAGTTCTGGAACTAAGACCAGCTTACAAAGCATTTGCTAGTCACTGCTTAGGAATGCTTTAGAACACCACATCACCTCCCCTTTATAAACAAAACAAAACTTTGTACATCACAGAAAGGTTTGATAACACACACAAAAGAGAAACGCTTACAAGTCTCAATCTTGGAGACGAAGAGGAATCCGTTTCACCCGTATGGGTCTCGAACTGCGACTAGATGATTGAAGATCACTTTCTCTTGAACATCCCACACAACTCGCCCCACATTTAACTACCCTTTCTAAATTCCAAATTTTGTGATCACTTGTCTTCACCGCATTTCTAAACACCTTGACCACCTGAAATGGTCGACCATATTTAGATATACCTGGTGTTTTTCTTGGTAACCTGATCTTGACCCAGTCACCAACAGCAACAACGGTCTTTTTCACGGCCTTCCTTAGATCGTAGCTAATTTTCCTTCTCATCATTCCAGTCAATTCCTTGTCCTTCCACCCATCTACACAATCAAACTTCTCATCCACCAAAGCTCTTTTGCAGGAGATCCACGCTGGAGAGATCTCCACATTTGCTAACCTCCCTTTGAAAAGGCGAAAAGGAGTCACCCCCGTAGAAGAGTGTGGAGTGAAGCGATACTCTCTCACCTTTTTCTTTACTGCCGCTTCCCAGCACACTCCACACGACCTTGCTTGCTGTATCGCTTCTTTGAGGACGCGGTTAAACCTCTCAACCACGCCATTACTTTGTGGATGATAGAGAGAGGTTGTTTTGTGCTTAATGCCCCTTGCAGACAGGAATTCCCCCACCGAATGTGAAGTAAACTGCACCCCGTTGTCGGACAGCACAGTGGAGGGAAACCCTTCACGCTCAAATAACTCATCTAGGAACTTTATCACCACATCAGATTCAACTGAATTGACAAACTTTACCTCTGGCCACCGTGAAAACATGTCAACACACACAAGGAGATAACGAGTCTGGGTTTTCAGATTGATGGGACCTAAAATGTCTAAGGAGATGTCAGACCACGGGGCGACAGCTTGTTCTCTCACCACCATTGGTTGAGTTCTGCATTTGTACGACTTATCACTATTTGCGCACTCAGCACACTCACGCACCAGCCTCTCTATAGAAACATCCATGGCGGGCCACCAAAATCCTTCTCTGACTCTTCCCTTAGTCTTAGCTATACCCATGTGTGAAGCATGGGCACTCCCCACCAACTTTTCTCTCAGGACCAGTGGGGGAATGAGCTTGCTCCCACGCATAAGCACGCCATCCACAACAGCCAACTCTTCTTTGACATGCCAAAAACCCCTCATGTCGACCTCACAGTCTTTCTTTTCACACCAACCATTCTTCACCATGCAAATCACTTTTTGCAAGATCTCATCCTCCAAGAGGTGCTCTTTCCATTCAGATTCCGAAACAACACCTTCACTAATTGTGCAAACGTTGACATCTTCTTCCAAGTCTTCACCTCCAAAATTGTTAACGTCCTCAACCGGGTCAACTTCATTACTACCCAACCTTGACAAGCAGTCTGCTAGTACATTGTTTGAACCAGGTATATACAAAAGATCAAAATCAAATTCTTGCAGCGCTACCACCCATTTACGAATTCTGTGTGACACAAAATCTATTCCCTTCTTTGTGAACACCTCTTTGAGTGGTTTATGATCTGATAAAATTGTGAACTTCTTCCCCCACAAAAATTTTCTCAACTTGCGTACAGCCAAAATACTGCCAACGCCTCCTTCTCAATTACAGAGTAGTTACACTCTGCACCCCTTAAAGGCCTGCTCACGAACAATATCGTCTTTTCCACACCACTTGTCTTTTGTAACAGCACAGCTCCTAAACCAGTGGCGCTTGCGTCAGTCATAAGAGTAGAAGGTTTGGATGGGTCAAAACTACTGAGGAAGGTGGCACCATTGAGTTCATCTTTTATGCTGATGAACTCCTTTTCACACTCCAACGACCATGAAAACTCTGACCCCTTTTTTAACAACAGTCTCATATGCGAAGTTTTCCCCGCAAAGTCTTGAATGAACTTGTGGTAAAACTCCGCCATACCCAAAAATTTAATGAGTTCATCTTTACAGGACGGAGAACGCAGACTCAGAATACAATTGACTAGTGACTGCTTAGGTTTTATTCCATGACCTGAGACTGTGTGCCCGAGATATTCAATCTCTAGCACATTGAATTTGCATTTATCGGCCCGTAGAGTTAGACCTGCTTTCTCTAGTTTACTTAAGACAGCTCTCAATCGCAGATTATGTTCGTCTGCGTCACCTCCGAAAACCAGCACGTCATCTTGGTAGACCTTCACACCACCTAGGCCTCTGAGAATGCCCTCCATCACCCTCTGAAACACGGACGCTGCAGAGATAAGGCCAAAAGGCATCCTCAGGAACCTAAAGGTGCCAAACGGTGTGACAAATGCCGTGTAGTCTTGGGAAGAAGAGTGCAGCTTCACCTGGTGGTATGCGGAGCTCAGATCTAGCGATGAGAAGTGCTTGGCCCCTTCCAGGGAACACAACATCTCAGCAATGTTGGGCAATGGGAAATGATCCACAACTACTGATCTGTTGAGCTCTCTCAAGTCCACACAGAGGCGTGCCTCTCCGTTGGCCTTCCGTGCCATGACGACTGGACTGACCCACTCTGTCGCTTCTACCTCTTCGATGACACCCTTTGTTAGTAGCTTGTCTAATTCTTTTTTCATATTATCTCTCACCAGGAGAGGTACTGATCTGACTTTTGCAACTTTGGGAACGACATTCTCTTTTAGTTTTATCTTGTGTATATAATCCTTACAACATCCTAACTCATTCGCAAACACAGCAGGGAATTCCTTAACTAACTCATTTTCAAAGACATTGACCACTTTTACAGAGGAAACTTCTTTCAGACGGACTTGCGGAATTTCATTTGGATCCAGAAAAACGTTAAGGTCCCTTTGGTGAAGCCAACTAATGAGAGAGTCCCCTTTCATGGACACATAAATCTTTCCAGAAACGGCTCTCCCTTTGTAATTTATCACGCCCCAAAAGTACCCAAACAAATCTATCGGAACCCCTCCATAACCTTTGGGCCTAATGTCGGGTTTCTCTAGAGCAACCTTGCCAAGTAGGTGCTTAACATAGAACACCTTTGGAACCAACGTGATTTTAGCACCCGAGTCAAACAGCATGTTGACTACAGCATCATTTATCAAAACATCTTCATAGGGACCATCAGGTTCCGTTCCCTTGACTTGACTAATTACAAACTCATCAGAGTCATACACATCAAAGTCAACTTCCTTCACAGTCTTGTTGGCATTAAAGTTGCCAGAGTTACAACATTTTGACACATGACCCTTTTTCCCACAGACTTTGCACGATGCTCTCCTACCCGGGCAATTTTTGTAATCTGCCATGTGACCAGAGTCCCCGCACCTGTAGCACTTCCCATAGGATTGTTTCCTGGTCCATGGTTTTTGGTTGGTTTTATGATTGTCATATGTGAACCTCTGAGGTTGAACATATTGTCTTTGATCAGCAATAACCTTAGGCTTAATTGACTTCTCCGCCACGACTTTAACGTCGCTCTGATCACCTTTCACCGAAGTAGTATCTTTCCTTATGGTGTCTATACACGCTTTGGAGTGCTCATGACTCTTGGCTATTGTGATGACTTCATGCAGCGAGGGATTGTCTTTTCAAGCTGGGGAAGTGCTGTTGGGGTCTAACCTTGGAGGTTGCGTGAGTTCTGGGTCGTCGCCAAAATGAAGAGGTGCGCCTTGTAGTAATGAGTAGAAAGAGGCGCTTGAGATGAAGATGAAGTTTATTGTAGGTTACAAATAGAAGACCCCATCCAGCATTGAGTCAGGAGCAACTGCCACCACACATTCGAGCAGTGCTGGGTAACGATCACCACATTCCAAGTTCTGGAACTAAGACCAGCTTACAAAGCATTTGCTAGTCACTGCTTAGGAATGCTTTAGAACACCACATGCACCCTTAAGTTTAGTGATCTGAAAGATAGTATAGAATTAGTAATTGCAGAGTACATACAACTGCACACGCCTAATTATCTGTTTCGGCAATGCGCACTCAGGCTGCTGCAGCCCATCCACTCCCACTGCTCGGAGGTGTCTGTGCGCTCTTGTGCGCCCAGGCTGCTGCACACTATCCACTCCCACCGCCCAGAGGTGACTGCCTGCTGCTGCGGAAAGAAGTATCTCTGCTCAGCTTCCGCCACCGGCGTGTGTGTAAGAGGGTACACCACGTGCTGAAGCAACTTTGTCAGGCCTTGTCAGGATGGCCACGCATCATCGCAGTTTGTACATGCGTTCAGCTGTGGTGGTGTGGGGGGGGGCGTCGATTCGTGAACCACAGCCTGTTAGATAAAAAGCAAGATAGAATTGTGCGTCATTCGTCCATCAAAGGAGAGAGAAAGAGAGAGAGAGAGAAAGAAAGAGTGAGAGGAAGACAGAGAGAAAAAGAAAGAAGGAGTGAGAGGAAAACAGAGAGAAACAGTGGGAGTGACAGGAAGAGAGAGAGAAAAAGAAAGAAAGAGTGAGAGGAAGACAGCGAGAAAGAGTGAGAGAGACGAAGAGAGAGAGAAATAGTGAGAGACAGAAAGAGAGAGAAAGAGTGAGAGAGAGGAAGAGAGAGAGAAAAGAGTGAGAGAGAGGAAGAGAGAGAGAGAAAGAGTGAGAGAAAGGAAGAGAGAGAGAGAGAAAGAGTGAGAGTGAGGAAGAGAGAAAGTGTGAGAGAGAGGAAGACAGAGAAAGAGAGAAAGAGTGAGATACAAGGAAGAGAGAAAGAGAAACAGTGTGAGAGAGAGGAAGAGAGAGAGAAACAGTGTGAGAGAGAGGAAGAGAGAGAGAAAGAAAGAGAGAGAACGAAAGAATGAGAGAGAGAGGAAGAGACAGAGAAAGAGAGAAAGAGTGTGAGAGAGAGAAAGGAAGAGATAGAGAGTGAGAGAGAGAGAAAAAGAGTGTGAGTGACAGAAAGGAAGAGATGGAGAGGGAGAGTGAGTGTTGACACTGTGGAGAAAATCCTCACAGCTCACCTTTCTGTCACCGGTGTGTCTCCAACCACGTGCCGGATATAGGGCAGCCCTCAAGCTTAGTCATCTGAAACATAAAAATGGAATCAGTAATGGATGAGTACATACAACTGCGTATGCCTAAATCGCTGTCCCGCCTTTGTGTATCCAGGCTAGTGTACCCCATCCACTTCCACTGCCCAGAGGTGTCTACCCGCTGCTGTACACCCAGGCTGCTGCACTCCATCCACTCCCACTGCCCAGAGGTGTATGACAGCCGCTGCGCACCCAGGCTGCTGCACCCCCACTGCCTGGAGGTGACTGCTTGCCGCTGCTGTACCCCATCCACTCCCACTGCCCGGAGGTGACTGCCCGCCGCTGCGCAAACAAGCCTCTCTGCTCACCTTACACCACCGGCGTGTGTCGAAGAGGGTCCACCACGTACCGAAGAAACCTCCTCACCCGTTGTGTACACGCGGAGAGCGGAGCTCACAATTCAGGTTGAGTGTTGATTGCAGGATGGCCACGCTTCATCGCAGGCCTGCAAGACAAAAAGCAAGATAAGATTGTGCGTCATGCGTCCATCAAAGGCGAGAGAAAGAGAGATAGAGAGAGAAAGAAAGAGTGAGAGGAAGACAGAGAGAAAAAGAAAGAAAGAGTCAGAGGAATACAGAGAGAAAGAGAGAAACAGTGAGAGTGAGAGTGAGAGGAAGAGAGAGAGAAAAAGAAAGAAAGAGTGAGTGAGAGGAAGACAAAGAGAAAGAGAGAAAGAGTGAGAGAAGAAGAGAGAGAGAAAGAGTGTGAAGGAGAGAAAGGAAGAGATGAAGAGGGACAGTGAGTGCTGTGTCTCCAACCACGTGCCGGGACCTAGTGGAGCCCTCAAGCTCCCACATCTAAACATAGTACAGCATTAGTAATGGGAGAGTATATACGACTGCGTACGCCTAAATCGCTGTGCCGCCTATGTGTATCCACTCCCGCCGCCCAGATGTATTTGCCCACTGCTGCGCACCCAGGCCTCACTGCTCACCTTTTCGCGGACAGGGCACCCTCCGCATCTTGCAGTCCCACTCCGCAGGCCAACAGGTCTGACATTTGGTCCTGTGTCTTGATTTTGCCATGGCAGAGGACATACTAGTGCACCTATCATCATCGCAGGTTGCACACCCGCTCAGTCCTTGCAGTGCCACTAACTCAGTGAACAGTGAGGCCACGCACGTGGTGGTAGGCCTCCCTGTTCGGTGGCTCAGGCCTACACTGCGGTCCAGCAGGGCACACAAAACCTGAGCTGTCCAGACCGCAGGGACGGGCCATCACCGCAGGCTGTACACCCGCTCAGCAGTTACGGTACCCGTACCTCAGTGGGCCGAAAGTCACCATCCCGTGCCGGTGTGCCTGTGCCGGCCGCAGTGCATCCGGTGCGAGCAACTCTGAAATGGCGTCGAACACGTGCGCCCGGTCTTTTTTATTGGCAGGGTCACGTGTCCTGTGACGCCTGTGCTGGATGGGTGTGGTGTGGGTGTATACTAGCTGTGAGGGAGTGGCTGTGGCGTACTGACAACTAGGGTGTGACCAGCAGATCACTGAAATGAAAATCTGGGCCATGTAGCGTTGTTGTCCTTCCCTGTAAGCGTAAGCGGAGTGGGCTGGCCTGGCGTATGCCAGTCCTGCGTGAGGCTGTGAAGAATGACTCCGGAGCTATGGGCGTGGCTCCATCGTGAGCTGTATGAGGAATCAACTGATGCAGGTGTTCTTGTTCAAGTGCTGCCGTCACCCGGGTCGCAAGCGTCAATGTGTCACTCTGTGTGGGTGTGAATGTTTATTGCACATTCAGTGGAGTATTGCAGCTGTAGCAATACTGGGCCATGCAAAATCCAAATTTCAGTTTTTTGGGACATGGAGGGCAGCTAATTAGAGACAAGCTCGTTGTCGGAGTTAGGGTGCGCCAACATATGTACTTATACAAACACTCCGCCAATCCCCACGCACTTATAAATTCACTATACACTCTCCTTGCAGTACTCTAATCATCCAGTCTCTACGTACGTACTTGTACAATGACCGAGACAAAGTTACATAACCAAAGTTTTCTCCCACTGTCAAAGGTAAGTTGGTTGCATACGCTGTCCAGAGCACAATGTAATGTGGTAGGGCCCAGGGGCAGCATGTTGCATACATAATGAACACACGGACACAGATAGATAGTGGAACTGGGTACGAGCACGTGCACTTGACTCCTTTTTATTACCAGGGTCACATGTCCAGTGACGTCTGTGCTGGATGCGTGTGGGGTGAGTGTAAGCCAGCCCTCCGGGAATGGTTGGTGCTGGTAACAAGTACAACAGTAATCATCAGATCACACACAGAGATTCAATCATGAAGGGTCCATGACTTGTGCTACAGTAAGTTAGGGGCACCAGATCTGAAATCATACACAAAAGATTCTGTCATAAAGGGTCCATCAGTTGTGGTGGACTGAGGTAGGAGCATCAGAAGCATTCCGCGTGTGCACAGCTAGCGATGATGCGTGGTCCGGGAGGGCCGCACTGGTAGCAATGTCTGTTGCCTACTGGACTGCGTCATCTGCAATCGCAACTCAATCTGAATTGTGAGCCCTGCTGTCCGCAGTGTAGATCGAAGGCAGTAGTCAGCACAGACATCAAGGAATGCTTTTTGTCACTTCCTCTTGACAAAATTCGAGGACATAGAGTACAATTCTGTCTGCAATTAATAAATCAAGACTGAATTCAAATTGTGAGCTCTGCTGTCCGCAGTGTAGACTGCCATTCAGTGTTCCTTTGGACTTGCAAGATGAAGTTGGTCATTGTACTAAAGCTATAACTGCTATAAAACAAGTTCTTGAAGCAAGGATACTAAAAGGATATTATGTAGGTTTTAGGGACGTAATACTTAGTTGCCTACTGGACTCTGCAATTAATGAATCAAGAGTCAATTTTTAATGTGAGCCCTGATGACCGCAGTGTAGGCCGGAGGCAGCGGTCAGCAAGGGCCCACAGCCACGTGGCGTTGAGTTGAGCTGTTCAGTTAGTGTCACCTGAAGCAACCAGCGTGTGTGGAGCCTGCAATGATGCGTGGTCCGGGCGGCCCGCACTGGTAGCAATGTCTTTTGCCTAATGAATTCTGTCTTAATAAGTCCACGTGGCGTTGACTTGTGGTGCACTGAGTTAGTGGCACCTGAAGCACTCAGCTTGTGCGCAGCCTGCGATGATGCGTGGGCCGGCCGTGCCACACTGGTAGCAATGTATTTTGTCTAATGAATTCTGCCTTAATAAGGCTACGTGGCGATGACTTGTGGTGCACTGAGTTAGTGGCACCTGAAGCACTCAGCGTGTGCGCATCCTGCGATGATGCGTGGTCCGTGTGGGCCGCACTGGTAGCAATGTGTTTTGTTTAATGAATTCTGCCTTAATAAGGCCACGTGGCGTTTACTTGTGGTGCACTGAGTTAGTGGTACCTCTGGCGCTCAGCGTGTACGCAGCCTGCGATGATGCGTGGTCCGGGCGGGCCGCACTGGGAGCAATGTGTCTTGCCTACTGGACTGCGTCATCTGCAATCGCGACTCAATCTGAATTGTGAGCCCTGCTGTCCGCAGTGTAGATCGAAGGCAGTAGACTGTACAGACATAACTGTGCAGTGCTGTGCCGCTGTGTTAGCAGGGGGCTTGTGTCGAGGAGGCTCGCGGTCATGGCGGCAGCCACGTGGCAGGGTGAGGGTCGCCGCTCTGGCAGAAGCGTTGGCTTTCACACAAGTGAACCACACCCAGAACCCCGGCCTATTTATTCACACTTCTACGCTGGAGTGGCGTACGTTGGACCAGCCCACTGCGCTTCCGCTTACAGGGGGTGACGACACAGGTTCATGACCGAGATCTTCCCCACTGCCTGAGGTAACATGGTTGCGTCCACTGTCCACAACACTACAAGCACCAGCTTGTTTTTGGATCGCACAGCAGATAGGTTTAATGAACATTATAATTAGAAATTAGCATTTAAAAAACCTTTGAAATTCACTGAAAAAACCATAGGTTTCAGGGACGTTATAGTTACAAATTATCATGTTAAAAACCATAGAAATTCACTGAAAAAACCATAGGTTTCAGGGACGTTATAGTTAGTTGGACATTTCGCTCATACAAAACCATAGAAATTCCGCCGTTATAGTTAGTTGAACTAACTATAACTCACGCCCCCGCAATGCACTGCTGATGACGTCACATATTACATCATTCATGACATGGTCAGTGACATCACCGATGACATCACTGATGACATCTCAAATGACATCACTGATGACATCATCTAGTGACTGTGTGTTTCTGTAAAGTTTAAATATGTTTTATATATATACCAAGCTGTATTGAAGAATGAGTGGTTGTATAAGTGTCTGGATGGAGGATTTAGTAGGTGTGTAACTGACTGTTTAAGTGAGTGATTAAATGTCTCTTACTGAATACATGGGTTAGTGACTAAACTGTGTGAATGTCTGTATGAGTCTGTTTGTTGTTGTATAACCTGCTGCATCGGTTGGTCAGTAGCTACATGAGTGTCTATATGGGTTATTGATTAGTTGCCTGAGTATTTGTATGGGAGACTGAGTGTGTGTGTGGTTGGGTGGGGGTGTGTGACTCTGTGCATAGATGTTTGAGTGGTTGATTCACTGGGTGTATGAGTTTAACAGTGCATGTGGAAACAGTTGTATGGGTGAGTGAGTGTGTGTATGGATGTGTTGGTGAGTGAATGGATGTGCTAGTGGTAGATGTCCAACTAAGTACAAAAGTTATAGGCAGTGTATGTGAGAGTTGGTGTATAAAAATAACTATACGTGAAAGTGAGTGATTGTGAGAGTGGCTGTATGGATAAGTGTGCACTTGTATTAGTGATTATATAAGAGTAAGTATGCGTTAGTATCTGTATGAATAAATGAGGTGGTGTGTGTATAACTGTGTAGGTGAGTAAATGGAACTGTGATTGATTTTTTGCATGACTGACTAGGATGAGTGCATGACTGACTAGAATGAGTGGTGGTGTGTGAGCGTCTGTATAGGTGTATGAGTGCATATGATAGTGTTGTATTGATCAGTGACTACATGTATGAATGGTTGTATGGGTGAATGAGTGGATGTGTGTGTAGACCTAGGAATCAGTGCGTGCATACGTAGTAACTGGTATTGGTGTGTCGATGGTTTCTAAAATGGTAGTCTGTATTTTACAGTGGGTGTATCAAAGGTTATATTAGGGTGTGAGGAGGTGCATCAGATTTTTCACGTGGATGATGTCATCAGTGATGTCATCAGTGATGTCATTTGAGATGTCATCAGTGATGTCACTGACTATGTCATGAATGATGTAATATGTGACGTCATCAGCAGTGCATTGCGGGGGCGCGAGTTATAATTAGCTCAACTAACTATAACGGCGGAATTTCTATGGTTTTGTATGAGTAAAATGTCCAACTAACTATAACGTCCCTGAAACCTATGGTTTTTTCAGTGAATATCTATGATTTTTCACATGATAATTTGTAACTATAACGTCCCTGAAACCTATGGTTTTTTCAGTGAATATATATATATATATATATATATATATATATATATATATATATACACACACACACACTAGAGATCCCTCTCAAGTCAGATACAAAATCTTCAAAAGTCTTTCAGAGACCTGCAGTTCCTGAAGACGTTACTAGAGGTGTCTCTCAAGTCAGATGCAAAAATACGGACATTTTTTCATGAAGTTGAGGTTCTGTAAGTCATTACTAGAGGTGTCTCTTGTTACTAGAGGTGTTTCTCAAGTCAGCTGCAACTGCTTCAAACAAGCTTCACCAAGCTGAGAGGGTGTCGCTTTACCTAATAAATATCTGTACACACATTTCATGATTTGTGCTTTTTTCATGGAATAAATTAATTTGCCAACGTTGGTTCAAAAGAATGAGTCAAAATTACAGATTTCAATAAAGTTCTTGATTTTTTTCTGACCTAAGTGATGACACCCCACTGCATTTAGGAACTCTCATTAATTGGTAAATGCATATGCCTTCAAGTAACTCACCTTGACTGTATATGTGTAGGTTGTTGTGAAAACATGTGTATTCAAGCTTACTAAAGTAAAGGGGTGTTGCACATTAATGTATTTTGTGTGTTCTGCTGTGGTGTGAGTGGAGATTATTTGAGAAACAACTGAGCAACTAAATGGATAGAGATGGTTTATTGAAAGCTTTTGCATTTTTATTTGTTTTTGGGAAAACATAAGGTCGGCGGAACTGCATTCAAGCTTATTCTTAGCACACTAGCTTTTGAGTGGCACTACAAATGCATGCCAAGAATCCCATTCACTTATCTTAAAGGCCATCGACCTCTGCTGCGATAGGAAGAAGCAAACTAACAATGTCAGTGGAGCAACACAAAAGATAAATATATTTGATGAAAGCTTCTCATATACACACCCACACATGCACATATACATATATACACAAACATGCATTTCTTCAAGGTGTTACTAGAGGTGCCTCTCGAGTCAGATGTAAAAGCATTGACATTCTTTCATGAAGCTGCAGTTTCACTAGTTGTTACTAGAGGTCCCTCTCAAGTGAGATACAACTGCTTCAAATGATCTGCAGCAAGCTAAGGGGTTGTGGGTTTAACTTATAGATTTGCATATACACTTTTGCTAGTTTAAGGATTTGTGCTTGTTTTCCATAGGATTAATTATGTGCTAATGCTGGTTCATAATAATGACTTAAAATTACAGATTTCAATACATTTCTTGATTTTCATCAGTGATTTACACTCTACTATATATAGGGACTTCTATTCACTGGTGAGTACAAGTGTGTTTAGATAACTAATTTTGGCTGTTTATTTTTAGGTGGGTGAAACCAAGTGTACTTTACTGATGTTAGATTGGATTTGAAAATCCATCAGCCTAAAAACATTAAAAGAGTTCTTTACAATAAAATGCCATACATGTATCAGCACTAAACTTGAAATTATCCAATCAATTCATCAATGTTTTTCAGTCCTACTACAGAAGCCTTCACTGAACAATTGACAATTTATAAATCCTGGCATACATCCACAAATCTCCACATAATTAACCAGATTGTATTACTGTGGATCTTATATGCAAGGTTAATTGAAGGAATTTCGATACAGCAAATGCCACATAACTTCTAATATCCCTCTTGCATATTCGTAAGCATACTCGATACCGCTTAATTTTCATGGACCAACATAGTGGTACAATTCATTTGGCCCTCTGCCTTCAACAGGCCTCCAAAAAAAACAAGACATGTTTCTCATTTTCATCCGTACTAGAGCATACAGGGCACAACTTGGATCCAGTTATAGGCGTGGAACAAAAGCTTGTAAAAGTTGCAAGGGTAAGGGTGCCAAGTCTAAATTTTATGTACAGAGCCCAAGTCAGCGGAGAGGTGACATAGTCCAGGTACTCCTCCAACATGAATTCACATTTTATGATTAAAACAATTTGAAAGGCTGCCCAATGAGTGTGCAGTTTGACATTTCTCCAAAATGTATTGCCACTACCTTACTTTTACAATACTGTGAGCATTGGGAGGCATTGACTGGGGGTTTGACCAATAATCACCCCGCTTAAGATGGTCAGCCATCTTCTGATATATCTTTACCAAGGAATCTAAGGTGCCTTAGGTCTGCCAATAATGATGCATAGGGCGTCTCTGTATGGTCCCAACTCTTCTGAAGTCCATATTCAAGTCCAATACAGAATCGGCCCTAGTTTCACAACCTGGACAATTGGCTTCGGAGCGAAATCAAGCCAATGTGAGATTAACGGGGTGCTCTGAGAAAGTTCTAGCAGGGATCTTATGAATTAGCTCTCATTATTCCTGGGGGCCTCTATTTTACAATTGCCCCAAAGCTCAGAACCATGAAGAAAGGCACTACTTGCCTGTGCTCTATAACTTTCTATGGCAGGCAATACAGAATATTGGGTCGCTTTTTGCAAACTTTAGGATTGCTGTCGCTCTGTGGTTCAACACAATCGTTCTCTTTATAATTTATGTGAACCATGTATTGGAGTCAGAAAGTCAAATTCCAAGATATCAAAGTCAAAACCATCTCAAGGATAGTGTCACTCAAAAATAACTTACCCCTGCAATTTTTGTGTGGGTTAAATGCCATAAATTGTGTTTTCTGGGCATTAATCTACGAACCATGGATTAAACAAAATAAGAAAAACCTCTCCAGTAAAATCTGGAGCCCCCTCTGAGTTAATGAGATTAATAAGGTGTAGTCTGCAAACAATAAGCCAGGCACCTTCTGCCCTGCAATAAATGGCAGGTCATTCTTACAATCTGATAGAAATCAATGCAACCGTTAATAAAGAGGAGAAAGAGGGTCGGTGCTAGGACTCAGTCTGGGTGGATTCCTCTATCAACATCGATTTTACCCGAAAGCTCGCCATTAATACCACACCGTACCTGGGCAAAATTGTATGAGTAGAATTGCGTGATTGTCTGGAGTACACCATGGGGGGCACCTATCTTAAAAAGCACTTCCCATAACTGATTCTGGGGACCAAATCAAAGGCGGCCTGTAAATCCACCACCTTCCATTTGGTCAAAAGAAACCAAAAAGACCTGGTCCACTGTGCTCGTCCCAGATCTAAATCCAGCCTAAAATTGACTCATGACCTTGTTATCCGAGATCCAAGTTGTCAATTTGTCTAGAACCTGCGTAGAAAAGATTTTTGGAATATTGTCTATAAGACTAATGGGGCTGTAGTTAGCCAGCTGGTTTTGACAGCCCCTATGTGATTATAGGAACTATCTCTGCACCCTTCCAAGAATTACAACTATGTGTAAAATAACAGTTGTCCACATAATATAAACTCCCTCCTAGTAGAGCCTGATAAAGAATACCACAGGGCACATCTTCTATCTCCATTATTTGTTCTGGTGGGTCACCAACATAAAAACCCTCACCTAATATAGTAATCTGTGAGATTCTGTGTAAGAAAATATCTGTCTACAAGCTTTAGCACAGTATAATAACAATGAATCCTTAAATGCCTATTGCCTTTATCAAATGCTTTTCACAATAATTCAGCCCTATTTGCTTTGTCATAACTTTTCATTTCAAACAAATCACATCTAAGGAATCTGGCATTTGTTTTCCAACATCCTTAAATATCGGTGTGGCACTAAAACCAACACAGGCCCATTGAAGTGCGCCTAAACCAGCAACGATCATGCATACAATTCTAAAATTCCAAATATGCATGCTATTACACATGCCAAAACAATACATAACCCCTCAAGGACGTGAAAATCTTCTACTCACAGGGGAACCAACTCTGAAACACGTGCCTACAATAGTAATCTGTGATTCCACATAACAAAATACCTGCCTAGAGGCTTTAGAACTGTGTAATTACAATCTATCCTAAAAAGCCTATTGCTTTAATGTCTGCTTTTCACAGTAAGTAGGTCAGGCCTACTGGTTTTGTCATAACGTTTCATAATAAACAGATCAACTCCATGGATCCGGCATGATATTTCCCAATGAACTGGTAAGGCTTATAACCTTTACCATTGGCGTGACACCATAACCAACACAGGCCTTTTCAAGAACACTCAGACTGGCAGACGTAACTTCTCGCAGTGCGCCAATCAGGCCGATAGCTTGTCTCCATAACCAACTCAGGCGTATTGTTTTGAGTGTAAGCTTTTCTACAAGGAAACCGTCAGGCAAAGAATCATATTACAAAGGGGCCCAAAATTACTGTTGGCAAAAGAAAATGCATTCTCTCCTAAAATGGCCTAGCAAGGATTTTCATAGAGTAAATCTATATCGAGTGTTTGTCAACGGGTAACCAACACTGAAACCCTCACCACCGACAGTAAACTGTGAGATTCCAAGTAACAAAATCCTTTTGTGAGACTTTCATACAGATTAATTACAATCCGCCTTTAAATGGATTGATGTTAACGTACACTTTTTACAATCAATGCATCAGACCTTCTGCCCTTGTTGTCACATTTCATAATAAACATGTCAGGCCTAGAGCCATGATCACCGGCTTGCTAGCATAACCAAGTCAGTCCCTCTGCATAGAGTATAAGCTTTGCCACGAGCCAAAAAGTGCAATTGGAGGCACCCTTTACAGTGGAAGCACAGAACTTCAGTCCAATTAAATCCTGTACTCAGATGAACCAACATGTGGGTGGAGTCTAAGCCCTCTCAGTGGTTCTGTGAAAGCCCTTTTTTGTTGATCACATATGGTCTGGCTACAGCTGCACTGTCAAGCCAGACCTAAAAATCAGGATTAAAACTAAGTGACCAGGGGTGGGACAAATACACAAACAGAACAGGGTGGAAAACTATCAAATTAGGGTCAGGGAATTGAAATAAAGAAGAAATCCATACAGTCATGGGCAAGGGACAGACAGAAGGCCCGCGCTCATTATCTGTTAAAGTATTGGTTACATTGCTGACTGCGAGAGACCACTAAGGTGCCAGTAAGGAGATCACAAAAAGGAGTCAATGGAAGAAACTCTTAGATTGCCCACAATGCTGCTTCTGCCAGACGCCCTCCTCTTTTATTGATCACCTGGCTGATAGAAAAGTGACTGGTTTTTATGTAAACATTATTCTGGGCAGCTGATCGATAAGAGTAGTGGAAGACTTGCGAAGGGATGAGGGATATACTGATTGTAATTGTCCACTTTGTAGGACCGGTGTGTAAGACATAAGTCATGCTGTATTCTAATAGATTTGGGCATTTCTTGTTACATCATATAACTTTAATTTGGGTCGTTTACATCTCTAGGAACCATTTTATGTGTGCAATATATGTGCAAGTTCTTCCTACAAGAGGTGGCAATATGAAATGTGAATATGAATCTAATGGGTATATTGTAAGAATGTACACAAAAGAAATTAAGTTTAAATATAAAAACTGAAACAGAGCCATATTTTAAAGCCATCCAGCAAGTTGTCATTCCATCTGGTACTATGTTTTAATTGCAGCTGCCTACAGCCAGCCTGTTATATCCCAAGAAGAGACCCCTGACAACAACTGCTGTGTGAACCTGACTTGCAGCTCCCAAGGCGGCTATCCACTGGCATCCCTGGTGTGGTACAACCTGACCGGGGAGCATGTGATCCCAGAGTCCCAGCAGAACAACAGCTCCCTGCGGGACAACGTCAGCCATCTTTACAGCGTCACCAGCTGGCTGGTCGTGGAGCTGTCTACGTGCCTGGTGGTGTGTTCAGTGCAAAGTCAGCGTCTCCCTGCAGTGAACTCCAGTCGCTTCACACCTGGTAATGACTCAAAGTGTTTTGTTTCTCTAAAATTCAACCACATTAAAGAGTGTATTCAGGGGCACTGGAATTATGCAGCGGGGGAATACCAAATTATGTGGCAGGGCTGACTAAGGGCCTGATCTAGATCTCAGCGGACGGGTTACTCCGTCACAACGGTGATGGATATCCCGTCCACCGAAATATAAATCCCATAGGATATAATGGGAATTATATATATGTCACGATGGAGTAACCCGTACGCCATCAGGCCCTAAATTATGCAGCAATAAAAAGCAAATTATGTGGCATAATTAGCCACTTTTTATATACTATTACTTCATTAGTTTGTCATTTTTACACATGGTAATATTGCATTGGCGAATACTTCACCTCATTAGTTCTAGTTTAATAACCAAATATGGAAAAAAGAAACCATAAGAAGAACAGTAGACCTTTGTAAAGGGCCTTCTCTACTGCGTGCAAACCCACATCGCCATGTTTTTAATTACTTTTGATCCATTTTTGCTAGAAACAATTTTTTTGCCAAAAGCTCCCGAGTATGCAGCAGATGATGGATTATGTGGCAAATGAGGCAAATCCATAATTATGTGAAAAAAGCTGTGCCCACAGAATTGCCGAATTCCAGTGGCCCTGAGTATATCTGTCCTAGAGCTACAGCTCAGAGTAAGTTGCTTGCCACATGAGATGTGGCAGCCTCTTACCCCACCTAGCCATGTTGTCTCTGCTCACATTGAAAAATAACTGCTGTGTTCCGTGCACGGCATGATTACCTGCAGTGCCTTTGTATTCATCTGGGGGAAGGTAATCAGGCTAGTACTCCCTATAAAAATATAAAAATATTTGTATGAGTCTCTGAAGAATAAAGTAAAATATTCAGTTCCCCACAAAAAACATAAAATGCACGTGCTTTCCTCACAAAATTAAAGTCTTTGACCTACGCCCACAAAAAAATAAGCTGCATGTGCTCCCTACCTCTCCCAAAATAAAAATAACTAACAACTGTGGCCACACTCTTGCAGTTCTGCTTAATTTGGCTAAAAGGGGCACCAACTTAAAAATGACCAATTTTAGTCTGGTTGCACATTGCCACCGACCACCAATGGGCACTTAACCCGGACATTGGCGAGCCAATGTAAGAAAAAAACAAGCATTGGCATAGCCAATAGGTCTCGCCTTTGGGGCCTTATAAGTATTTAGTTATGCAGCACAATATCCTTGGTGCAACAACAGCAACTGTTGCATGGCTAAACACTTATAAGGTCCCAAAGGCGAGACCTATTGGCTATGCCAATGCTTGTTGTATTTAGCAGCCTAAGTGTGTTGGGGAATGCATGTGTATGTCTGTATGACTGTCTTTGTGTGTGTGCCTGCAACTGTGTGTGTATGTATGTTTGTATGCCTGAGCACCTGTTTAAGTGCATGTCTGTGCGTGCAGTTTGAAAGCCTGTGAGGTATTTGGCCCGGGGATTGGCAAGGCCCGAGGTCAGGTGCTCCAGAGGCCAGCAGTTAGCTGTCCTCTTAGATGTCAAATGAGACTGCTGCTCAGTGCTGTATTTCATGCTGTGCTTTTTATTGCAAGAGCAACCCTAGCAAGTGCTTTAAAGCTGGGCCTCGAAAAATCTACTCACCCACTCGCTATGGCGAGTCAGATTTAATCAGGTTGAGCTATTTTTAAGGCTCACTGGCCCGTTCTGGCAAGCTGACAAATAATAGGTGTTCTGTTCACTCACAAAGTGAATGAGGTATAAAGATGCCTTTAAATTGTGTTTTTGTCTCATCACATTTCCTATGCATTCAGAGACACAGGTCAAAAGTCAATTTGTCTTCTGCCATTTACTTTTCTTTCTCCGACTGAATTTAGAGGAGTTTATAAAGTGAACTGTCTGACAATCCTGCTGTGCAAAGCAGATGTTAGGCTTTTTATCTAACACAACCTTTAAATAGCTAATAGGCGAACTGCACAAACATTTAAAATATATTTCAGTAGCTATGAAAGCACATTTTTGTAATTCTGTGTGGAGAAAAAAGATTTATTATAGGATGAAAATACTTTCCTTTGTGATGTGCAAATACTAAATATTTTTACTGAAACCCAATTTCCAAACATTGTTTATGCACTACATAATTTTATCAGTAAAACTGAATGTTAATGGGAAGGCTTGTGGCCCTTTCAATGTGCTGTCTATAAATGACAGTGCACTACTGCATCATCCTTAAGTAATATATTTATTAAAAGTGAGCTTTTGAACATGAACTGAGAAATATTGGTGCCCCTCACCCTGATGACAATGCTATTAATAAACCATGAGGCAGGTCAGGGGTCATGTGTGCCCTATATATGAGCCGGATTCGTATAATACATGGAGCAAACTTTTAGTCTAATAAATCATAAAAAGAGGTTTTTTTGTCCAGCAGAAATGCTGAGATTGCATATTATGTAATGAAGAAAAAGGCAGCTCATGGAGAAAAAATATTTGCCTAGGATCACACAATTTGACACCGGTTTACGGGTCAAGTACATTACAGTTTGGTCAAGTAGATTATTCAAGTTACTAGACCTGCAAGTCTAGTAACATTTTTAGGATTTTTCAAGGCCTGCTCAAAGCCCAAAAGCACCGTTTATTTACAATACCATCAACTATGGGAGCAGATCAGAGGTCGCAGCCTCTTGCTGACTCTGCTCAATGCTGTCTTTGAAAACCCTGCCACATTTATGCAGTGGCAATTTTTTCAGACTTTTATTCTTTCAACTCTTCCAAAGTTCAACAGTCATCACAGGAAATGCATATGCTCACTCTGGAGAACGTCCACACTTCTCATAAAACGTAAATGCTTATACTGAAATGAAAGGGACAGAGGTGACTGGACATGTTGATAGGACCCTGTGGAGGCTGAAGACTCCAAAATATGTAACTTAAGCATGCCTAATCAATGTCTTAGTCACAAAGTGTGAAACTCCCGTAACTGTATGCAAGACGAGTACGCAGAGTACGCACTTATGTGAACACTACACTGATGCAGTTTTTGCAACTATGGACAGATGAACTGAAAGACTGACCATAAAATGTGGTCACAAATTGCGAACCAACTCTCTGTGACAACTCTTTAATTTTGTGATGCAACTAATGTACTTATAGGCAGTGGCATAGCTAGACCTTTGGCCGCCCGGTGCGGCCCTGGTGTTTGCCGCCCCCGGCGGCATTTAAGAGGGAGGGGCTGATGGATTCCCGCGCCGGCAGAGGGAGGGGGTGTGCTGGCGATTCCTGTGCGGCTGCTGCCCTGCGACGGCCGGAGGTATGAGCGGCAGGGTGGGTGAAGGCCGCCGCCTCCAAAACTCGTGTCGCCCAGGGCGGTCCGCACCTTTCCATTGCTACGCCACTGCTTATAGATCTCATCGCAAAAACTCCCCAGTCACAGGGGATGTCAGATCGACCTGCCTAATGAATAATACCTAGGCAGGTCACTACAAACACAGGATAGGTGGCCTGCATGGAACAGCAGACCATCATCCTTGTGTTTCCATTTCCAAAAGTGTTTTCTACTTTTTAAAAGCAGTTCATGTTCTTCATAGAAACCGTCCTAGTTAAAAAAAAAATCCTGTGCCAACTTTGGCGAAACACTCGAAAATATCGGAGCGTGCTACAAGAGACTGCATTTACCAGAATGCCAGGGGCGAACCTTGCCTGAGAGGTCAGCGGTGTGCTCCCACATCCTGTGGTCTATGTGAAGTACTCCCGTGAGTCATTGAGCTGACGAGCTCGTGGATGAAGCACCTGCGCGCTAGTGAGAGGTACCGGACCTGATATAATGTTTGGCAGCCTACTCAGCAAACCCCAAAATACAAGACTGTATTCTCTACTGATGACGGTTAATAAACCAGAAACACTAAGGGGGAAGCAGGACAACCCTGTCTTGTTCCCCTGCCGATTGAAAAAGGAGCAGTCTCTACCCCCATAATTCATAATCTTGCTACAGGGTTAGCGTATAAGACCTGTATTGCTTTCACAAATGGTTCCCCTAGGCCGTAAGCCTTAAGGGTCTGCCATAAAAAATTCCATGACACCCTGTCGAAGGCCTTCTCCGCGTCTAAAAAAGCTACCCCCATAGGTTTAGCAGCGATCTCAGTAGCATCAAAGAGGGTAATTAACCTCCTAACATGATCTACCATCCCTCTCCCTTGTATAAAACCGTGCTGCCATACTGAAACAAGATGGTGCATCACAGAGTTCAAACGTGAGGCAAAAATTTTAGAATAAAGCTTAGCATTGCTGTTTAACAGCGTTATAGGCCTATATGAGCCTAAGTTCGTTGGATCTTTACCCTTTTTAGAAAAATAACGATGTTCGCGATACCCCAGGAACCCGGTGGTGTGGCCCCTTCCTTGATCTCCTGAAATAACCTAAGCATAGGACGGTATATCTCACCGACGAATACTTTGTAAAACTCTATAGGAATGCAGTCAGTTCCCGATGCCTTGCCCATTGGGAGGGCTTGTAAGGCATTATAAAACTCCTCCTGTGTGATTTCTGCCCCAAGCCGGGCAACCTCCTCCTGTGGGACCCTTCCAGTCGGTTCAAACTCCTGCACTTCTAAATTTGATAAGTGACCTTCACCAGATGAAACTGAATACAGGTCTTCATAAAATTCTCTAAAAGCCTTTCTAATCTCAGCAGGCTCTGTCACGACTTTACCCTGCATATTTCTAATCCGGTCTATATAGCCTGCTGAAGCCTGCTGTCTAGCCCTGATTGCCAGTAATCTGCCCACCGTCTCGCTATATTCATAGCAATCCTGCTTCTTAGCTAAATATTTTCCTGCAAGTCTCTCAGTATTAAAATCGTTCAGGCAGGCTTTAGTAATGTTAATAGAACTCAGGATTCTTGACACTTCTCCACCACATGACACGGTACTGATCAATTCTGTTTCTAGTCGGGCAAGCTTTTGATAAAACTGTTTGATCTGTTCTGCCTCTTTTTCGCTCACTCAAACAGTATTGCAGGATCTCACCTCTTGCTGCCGCTTTAAAAGCATCCCAGACCATACCTGGAGGGGCACTACCACTATTATTATCGAAAAACTCCCTGATCCAGTCCTTCATATATCCAATAAATTTTTGATCTGTGAGCAAAGCCCTCTCAAAAGTCCAACTAGAATATTCCTTTCTTATGCCTTTTACTGAAATCTCTAAGACTATCGGGTTATGATCGGACATAACTCTGGGGAAGATTTCTATTCGTGCCTCTTGTAGTATATATGGCGAAGTTAAAAAGTAGTCCAGTCTGGCAAACTTGCCATGTGGGGCTGAATAAAAAGTATAACTAGGCTCAGGAGCTCTAAGTTTAGGCCAAACATCTACCAAACCAATATCCATTACAAGATTTTTAAGCGCTCTCATAGAATGTGGCTTCCGCCCTTTACTAGTGGTCCCGTCTGTTCCCGGATTGTCTCTGGACCCATTAAGATTCAGGTCCCCACACACCACTAACGGGGCTGGCCAAGATGGTAATTCATTGGCCAAAAAACAGAGTAGCCCTGGATCATCTAAAACAGGAGCGTAAACTGTACATAATGTTAAAGAACCAGTTATATGCCTACATTCCAATAATACCCATCTACCATTCCTATCAACCGCTTTCCTACCAGGGTTAATAACACTGCCTTTAATAAGAACTGCAACTCCCTTAGTCTTCACATCTTGTGTAGTGTATGCTGCTACCTTCAGCCCCAGAGAATTAAGTAAGTTGCTATCGTTACTGGCAATGTGAGTCTCCTGGAGACAATAGATATCTCCCTTTAATACCTTGAGATCTTCCTGTATCCTCCTCCTCTTGGCCGCATCATTGAGCCCACATATATTAATTGACGCAATACGAACTTTAGCCATGATTCCCCATAAAGATTGTTTCCAGCTGTTCTGCCATATCTGAATTAATACACATATTGTACTGTTCCTGCAAATCATCTTGTATAGCCTTCCTACCGAACTGCTCTCTGATCATTAGTAACCTTATTAAATAGTACCCATAATATGCTTCTCGCTTCTGCTGCAATTTACACTTCACGTTGTCACCATACTACCCCTCCCCCCCACCACCCCTTCTCCCACCCCCCCTCCCTCCCCTACCCTTAGAGGCAGCCAGACCAAAAAAGGTCTGCGTGATGGAAAAAAACATCACAGCGCTCCTCCCCCCAAAGCACCCTCCGCACTTTATTAAACCCAAAGTGTTGAAGAGAGAAGAGGAGGAAAGATAGAGAAACAGAGGAGAGAGAAAGAAACACTTGGTAGATGAAATGCATATATAACCTTTTACTAATGTCAGGAAGAAAAAGAGAAAAACATTTTCATTTAAATTTAAATTAACCCCACAGTTACATGAAAACCTCAGACATTTCTTTTATCTGACCGGATTTGATCTAGATACTCTCTAGCCTGAATTTCTGAGGTAAAAACTTAACCGCCCCTCTTACGATCGTCTTCAGTCTAGCAGGGGAGAGTAAAAGGCCTCGAACCCAGCATCCTGAAAGGGCTTAATCATTTGCCGGAGTCGCCATCTGCGCTCTACGGTAACATGACAAAAATCCGGGCGTACAAAAAATGAGGACTCTTTATATTGCCGTCTGGTCTCGGGTCGGGCTTTTTCAAAGATAGCCTGCCTAAGCATGTAATTACCAAAAAAGACCAATATGGCCCTTGGTTGGGTTGTGTCTCTGCCAGAGTTCATATGTCTGGTGAAGGGGAACCTGTGGACCCTCTGGACTTCCCGCTCCCACTCCCACCCTGTAAGCTCAGGGAAGGATTCTTTAAGGAGATTTACGATGAAGGAACGTATGTCCTCCCCTTCCAGGCCTTCTTTTATCCCTAAGAAGCGGAGGTTATTCCTCCTCATACGGTTCTCCATATCCTCCAGCTTCCACATAGCATCGGTAAGCTGAGCATCATGGGTTTTAGTATCCTCTTTAATGTCAGACAGCTCCTTTTCGACCACCGTTGTTCTCTCTTCCAGAAAGTTCATCCGCTCGCCAATCTCCACACAGGTTTTTCCGACTTTCCGTATTGCCCCCTCCAGTTTTTTAGAGGCCTGCCTTGCTTTTTTTCCATCAGCCCGGGTCTCAGCACGATGTTCTTTTATAGTATCCAATATCATGCTCAATGCAGAATTCATATCTGTTATCCCCTTTGCCTGAGATACACCAGTGGGAGATACCATCTGTTCAGTTGTCGATGTCATTGGGCTGGTTATCCTTGTGTGTGAGTAGTCCCACTTCAAGCCTGAGCGCCTTCCTTTATTTTTCTGGGTCTCAGCACACCCTTTACCCCCCTTAGGATTCGTCCGTGATTTCTGTCGCTTCTGTGCTGTTTCTGGTGCTTCCAAAGTACTGGAGCCGGATGAAGACAAGCTATCGTCAAGTTCACTGTGGTCTGAGTCGGTTACGCCTGATAATGACTCCTCGGTAAGGGAATAAAACTTATCTGTCTGTATTTAGACCCTCTTCTTAGGCGTCTGGAGGCCTCCTCAGAAATTATTCTGGTTAGTCTGCAAGGCGGTGACACCAAGCTTTTGGCTTACGCTGATGACGTGGCTATCATTTCATCTGACCCAGACCGCGCAATGACAGCTGTTGAAAGTATTGCTGAAGGCTTTGGGATCCAATCGGGCTTTTTATTAAATAAAGCTAAAACGCAGATCGTGACAAATAGGTTCGTTACAGGCATGGAGAATAGAATTGTTGAAAAAGCTGTTTACCTAGGCATTACCATCTCGGCTAAGGTGGATGATATAGTGGACTTAAACATTACCCCTATAATGGGGAAAATTAAAAATGATCTTCAACGTTGGGATAATCTGAAACTGTCTATAGTAGGGAGTTGTAATCTCATTAAAATGATGATCCTGCCAAAACTTTTGTATATTTTTCGCGCAATTCCTTTGGAAATACATAATTTTTGGTTTAAGCAAATAGAGAAGGAGGTCGCTAGGTTTATTTGGTGCTATCAGAGGACTAGGAGAGCGAATATATATCTCTCCCTTCCTAGGGATAGAGGAGGATGGGGGTTACCGTCTTTTAAGCTATACTATTTAGCTGCCTCATTCCAATACTACTGGCCTCTTTTTGAAGTCAAGGAAATGGACAGGGGGGATCCTGGACAAGTACCAACGATATATGAACTACTGATAGGCGCTCGAGCTAATGGTTGTCTCCTGGAATTCTATGAAGCAAGTTACTTTAAGAAAACGCGCTTCAAGGTATTGATCGCTGCCTTCCGCAATTGGGTAGGCATAAGGAAGAAACTCGGGGTAGTTAGGTTCAATCGGTACTCTCCGATAATTGGGAACGACCAATTGCCCAGGGCATTGCAAGATACATGTCTGGCAAGGTGGGGTAAGAGTGGTATATACAGGATAGGGGATTTATTAGCTGGGGATCACATAACATCATTTGATGTAGTTAGAGAAAGGTTTGGTGTCGGCCCCCGGGACTTTTTAAAATTTTTACAGCTGAGAGATTTTATCCTTAAAAAAGCAGGAGGTGCGGCAGGGTTTGGACAAGTACCTTTGATGGAATTACTAACTAGCAGTACCAGACTCTCAATTACACAAATATATAGATGTTTGCAGGAAGGTGTGCCAGATGATTTGAATAAACATAGTCTGAAATGGCAGGTTAGGTTGGGAGTCGAGGATTCTTGCTTTATGAGATCATTAGAACTGTGGGACACTGTACTGTGCTCTGCCAATCTGCGGGCTCAACATTTTAAGACCTTATTCGATTTATATATTACACCTGCGAAAATTGTTAAATGGGGTGGTACTGAGGGGACCTCTTGTTTCAGATGCTCAATATTTGGGGCTGATTTAGTGCATATCTTCGCCACCTGTAACTCTATAGAATCTATTGGTCGTGAAATTACAAGCTTTTACAACAGATTCTTAATGTTGATGTTCCTTTGACACCACATCTGATGTTATTAGGGGTATATGACTCAGCAGGCAATGAAGGTGAAGAACTAATTTTTATAGCTATGGCAGTACTTAGGCTATGTGTTGCTTCAGCTTGGCTTGATCCTCAACCTCCAACCTTCCAGCAGTGGAAGGGACGATTCTTACCCATATATAATTTAGAAAAGGCACTATATGATAGGAGAGGCAGAAAAGGCAGAATCAAAGGGAAAAGGATCTGGGGCCCTATTTCCTCCTGGATCGCATCCTTCTCACAAACTGAAATTTCCTCCTTAAGCTAAGCCTAAAAAATTATGTGTTATACTTGGCTGCTCTCTAAATTATGATTTCTTGGTTATTGTGTATAATGTATTACTCGATTGTCTTCTGTTGATCAAATGAAAATCTATATTTATGTTTGGAATGTATGTATAGGTAATTAATGCTGCAATCGCACTGTTTGTTTTTTTCTCTATACAATAAAAAAAATAAAAAAAATAAAAATAAACCAGAAACACGTGTCTAGAGATCAGCACTATCTGCGCCAACTTTGGCGAAACACTCGAAAATATCGGTGCGTGCTACAAGAGACTGCATTTACCAGAATGCCAGGGGCGAACCTTGCCTGAGAGGTCAGCGGTGTGCTCCCACATCCTGTTGTCTATTTGAAGTACTCCCGTGAGTCATTGAGCTGACGAGCTCGTGGATGAAGCACCTGCGCGCTAGTGAGAGGTACCGGACCTGATATAATGTTTGGCAGTGTTAGATTTGGGGGTCTCTAGTTGGCAGAGGTATGTACCTTTGTCCAAATAGGGACCCTTGAGTCTAGTCAGGGAAAGTAGGTACACTCCCGAAATAACCCCTGCTCACCCTCTTGGTAGCTTGGCACGAGCAGACAGGCTTAGTTCAGAGGCAGTGTGTAAAGCATTTGTGAACACATACAGTAATCAAGTGACAACACTACAAATGGACACCACACAGGTTATATATTTATAAAAATAGGTATACTTTATATAGATTTATCACAAGACCATAAACGACAAAAATAATCCACAATACTGTTAAGAATGCTTAGTTCTGATCAAAAGGCTTAATTCAAGGTTCTGTGCGAGTCGGTAGCCTCTTCCGGCTACGGCGATGTCGAGAACAAACAGAGTCTAACAAATCCAGCTGACCGCGTCGAGACGGGCCAACACAGCGTAGACAGACTCGGTCACAGTACCTTTACTTGAAGCGGCAGGCACAGGCGTGCGAGCCGGATGGCTGTTCGTCGCGGTCGCGATGCAAAAATGGAAGCGTTGCAGGACGCGTTGTCCCTCGATGCGGTGCAGGCAGCGGCTCGTTGACGTCGTCGAGACGGAGTCGGTGAGACCAGGGCCGTGCGTTGCAGGGCGAGACGGTGCTTCGATGCGGTGCTGGCAGGTTGCGGTGCGGCGACGGAGCCGGATTCAGGAGCTGGCGTCGAACAGTCCGGACAGCGGTGCGAGTCGGGCGGTGCGTCGCAAAGCGTGCGAGCGGTGCCCAACTCCGGTGCGGTCACAGGACTTGAACTCAGCAGCAGTGACCGTGTCGGTCGGACCAGTTCGATTCAGGCGTAGCGAAGCGTTGCAGGACGCGTTGTCCCTCGATGCGGTGCAGGCAGCGGCTCGTTGACGGAGTCGGTGAGACCAGGGCCGTGCGCTGCAGGGCGAGACGGTGCTTCGATGCGGTGCTTACAGGACACCGAGTCGGTCGTGAGAGTCGGTCACAGCTCCCTACCTCTGCAGCCACTGAAACAGAGTTTCCAGCAGCAATTCACAAAGGGGTGAAGTCCAATGGTCCTGGGACTTCGGTCAGGGGGCAAGCTCTCTTCCAAGCCCTTGGAGATCCTTCACAAGTTGATGAAAGTCACAGCAAAGCAAAAGTTCCTTTCTCCTTTCTTTGGCAGTCAGGCAAACCACTGCAGGCCAATCCCCAAGCAGCACTTCAGCTTAGGGATAGTCTCGCCTCAGTTTCTTCTTGGTTCCGCTCCTCAGCAAAGGTTTCTTCTTGTTCCCAAAAGTGATCTAATTTTCCTGGGGTCTGGGTGCCCCTCTTATACCCTGATTCTCTTTGTTCTCTGGAGGCAGAGAGGCCTCTGCCTAGTCCAAAACCAGTTCTGGTCAGTCCTGGAGCACTTTGTTTTTCTGACTCCTTCTTTCCTTTCAGAATGTGGGGCAGAGTGCTCAGCCGCCCGGCAGGAGGTGGAGCCAGCATTGTGGAAGGCAGGCACAGCCCTATTCAGACCCAGGTGCAACTCCTCCCTCCACTCTGGATGCAGATCTTTCTATTCAGCCCTGCGCTGACTCACCCTGTCTCCTGTAGCCACCCCCAGCCCCTGTCACTCAATCTCCAGACAAGGAATACACAACCTAGCAGAGGCAGGCTTGGATAGTTAGGCAAGAAAATACCCACTTTCTAAAAGTGGTATTTTCAAACACAGAATGTTAAAACCAACTTCACTAAAAGATGCATTTTATCATCCTGAGTTCAGGCATACTAAATTCGTTTTTCTACCATGTTCCCTGGGTCAGTTCTGACTATAAGGTGTAATAGTCAGTCTGCCCATTCTGGCCTATGGGGAGCAGGTAGCCTTGCAATAGTGAAAAACGAAAATGGCTGTAATTCACTATTAGGACATGCCACACACACCAGGGCATGTCCTACCTTATACTTACAATGCACCCTGCCCTAGGGCCTACTTTAGGGGTGACCAACATGCAGTAAAGGGAAGGTTTAGGGACTGGTAAGTGGGTGTACTCACCAAGTCGACATGGCAGCCCTAGGCTTCACACAGGCTCTGCGATGGCAGGCCTGAGACACATTTTACAGGCCGCTTCTGTGGGTGGCACAACCAGTGCTGCAAGCCCACCAGCGGCATTGGATTTACAAGCCCTGGGCACACTGAGTGCACTGTACTAGGGACTGACAAGTAAACCAATCATCCAATCATGGAGTCACTAATACATATATCAATTAACGATAGGGAGCACTTGCACTTTGGCACTGATTAGCAGCGGCAAAGTGCCCATGAGCATCTAGTCCAGCAAAAACATATCGGCAACAGTGGAGGCATTACGAAAAAATGGAAGGGAGACCCACGCCAAGGATGCCAGGTCTAACACGTGTCCCCTCCAGCTGAAATGTGGGGAGAACTATCCTACCCCTAGGGAGTTCTCATCGCTAAGGCGGAAAAATCTGGACAGTCCATCAGCATTGGCGTGTTCTGTACCAGGGCGGTGTTCCACCGTAAAGTCCATCCCCTGTAGGGAAATGGACCACCTCAACAGCTTTGGATTCTCACCCCTCATCTGCATCAACCATCTGAGGGGCCTGTGATCTGTCTGAACCCGGAAGTGAGTCCCAAACAGGTATGGTCTCAGCTTCTTCAGTGCCCAGACCACAGCAAATGCCTCACGCTCAATAGCACTCCATCTCTGTTCCCGGGGAAGTAACCTCCTACTGAGGAAGGCTACAGGTTGGTCTAGGCCCTCCTCATTGATCTGTGATAGAACAGCCCCTACACCATGCTCTGAAGCGTCCGTCTGAACAATGAACTCATTGGAGAAGTTGGGTGCCTGGAGCACAGGCGCCGTGCACATGGCAGTCTTCAAGGTGTCAAAAGCTTTTTGACAGGCGTCAGTCCAAATCACTTTCCTGGGCTGCTTCTTGGAAGTCAGCTCTGTCAAGGGGGCAACAATGCTGCCATACCCCTTGACGAATCTCAGGTAATACCCGGTGAGTCCTAGGAAGGCTCTCACCTCTGTCTGGGTCTTGGGGGCTCCCAAGCCAGAATGGTATCAATTTTCGGTTGGAGGGCGCCACCTGGCCGCTCCCAACCTGGTGTCCCAAGTACACCACAGAACCCTGCCCAATCTGGCACTTACTCGCCTTGATTGTGAGGCCTGCCCTCCGCAGCGCCATCAACACTTCCCAGAGGTGACGCAGATGTTCCTCCCAACGGGAACTGAACACTGCGATGTCATCCAGGTAGGCGGCACTGAAATCCTCCAGTCCAACCAACACCTGGTTGACCAACCTCTGAAAGGTGGCAGGGGCATTCTTCATCCCAAAGGGCATCACCCGGAACTGGTAGTGCCCATCTGGTGTGGAGAATGCTGACCTCTCTTTGCCCCATCAGTCAAGGCGATCTGCCAGTACCCAGACGTTAAGTCAAGCGTGCTGAGGTACCGCGCAGCCCCTAACCGATCTATGAGCTCATCAGCTCTGGGGATGGGGTGGGCGTCAGTCCTGGTGACGGAATTGAGTCCCCTGTAGTCCACACAGAACCGGAGTTCTGGTGTGGCACCAGGCGCGGCAGCCTTTGGAACCAAGACCACTGGGCTGGCCCAAGGGCTGTTAGAGGACTCAATCACCCCTAGCGCAAACATCTTGGAGACCTCCTCCTTGATGCAGGCTTTGACCCTGTCAGTCACCCTGTAAGCCTTGTGCTTCACAGGAAGACTGTCCCCAGTGTCCACATCATGGACGCACCAATGAGTGACACTGGGAACCAGGGAGAACAGGTCAGGGAACTGTCCCAACAGTTGGCGACAGTCACCCTGCTGCTCAGGTGTCAGGGAGGTAGAGAGGTTTACTCCCTCCACTGATCCATCTTGCTCTCGGGCTGACAGGAGGTCAGGAAGAGGCTCGGTCTCCTCCTCCATTCCATCATCTGTAGCTAAGAGCATGCCCACTTGGGACCTCTCCAAGTGGGGCTTCAGGCGGTTCACATGCAGGACCCGCAAGGGGTTCCTGGGAGACTGCAAGTCCACCAAATAGGTAACTGGACTCTTGCGCTCCACCACCGTAAAAGGGCCGGTCCACCTGTCCTGGAGCGCACAGGGCTCCACAGGGGCCATGACCCACACTTTCTGACCAGGCTGAACTCTACCAGAGTGGCATTCTGGTCGTACCACCGCTTCATCTCCTCCTGGCTGGCTTCCAGGTTTGCCTCAGCAAGTTCTCTGAAACGCCTAGTCTGGTTCCTGAAGGCCAGCATGTAACTGTATACATCCTGGGGAGGTTTCCTGGAAGATTGCTCCCAGCCTTCCTTGACCAAACTCAGAGGTCCTCGCACCGGGTGTCCATAGAGGAGCTCAAAGGGACTGAACCCTAGAGACTTCTGTGGCACCTCCCGGTATGCAAACAACAGGCATGGTAAGAGGACGTCCCATTTACGCCTCATGGGTTCTTCCAGACCCATAATCATTCCCTTGAGGGTCCGGTTGAATCTCTCAACCAGACCATTTCCTTGAGGGTGGTAAGGAGTGGTGAACTTGTAAGTTACACCGCACTCCTGCCACAGGGACTTCATGTACTTGGACACGAAGTTGGTACCTCTGTCAGACACCACCTCTTGAGGGAATCCCACACGTGAGAAAATTCCCATCAGTGCCCGTCCCACCACGGGGGCCGTCACTGTCCTCAGAGGGATGGCTTCAGGGTACCGGGTGGCATGGTCCACCAAGACCAGGATAAACCTGTTGCCCATGGCTGTCTTGGGGTCCAGTGGCCCCACAATGTCAATACCCACCCGTTCAAAGGGGGTGCTGACCACAGGGAATGGCTGGAGAGGAGCCTTGTGCTTCCTCCCACTTTTTCCACTTGCCTGGCAAGTCTGGCATGTCCTGCAGTGAGTGGCGGCACTCCTGCGCATCTGGGGCCAATAGAAATGGGTAACAAGCCTGTCAAAGGTCTTGTCCTGCCCCAGATGTCCCGCTAACGGTACATCATGAGCCAACCCCAGTAGGAAGGCTCTGAAGCGCTGGGGTACCACCAGCACACGGGCTGACCCAGGCTCAGCAACCTTAGGCTCTGAATACAGGAGACCATTCTCCCAGTAAACCCAATGTGATCCAGACTGATCACCCGCTGCCTGGTCTGTGGCCTGTTGCCTCAGACCCACGAGAGAGGGGCATGCGTTCTGCTCCTCGCAGAACTCTTCCCTGGAGGGTCCTCCTTCTTGCTGCCAATGGGTCAGCTCAGGTAGGTCCCCCAGTTCAGCTACCTGTTCCCCTGTAGGCTCCAGGGCATCCCCCTCAGGGTCTGCCTCCTCCTGGACCGTGGGAACTTCGGGGCCGGTTTCCCGCGCCCCCTGCCTCTTCTCTCTCTGGCAGGCACCTGGGCCTCCCTCTCAGGCTCCAGGTCCTCTTGAACACCTTTAGCTGCCATTGACCGGGTGGTCACACATGCCCAATCAGGCAAGCCCAACATTTCTAAATGCGCACTCCGCTCCACCTTAGCCCAAGGTGAGCTCTCCAAATCGTTCCCTAACAAACAGTCAACAGGCATGGCTGGCCTCACAGCTACTTGAAGAGTACCCGAGACCCCCCACTCAAAGGGAACCTGAGCCACCTTGCAGTGACTCTCTGTGTTGTCAGCGGCAACAACCGGATAGAATGCATCAGGGATAACCTGCTCTTTAGACACCAGGTGACACTTGACAGCTGTCACACTGGCTCCAGTGTCTCTCAGAGCCTCCACCCTATGGCCATTGATGGTCACCCACTGCCTGTATTTCTTAGTGTTCTCAGGCAGCGGGGTCCTAGGGACCATCTCAGAGTCTCCTAATGAGACAAGGGAAAACACTGTGGGATCCCCCCACCTTGGGCACCCAACTCCTCCCCCAGGGCTACACTAGCCAACTGCCGGGGGACTGCACTGGTGGGTGCTGGTTTTCCATACAAAGGGCAACGAGGATCGTTTGCCTTGTGGCCAGGGGCGCCACACTTGTAACATACCAGTGGTCCCTGGTGAACAGGGGGCCTGTCGGGGCCACTGGCTTCTTCTCAGGGGAGGCTGGGAACCTTTCCCTTGGTTCCCTTGGGGTTTACTTTGGGGCCCTTTATGGAACTCCTTCTGTTTACCCTTGTCCCCCCACTCTTCTGCTGGGGACCCTGCCCACCCTTGGCGGAGTCTCCCACGTGACCCTTGTGGACCCGGGTACTCACCCAGCGGTCCGCCTCCTCAACAAGCTGCCTAGGGTTAGTCAGCTTACTATCAATCAGGTGCTGGCGTAGCTCAGGAAAACAATTACCGGACAAGTGCTCCCAGGCAATCAAATCAAAGAGCGCCTGAAAATCAGTCGCTTTGCTACCCTTCACCCAACCATCCAAGGCTCTGCAAAAGAAGGTCACATATTCAACCCAGGTACTGCTTTCAATCTTACTACAGTTCCTGAACCTTTGCCTATAAAGCTCAGGGGTCAAACCATACCTAGTCATTAAGGCATCCTTCATGTGGCTGTATGAATTATAGACTTCAGAGGGCAAATCCAACAAGGTATCCCGCCCTTCACTGAGGAACCGTCCCCACAACCCCGCTCCCCAATCCTTCTCAGGGACCCGGTGGGAAGACATGGCTACCTCATAGGCTTTGAACCACTGCCCTATGTCATCATTTTTAAAAACTCCTTCACCACATCTTTGGGAATATACACCCTAGCTTCAACAGGCACAGGCGGTACACTGCCACCAGAGGGAGTAATCTCTAAGCTCTTGGCCTTCAATTCCAACTCCCTCAAAACTTTCTCATGTTCAAACTGCATTTTCTTTTCCTCTAGGGCTAATTTCCTAGTTTGCATTTCGAATTCTAACTGCCCATTCAGCTTGAGCTTGGTCAGCTGCATTTCGTGCATCCTACTCTCCTTCCTGTCCTCCAACTCCTCTGGAGACAGTCCTCTGGCAGAAACACTGCTACCTACTGGGGAAGGTGGTCTTCTAGCCCCTAGACCCAATAGCCCCTCCAGCTGCCCTTCTGCATTCTCAGCCCCCTCCACAGGGGCACTCCTTGATTCGACCCAGGCCCTCAGCGCCTTTTGAAGGTCCTCCTTCCTGGAGAGTCCGGTCATGGACACTTTAAACTTTTTGCAGAATTGCCTGAGCTGTTTGAGGGTGTAGCATTCTAGCCTCTCTTCTTCCCAATCACACTCAACAGAGGCTACTGATGCTGGTTTCTCCATAGTGACTGAACTTGGCATTTGCAAAAATAGGAAATCCCAGAAAAAATGCTATAAAAGTATGTGGTTGCGTTTTGGTCTGCACTCACTAAGTAGTGTTCACCAATCACTGTACATGAGTCACAAATGCAAGTCCAGAATCCTCACCGCTGACCACCAATGTTAGATTTGGGGGTCTCTAGTTGGCAGAGGTATGTACCTTTGTCCAAATAGGGACCCTTGAGTCTAGTCAGGGAAAGTAGGTACACTCCCGAAATAACCCCTGCTCACCCTCTTGGTAGCTTGGCACGAGCAGACAGGCTTAGTTCAGAGGCAGTGTGTAAAGCATTTGTGAACACATACAGTAATCAAGTGACAACACTACAAATGGACACCACACAGGTTATATATTTATAAAAATAGGTATACTTTATATAGATTTATCACAAGACCATAAACGACAAAAATAATCCACAATACTGTTAAGAATGCTTAGTTCTGATCAAAAGGCTTAATTCAAGGTTCTGTGCGAGTCGGTAGCCTCTTCCGGCTACGGCGATGTCGAGAACAAACAGAGTCTAACAAATCCAGCTGACCGCGTCGAGACGGGCCAACACAGCGTAGACAGACTCGGTCACAGTACCTTTTACTTGAAGCGGCAGGCACGGGCGTGCGAGCCGGATGGCTGTTCGTCGCGGTCGCGATGCAAAAATGGAAGCGTTGCAGGACGCGTTGTCCCTCGATGCGGTGCAGGCAGCGGCTCGTTGACGTCGTCGAGACGGAGTCGGTGAGACCAGGGCCGTGCGTTGCAGGGCGAGACGGTGCTTCGATGCGGTGCTGGCAGGTTGCGGTGCGGCGGTCGATCGATCAGTCCGGACAGCGGTGCGAGTCGGGCGGTGCGTCGCGAAGTGTGCGAGCGGTGCCCAACTCCGGTGCGGTCACAGGACTTGAACTCAGCAGCAGTGACCGTGTCGGTCGGACCAGTTCGATTCGGCGTAGCGAAGCGTTGCAGGACGCGTTGTCCCTCGATGCGGTGCAGGCAGCAGCTCGTTGACGGAGTCGGTGAGACCAGGGCCGTGCGTTGCAGGGCGAGACGGTGCTTCGATGCGGTGCTTACAGTCACCGAGTCGGTCGTGAGAGTCGGTCACAGCTCCCTACCTCTGCAGCCACTGAAACAGAGTTTCCAGCAGCAATTCACAAAGGGGGTGAAGTCCAATGGTCCTGGGACTTCGGTCAGGGGGCAAGCTCTCTTCCAAGCCCTTGGAGATCCTTCACAAGTTGATGAAAGTCACAGCAAAGCAAAAGTTCCTTTCTCCTTTCTTTGGCAGTCAGGCAAACCACTGCAGGCCAATCCCCCAAGCAGCACTTCAGCTTAGGGATAGTCTCTCCTCAGTTTCTTCTTGGTTCCGCTCCTCAGCAAAGGTTTCTTCTTGTTCCCAAAAGTGATCTAATTTTCCTGGGATCTGGGTGCCCTCTTATACCCTGATTCTCTTTGTTCTCTGGAGGCAGAGAGGCCTCTGCCTAGTCCAAAACCAGTTCTGGTCAGTCCTGGAGCACTTTGTTTTTCTGACTCCTTCTTTCCTTTCAGAATGTGGGGCAGAGTGCTCAGCCGCCCGGCAGGAGGTGGAGCCAGCATTGTGGAAGGCAGGCACAGCCCTATTCAGACCCAGGTGCAACTCCTCCCTCCACTCTGGATGCAGATCTTTCTATTCAGCCCTGCGCTGACTCACCCTGTCTCCTGTAGCCACCCCCAGCCCCTGTCACTCAATCTCCAGACAAGGAATACACAACCTAGCAGAGGCAGGCTTGGATAGTTAGGCAAGAAAATACCCACTTTCTAAAAGTGGTATTTTCAAACACAGAATGTTAAAACCAACTTCACTAAAAGATGCATTTTATCATCCTGAGTTCAGGCATACTAAATTCGTTTTTCTACCATGTTCCCTGGGTCAGTTCTGACTATAAGGTGTAATAGTCAGTCTGCCCATTCTGGCCTATGGGGAGCAGGTAGCCTTGCAATAGTGAAAAACGAAAATGGCTGTAATTCACTATTAGGACATGCCACACACACCAGGGCATGTCCTACCTTATACTTACAATGCACCCTGCCCTAGGGCCTACTTTAGGGGTGACCAACATGCAGTAAAGGGAAGGTTTAGGGACTGGTAAGTGGGTGTACTCACCAAGTCGACATGGCAGCCCTAGGCTGCACACAGGCTCTGCGATGGCAGGCCTGAGACACATTTTACAGGCCGCTTCTGTGGGTGGCACAACCAGTGCTGCAAGCCCACCAGCGGCATTGGATTTACAAGCCCTGGGCACACTGAGTGCACTGTACTAGGGACTGACAAGTAAACCAATCATCCAATCATGGAGTCACTAATACATATATCAATTAACAATAGGGAGCACTTGCACTTTGGCACTGATTAGCAGCGGCAAAGTGCCCATGAGCATCTAGTCCAGCAAAAACATATCGGCAACAGTGGAGGCATTACGAAAAAATGGAAGGGAGACCCACGCCAAGGATGCCAGGTCTAACAGGCAGCCTACACAGCAAACCCCAAAATACAAGACTGTATTCTCTACTGATGACGGTTAATAAACCAGAAACACGTGTCTAGAGATCAGCACTATCTGCGCCAACTTTGGCGAAACACTCGAAAATATCGGAGCGTGCTACAAGAGACTGCATTTACCAGAATTCCAGGGGCGAACCTTGCCTGAGAGGTCAGCGGTGTGCTCCCACATCCTGTTGTCTAAAAAAACAAGCATTGGCATAGCCAATAGGTCTCGCTTTTGGGACCTTATAAGTATTTAGTTATGCAGCACAATATCCTTGGTGCAACAACATCAACTGTTGCATGGCTAAACACTTATAAGGTCCCAAATGCGAGACCTATTGGCTATGCCAATGCTTGTCTAACCTTCGTCTCTGAAGAGGTATACTAGAGTTAGTGTGCCGGCCGGCGGTTCGCAGATTCACTTTATTTCCAGAATCTGAGAGCCTCTGGCTTCCGCTGACTGTGTCCTCCTCCCCACAGGACGAGCTCCCGGAACCCTTCGCTGCTGAGCCCTACTGGGCAGCCCTACTCCACCCTTGCCCCACTGCAGTCTGCCCCCCGACGGCTCCCGGTGCCGGAAATGGATTGGACGGCCAGTGTTGTGCCCGCACCTTTGCCTGGATGCATTCAGGGTAAGTATGTGTCTGGTCTACACATACGTCTGTGGTGGGGTTTGGAAAGAGCCACCAGGGTCTGGCTGTGGGTGCACGGGTGTGGGGTGTCAGGTAGCGAGAGCAGTGCCGGGCTTCCCCTCGGTTCACCGCAGCATTGTTTAGTCTTTCGCTGAAGCCCTTAGCTGGGGGCTCCTGAGAAGCACAGTTGCCTGTGCAGATAGATGTGCGATTTGCAATATTGTTTGTGCCCATGTTACCCGGATTGCTGACTTTTACACGAGACCTCGAGCGCCTCGCAGACGAACACCATGGCAGCACATTGAGGTCAATAATTTAAGGGCTGTGAGGCACCTTGGCTGCTGGAATGTTATCCCCGGATATACTGATGTTGTGGTTTTTGATCACAGGGTTGTTATTGCACGCCATTAAATATTAACAGGTGTTGCTCAGCTTCGAATTTTCGCTGTTAATAATTTGTGAAGCATAAAGTGGCCGATGGCTTCATGCGGTTTAAGACTAAACTGAAGATTAGGCATTCCGTGAGCTTCGATGCACAAGACTGACGTCACCAAAGTATTTCACCTGGAAAACTGGCAACGAATAAACGGTTGCATTGGGAATATAACATATTCAGCGAATTTCCCTTCCTTGTTTACTGATATGTCACACAGATGTTGTGTAGTAACGGAATGTATTGCTATAAAGTGGGCATGTTTGAGACCCCCCTCCCCCTTAGGCTCAGGTAATTAATTTCACAGAATCAATTCTAACTGTGTTATAAACTTTGCAACCCATGTTATTGTCATATGACTCCTTCCAAACAACGCACACGATGAGACATACCGAGAACAGCCCTCGACGGGTACAGAAAGCATGACTGTCCATTGTTAGTGTTTTTTCAGCCAGTGTTGCAAAAAAAAACGAAAGTAACTTGAATTTCCGTAATGTTGGTTTTTTTGTCGCACACATTAAAATCTGGATTAGACAGAAAATATCAATTGTGCCGCGTGTTTTTACGCAGTAGAAGTAACCGTGTGCTCTGAATGCCCGGGTGTATTTAGTGACCTTATTAAATACTCCGACAGTTAGGCAGACGCTGCTTGTGGTTTTCTCAGAATGTAAAATACGATGCTCATCGCAACACTGAAAGAGCACGGCTTATACGTATTCTGCGCTGCATTTCTACAGCTCCTACAACCCCTAGCTAAGTCATAGGCCGTCTAGTCACAACTAGAATACCACCCGCCCCACATTGCAGAGTTTGGGGCAGTGCAGGTGAAAGCATGAGGTCTGCGAGGGTGTGGGGCGTGATCCCGCGCCAGTGCCACAGGCTGCCTCCATTTTCAAAGTCACCGGCGCTTGCTGAAGGAGCAGGCTCCATTGCAAAGAATCAGAGCTGCTTTTGTAACTAAAGCAGTTAGCAGCGTAAATCAGCGCTAAGCACTGGACATGACCTTTTCTAGGCGCAGCTACTGTCTTGATTCCACCCAGACACCGTTGCTGCCGTGTAATATTCCACAAACACTTAAAACAAAATGCCACATCGAGGTGTGTATTATTTATTCTTGAAGACAAAGAAAATACGAGTTTGCACGTTCAAAACAAAAAAAGCACAGGCGCCAGAATCTCTAAGTGACCAAAACTCGAAATAGTTTTAGTACAATAACAGGGGTTGTAGAAATCGTTTTAGCCAAAAGGCCTGGTTGGAGCTTTGTTTTGTTAAACGGGGTGTGTTTTAAAGTGAGGCGTTGGGGCTGGAAAGTTTTACGATCGCCCTGAGAAGAGAAATGTCGAACAAAGACAGTATTTCACTGCAGGCTGGCAGACAGCTGCGGAAGGTATTTACAGCTTTACTGCAGTGCGGCACTGCGCGCTGCTGCGGCCAGGAAGTCAGGGGGGCAGGGAGCTGGAGCAATCCGCATACACATGTAAATTGGAAATGAGGTGCAATTTGTAACAAGCATTGGCACGGATGCGAAAGTGAAAGTGATCGCGATTGCGATCGCATGACCCGTGACGGAGGAAATACAGATGGCGGCTGCGTGCGTGCACGCTCACGTGAACGCAAGCTGGTCGCCAGCAAAAGCCACTGCTGTTTGCACTTCCAAAACCCGCTTACTAAAACTCTCGCCCAGGGCAGCGCTAAGCGCTGGCTCAGGCGAGACCTAAAAATCCTCTTTGGGAAAACCGGGGGAATAGGCAGTGGTACCCTTCCACAGTACCTCCTGGCTCCCAAAAAAGCCCTTTGTGGTCGCAAACCTATGATTTTACACATTTTCAGGGTTTGTACTGCAAAGGGACTTTTAAAATTTAGCTCTTAGATAGCTAAATAAATATTGCAATTCTCTGGCAACACGTATCTACAAATATAACTGCCACATAAAAATGTAGGTGAGAGTTCACAAGAACATGGGTGAAAGTGGTTCAAATTGTGAACAACTCACTCAATCGATGCTGAAACAAGTGATACTTATGAAACAAAGCTAATAAAAAAAATACTTAAATTGAATAATTTTGTCTCCCCGTAAATGCGTACTGTAGGCAATATGTAAAGTATCCTCCCTTTCATTGACTTTGATACAACAAACATTTCAAATGCTTTATTCCACACATCAGTTGTGCCCCCACTCCTTCCAAAGCATACTGTCATACCCCTCTTCTAAAGAAAAAGGTCCTTTGAAATTACAGGTACAGGTTCAAGCTTCCTTTTCTCACTAAGGTCCTGGAAAAGAGGATGATACAGCTCGGACAGTATGTGGAACTAAACTAGCTCCTCTACGACCGTCAACACTTTGTATCCTCATGGAACATGGAAGCAGCCCTATCCGATATACGAGAGGAGCGCCTCCTCTCACCGTATGATATCAGAAAAATACATTGTGGCATGCTATGTCAGTATTTCTTCTCTGTTAGGTCTATTGTTATGTAAATTGGTATTAGTAAGGCTACTGATTCCCTTCATGTTCTAGTTCGGAACTCTGTTGTGCCTGTTTGATCGCTACCGGTTTTCGTGCTCCTGGGCCCTTGGTACCAGTTTATCTTCAGCCTACAAATAAAGAACTACAACATTCTTTGAGAAGGGTCTTCAATACATTACAGACATTTGCAGCAAAATGCCTTCTTTCTTTTTTGGATCCATTTCACAGGGGAACAAATAAAGGAAAGAGAGGGTAAGAGCCGTTTTTGAAGTCATGGTTTTCAGCAACTGAGAAGACAGAAAAAGAGGCAATAAGGGGAAGACGTGAGAGAGATGGGGGCAGCTGCCAGCGGCAGAGCGGAAACGGGCACTGTCCTTCTCTTCCCTGGGCAAGAAGGAAGAGAGACAGAGCCCTTTTCCTTCTCTGCCACACGCCCGTTCTCGAACGGCCACGAAGGGCCGAACCTTATCTAAAGGCTTTTGCTATTTCTGCCATCCTGGGATGCATGACTAAAAACAGAAAAGTAGGGGAACGCATTGCATAAAATTAACGAAGTAGGGGCACGCCGTGCCCTTCCGATCCCGCCTACTTCGACCACTGTGTATAAACCTCTAATCACGAACCAACCCCCTACTGGATTTGCTTCCTGAGTAAAGAGGCAACACTGTAATAATCTCTCTCAATAGTGCCAACTACAGGGACGAGAGGGTGGGAAAAAGAAGTCCTTCGGGTAGATATGCATCACCGGGTTCGCGTCACAGTCACCATGTACAGCGAAGCAGCAATGTGGTGAAAAGGTATATTTAAACCTGTCCTGGCACCGCTGCCGGCCACCCAGGCGACCCCACGTGCTCCTGGCAACCAATGGTTGCTGCCCACAGCAGCGGGTAAGCCTGCAAATTTTAAACAGGGAGGCGGCAGCTGGCCATGTTTGTGATCTCATGGACGTGCGGGCAGCCTGCATAAAGCTGATTTCTGTGATGGGGCACAAATCCTGTCCTTTTATTCAAAGCGCCCGCGGACCAGATTTTGTCTGTCCGCAAAAGGAAATTACTCTTGGCAGGGGGGCATAAATGGGTGTATTTGGCCATGTTCACAGTTCAGCAAATAATAGAATTCACAGATACTACAGAACATTAAAAAACAAGCGCGCGCGCCTCGCGCAAGTAGGGGGTGGGGTGGGGGAGTGCGGCCGAGAGCAGGCAGCGTTTCCCTTGCGGGAGCGAGCGCGATAATTGCTACCACATGGCGCCGCTCGCTCCCGCAAGGGAATCGCCAAACGTGCACGCGTTGCCATTCAAAGCAATGCAACGTGTGCACGTTTTTGCCTGCAAAACCGGATCGATTTCTAAAGGTCTTTTTCCTATGCAGCGCATGCGCGCTGCGTAGGCAAGACCTAATGAATACAAGACAGGCTCATCTCAAAAGAAGCATAACACAGTGTGTAATTTCTCAAACTCTGTCTTCATGGGGCGTCACTTCCAGACAGAGAGGAAGACTACCTCTGCACTCAGAAAGTGCGTACAATTAGGAGAAGGAAGAGTAGTCAGTTAATGTGTGAGTGCCACTGATGCACAACACTCACAAAGAACTACTTCTGCTGTGGCATCGTTCATTGATCACACACTCCATGATCTCATGTTAGCAAAAAAGGCCACTTTATAAAGACAGGTTTGTAGAATCTTCATCAACTTACAGAATGCATTATAAACCAAACTTAACTAATACATTCAATTCCTGTTATTCGCCCCTCCCCTAAAACTCCCAACTTGTGAACATTGCATCAACAAACAAAGAACATGCTCTTCCACCCTCCTCTTTCCTTTCTTCCTCCATTCTGAGCCTTTCCTTGCTTTTCCCAATCCCTCTCAATCAAAACCCCAGCAATACTCCCCAAGCGAACTCCCATAGAGTTGTTCCAAAGCCCCAAACTTCCATTTCCTCTCTCGTCCCCCTCGAGGGATGGATACGCCGCAGCAGACTCTCCATCCCCCCAGCAACTATCGCCACCAAGGGAAACCCTTGGTGTGTTCCTGTCCCACCGCCCCTTTTTGCTCCCGGTACTATGCTTTTTTGACCCGGTCTTGTGCACCACAATTGTTTATTCCACAGTCTGTCCAGAGGTTCCCTCAGTTCCATCATGTAACAAGCCTGCCCGAACTTTGACAAATGTATTCCATCCGGTCGAAAAAGGTAAGCATCTTCCTCCCTGATATTTTGAAGTGACAAGATTTCAGTTCCCGCTGTCATGCAAAACATCCGTATTGATATATTCAACTTTCTTCTAGCTTTGTCCATTGCTTCATGATGGATCACCCCTCTTCAATATCTCCTAGGCACAAACTCAGTACAAACATTTAATGTTCCAGCCCGTTGTCTTTTTTATGACTGTTAATTCCTCTTTCATCTGTTTAATCAATGTTAAAACTGACAATTGTACCAAATCGTTTTCCCCTAAGTGATGAACCAGCAAGTCAGGGCTCCCTCTGCCGGGAAAAAGTTCAGCTAGGACTGGTAATAAACTACCCCATCGAACACCACATTTTCTCCACCAAACCACCTCATGCCTACTGCCGGAAAGTCCAAGAGAGCGGCGATATCTCTGTTGGTCTGCACATTCTACCGCCCAGCGTACAAATGAGTGTCCTACTATTCACGTAACCATTTTAACGGAATTCAGCCCTTGTACGCAACCTAAAGTAAAAAAAAGAAAAACATGTCAGACACATCATGGAAGAAAAAACTATAAACATACTTTTTTTATTTCCTAACATATTTCTCACAGCATTTTGATTTCCATCTCCTAATCCTTTTGATCTCTGTCCAGGAGCAGTCCAATCTCGCAGCCTCTGTCGCCGCCTCAATACGAAAGGAATGTGGCCCGTATTTCTCACAGGGTAGACCTAATTTTATTAAATTCATTCTCAAGACTGTCAACAAATTAGATGCCATAGCCTGAGCTCCATTCTTGTGGCAGTATATCTCTTCATCTGACAATCCAAATTTGTTCTGTAAGCTTACCCACTCCTGTACTGGACATATGTCTGCCATGCCACTCTTGTTCATCCAAACCTATCTCCCTCTTCCCACTTGATCTGTTTTTGAAGTCCACAACCAACTCCGTATTCTATCCTTGCCTATGACTACATCATTTGCCTTTAAGCCACTCTGCCCCCGTAAACCCAGAAGCTCTGAAACTCTAAAGTCACCATAAAACATCCAAAACATACATATCCGAAAAAAGCATACTTCAAATTCATCATAACAGTAATATTGTAAAACGAACAACTGCTCCAGCCCATCAAATGTCACTGGTTCTCTTCGTAAGGTTCTTCTGCCTTCTCTCTATTCCAGCCTTTGAGAACTCTTCTCATCACTTCACTTTCTGCTGGATCATAACCGCACCACAGCTTCCCAGAAAAAGATAAACTTACCAGTGTACCAGCCATTGTGGTATATGAGAAGCCTTTCGTAATTAATGACATCACAAAATTAAAAATGTGTTTGTACTTTTCAACTCCGTTATTGCCTCCCATGGACTCTGTATTACCATGCATCTGCAATTCACGCCAAGATTGCAGATAACGTCTTCTTGATGATGTTATTGACTTTTCTACTAACTCCACTACTCTCATTCCCCTCATACCCAAATATTCTGCGGCATTTCTGACTTCACTCTGTCCACGCCAGGAGCCAACCTGCGAAACGTCTGCCACTTTGAACAAGATAATGCGTCAGCTATATTATTATTCGTCCCAGGGATATGTCTTACTTTGAAAACAATGTTAAACTGCAAACTCCGTATCATAAATGTGTGCAACAATCTCAGATCTCGGGCCTTTTACTTATTTGCTAGCTCCACAACGTCATATTATCCACATTGAACATTACTGTCCTCATTGCAAGTTCTTCCGCCCATAACCGCAGCGCCACCGCCAAAGGAAAGAATTCAAGGAAAGCAAAGTTTTGTCCTTGCCTCAATCAATGTGCTGGTCAATTCTCGGCACACCATCGACCTTCCAAGAATATATTAAAACCTCTGGCACCTGCAGCATCATAACAAATTTCTACTTGCCAAATAGTATCCTTCTCCCAAATTTATAATGAAACTCCACTGAAGTGCTCCACAAAATTCATCCAGATACATAAATCTGCTCTTACTGCTGCTGGAATACGAATTTTGTGATGTGGTAGAGAGACACCAGACATTGAAAAACCTAGCCGTCTACAAAATGTTCTTCCTGCTCTAACTACTCTGTAGGCCCAATAACCTTTGTTCATTCTTCAATTCTAACTTTCGTTCTCTGATTACTGACTCTAAAACGGTAGTATGTCCTGTACTTTATCTGCAGGTAGTCATGCCACCATCTCAATCGTGTCCAAGTCAATTCCTAAAAACGTACTACTCGTAGTTGGGTACACCCAAATCCAAAAACAGTTTCTGAAAACTTTGTAACATCTGTATACACTGTCCAGAATCTTTTGTTCCTACAAAGAGAAGATCGTCCAGATAAAGACAAACCAATTCATGCCCACACTGTTTTATGAATTGTATTCCCAACAACACAACATCAGAGGGGTGAACCTTTAGTAACCTGAAAGCAGACTGCATGTCACTTTTTGCTAGCTCTGCCCCAACGCCTCCATACCGTACTAATTTCATGGCATCATCAACAGATGCATAATTAACACTAGAATCTGCTGGGGAAATAAAGTAATTCACTGACTGTCCCTTAGGTAAGATAGATGATGTAATAATTGCTGCCTTTTCATGGAGAACGCCTAAAGGAGAAATCATCAGATCGTTTAACGGCCTATACCAAAATGGGCCTGCAATTCTTCCTGCCTGCATTTCTTTGTCCAATTTAGCATGTACTATACCTATTTTTTGATTGGCGGATTTTTGAATATCTGCCCACTTTTGTATTCTGGGACCTTGGAAGCACAATCAAAAACCTTGTTTGAATCCCCACCACAATTTCACTGCAGCTTCCTTAATGGATAATACTTTAACCAATAATCTAAAATGTCTAACTTAATTGGAGTATGCACCCTTCTGCCAAGCTTGTAACTGCTGTCCTCTCCCCCTCGTTGCTCTACCTTGTTCACCATAGTTACCTGCTGTGAAACATTGGGTAAGAGAATGCCTACTCTTGCATTTTGAGCACTCGTGTTTGTATCTACAAAATTGTTGATGACCGAAACTTTTATTGAAACCCCAGCATGTCGCTGTTGCCATAGCTTGTCCCCACCATACCACCCCATCCCTGGCTGGATGGGGCAACATAGAAGGGACTGATAAGTCGCCGGTAAACAACCAGCCGTATGTGTAGTTGCTGGTGGATGTGTAGGCGACATCCATTGCAACCACAATTCAGAATGAACGCCACTCCATGACTTTTCTGGATTTAAACTCAACCTTTCTCTAAACTCTTCATCATAGTGTAGCCACGCACGGCCAATAAATGCATTTGAGCCTTCCTAACAATATTCATATATTTAAAAATTGCAACAGGTCTGTCATTATGTTTCTCACAATAAATGCTGCCATAAATTAAAAATATGGATGTCCATTTCTCTATATTTATGGGAACGCTTGGCCTTCTCGCCGGCTCCCACTCTCTTCCTTAGATCCCACCTGCGCTTTTGCCTGAATGTCTCTATAAAGTAACTTAAATATATCTACAAACTCATGTTTCCAAATGTAATTCTTAGTTTTTTTTCTGACAGATTTGACCCTAATGGCATAGCAATACCCATATAAGTTAGCCTCTTTCTATACCCTGATTCCTCCTTATCTGTGTCTGTATCTTTATCAATATGTTGACATTTTGTTGTCAAGATTCTGTAACCTTCTGCAAATGGGAGATCCGTCTGTCACCAGTGTCAAGTGATTCCGAAATGCCTCTTCTTTTGTCTGTCGCTGATGTCAGTGTGCTTAGTCAGCGCCAGACTTCTGCAAGACACCAAAAGTACTCTTCTTCCCCGTTAGCTCCTACCCTTCCCCTTATCCTGATTTGTACCCTGTCTGTTCATATCACATTCCCATTCTCTCAACTCCCCTTCTTCCAAGTCCTCACTTCCCTCATCATAGTCCAACTCCAAAATATCTTCCATACCAGCCATTCCCACACCACTCACACCTGCGTTCCCCATCTACCACACCTCCATCATACAGTCTCCGTTGTAGTGATTGCATGTGTCTTGTACTGTCCCTCGCTGCCAGAAAAACAGCATATGCAATACTGCTTTGGGGCGTGGCCAACCATCATGGCCGCTCGGACGTGAATCCGAACGGCTCCGTCCCAGGCCCCGCGGATGCAGTAAAAAAAGGGCACAGAATCCAACACCGTACCCTGTCTGAGCAGCGCAAGTGAAGGCGGGGGCACCAGAATGCGGTTTTGAGCCCCCGGGTGCCTCCGGATGACTGTGGACGGGGGCCAAAAGAACGGCATTCGGAGCGCCGCCGAGCTCCCCAAAATGGCGGTTCCTAGCGGTCTGCGTTAGCGAGAGAGGGGGTTCCTCCGCTGCACCGGCCGAGAAGCAGAAGGCGTGGCCGAGCCCCTCGGGGGTGAGCGGGACGTCACCCACGCGGGACTCATTGACATTATCACCGGAAAGCACCACCGGTGGCGGGGATCTCCCCCAGCGCCATGCGGCGGTCCCGGGCATGCCGGAATACCTGAAGGAAGGTCAGTGCTGCGGGGCTCTCAGGCTACAATTTGGAGGTGGGTGACGCCTGGACCCCCGGCTAGCAGCGGGGCCTCCCCCACAAAAGGAACAGTGATCGGATGCACGAAGGCTGGGTGCCTGACCTCCCATAGCAGATGCCTGACTTTAAGATGGCGCCGCTGTCTGCAGCGAATTTTCGGCACGGCAAGGAGGGGGTCGATGAGTAGGGGAAAAGGCCCTCAGTCAGAATAGACCTTTGTGGCAGCAGGCACTGACCCCCTCCTCGGCCATCCCGTCACCGGAGGAGCTCCCATGAGAAGGAGACGGAGTTCAGGGTCCTGAAGCTCTCGAGAGGTCTCTGGGGCCCTGTTTGAAGCCATCCAGGAAGAAATTAAGTCAATGGGATTTACGGGCTCAGGGTCCTTTGCTGACCTCTCCTAGAGTGGATTATCCTTTGGACGCGCCCTGGACGGTGGAGAGGTGGCCCCGAGCTGACCAGACGCCCTGCCTCCATATGCCACCCAAAAAGGCCACCAATAATAAAGTCTCAAACTACTTTGCTCCGCTGGCGCAGGGACAGATAAAGAGGGAGAGAAGCAGCCTGGTGACAGCATGGCTCTCACCAGGGAAGATTTGCTGGCGTCCCTCAGGGATTTCAGGAAGGAGCTACGGGAGGATATCAATTCGGACATGCATGCCTCCTTCGACGCGTTCAGAGCAGAGATGAGGGTGAAGCTGGTGGCCTTACAGGCCGATGTGGATTCGGTACGAACGCGTACCCTAGACTTGGAAACGAAATGCCAGGAACTGGAAGAACGCATGAAGCCTCTGGAGGAGAGCTCTGAGGAGCTCCAAGGCCAGCTATGAGCATCTGCTCTCAAATGCGAGGACTTAGAGAACTGCTCCCGACGGGATAAAATAAGGGTCAGAGGCCTGGAAGAAGGATGCGAGGGCCCTGATCTGCAGGCATTCATGGTGGGCCTCTTCGCCACTGTCCTCGAAGAGGGAAGCCCAGAAGTACAACTGGAGCAGGTACATAGAGTGGGGCCGAGGCTTCCCGGAAAGAACAGGAGGCCAAGAGACGTGTTGGCAAAATTCAGCTCCTTCAAAACGAAAGAACTGGTCCTTCAAAAAGCAAGAAGCTCGGACAAAGTAACATTTCAAAACGTCTCATGCTCACTCTTTCAGGACGTGGCTCAGGCCACTTTAGTGCGACAACAGCAGTTCCGGCCGATCACAGAAGTCCTGCGAGAACGTCAAATAAAGTACCGATGGACCTACCCCTTTGGTATCACTTTCCAAATCGACAACAAGCATCTCCACTGCACAGAGAATGGAAGAAGCGGCGGACCTCCTGGGAGTCAGACTCCCCTCCCCGACATGAGTGACAACATCGAGAGATGACGAAGGGGTGCAACAGAAGGAGCGACTTGGTGGTGGCCCATGGCGGACGACTGAACGAGGGGGTAAAAAAAGCACCGGACTGAGGATGGGTGAGCCTAAGGTCTCTTGCTTGGCCCTACATAATTTGAGCGCCCAAATCTAGACTTCATTAGAGACATGGTAAGGGGGGAGGCAGTAGGGAGAACAAAGGGGAAATGACCCCATTACAGGTGCATCAAAAGCCGAGACTCATACGCTGATAAACACTCTGCGTCTTTTGATCCTGTTAATACTAAGGTTTCTGGTTAATTGAAATTTTCACAAAAGTAAGCACGTAAGTGCCCTAGCAAATTGGTAAAGGGGTTTTTGGGAGCGGAAGTGGGCTTGCTCCTAGAGTTAGACACAGTGAAGCCTTCCTCTGGGATGGAAGACCCCAAAACTCACAGTTCTTGTTTATTCTCGTTTTATATGTTATGTATCATGGTGCTCATAAAGTTGATGACTCTAGCAGGGCCACGGGGGGTAGGGGGTGGGGAGTTGGGCTGCTTATGGGGAGGTTGGAATGGGAGCTACGGAAGGGGGAGGTGCTCACAAAATGATAAATGGCGATTAATTGCCTATCCTGGAATGTCAGGGGTCTTAATTCCCCTAACAAGAGACAGAGCCTGTGGAAATTCTTAACTGACCACCAGATTATGATAGCCGCCCTGCAGGAAACCCATCTAAAGAAAAGTAAGGAGGGTCGGTTGAAACATAAACGATACCCACAGATCTTCCGCTCCTCGGCCCCCACGAAACAAAATGGAGTGGCTCTTCTCTTCCATTCCTCGACTCCCTTCAATCACCAAGCTTCTAAAACAGACACGGCAGGGCATTTTCTGATGGTCTGGGGGAGCTCAGGGGTCAATCCTGCACCATTGCCACGATCTGTGCACCTAACACAGGGCAGCTGGACTTCCTAAAGGCATTTTTAACAACACTAGAGAGGTTTGCTTCGGGAGACATTCTACTGTTGGGGGACTTCAACCTAATATGGGACCTGGCACTAGACACGACCCATCCGCACAGGGCAGCAGGAGGGACATTCAGTAGGGCCCTCAAAGCCTCTATTCAGCGTTTGGGCCTACTGGAAGCTTGGAGGGAAGCCCACTCTACGACAAGGGACTATTCTTTTTTCTCTCACTCCCACAAAACCTACTCTACATCTTTCTCAGCCAATCACTTCTATACACAGTCGCGGTTACTAGGTTTCACCCGATCTGCCTCTCAGATCATTCCCCCCTGGAGGTAGTGCTAAATTGGCCAGCCCCGCATTCGAAACATTGGAGATGGTATTTCCCCAATTTCCTCAGCCGGGATAGACTTCTCAGGGACGAACTAAGGAAGGCAATGAGAGTACTAACCAACCTCCAACGACCCACCCTCACATCTTACGCAAATAACTGGGACGCCTTTTAAGCGGTTATTAGGGGCAAGTGCAGAGAGTTAGCCACCACGCGTAGAAATCAGCAGAACGGGGAGAGACTCCTGTTAGAAGGGGAGCTACAAACTGCAGAAAAAATAAACCAAGAGAAACCATCGATCCAAACTCACCGCAAGGTCATGGCCCTAAAGGGTAAACTAAAAGCCATATACACCAATAGGGCAGAGAAATCGATTCTACGGCTTCAGGCCTGGGGCTACGAAGGTGGCAACAAGATAGGCACCCTATTGGCAAGGCAACTGAGGGCAAAACAAGAAAAAGAATATATCAAACAAATAGTGGACGACGCGGGCGTCCCCCATCTTTTTTTTTTTTTTGCAAAGTTTTATATAGCCCGAACTTGACCCGAATCGGGTATCAGAGCGCTTTACATAGCACCAGTTACGTTACATTAGGACACTCATTCATTTTTGTTAGGCACGGGTCTCCGTGTTTTGCCCAGAATCACAGGATGTTCAGCGTCATTGTCGAGATTCGAACCCAGTTCCCCAGGTTCGAGGTCGGACGCCCTAGCCGTTAGGCCAACTCCTAATGAGGAGGGCAAAGCAAATGCCTTTGGGAATTTTTATCGCAACCTCTACACCACCGATTCACTAGAGGCCCAAGCCCGGGAGAGTTATCTTGCGCCCCTCAACCTGCCTCGGGTCCCTGCCCACACCAACGAGGAACTTAGTCGGCCCTTCACCGGGGAAGAGGTCCAGAAAGCGATAGACGCTTTGAAACTACAGAAAGCCCCCGGCCCAGACGGGCTAAATGCCCAATTCTATCGTACCTTTGCTCCTGAGCTGACTCCCCATTTGGTGACCCTTTTTAACGACATAGCAAATGCCCAAAAGGTGACGGTCACAATTGGGGAGTCGTTGGTCACCGTTATTCCCAAACCAGGGAAGGACCCTAAAGCTTGCGCCTCATACAGGCCCATTGCGCTTCTGATCAGAAAAAGGTGATGAGAGGCAACAAACAAAATCAACAGGTTATAGTGTACAAAACATAAAGTATAGACTTCAGATGTTGATTGCAAGTCTTTTATTTTTCAAAAGTCCTTTTTGTACATGTGGAGAACAGCCAACGCATTTCACCCTTCACAAGGGCTTCTTCAGGGTTGTGAATATCATACAATATAACAAATGGTTAGAAACCCCTTGATTAGAAACTATTAAATAGACAAAGTAGACAAAAAGACGTTTTTAGTTTTGGAACAAGTGAGAGAAAAGGCAAATGAAGGACGGTCAGAGTTCGACCTGGTGCACGGAGCAGAAGAATTCACAACAGAGGTGGAAAGATCCATGCTAAGTGTGAAGGTAGGGAGAAGAAAAGGGTAATGTAGCCCAAGAGAGACTGCTAGTAGAGAAATGTGACCATGGTGTCCTCGTGAGAGGAAGCCGGTGAGACGATCCCCAGACCAGAAAAAACACCCTAACAGTGACAAATTGTAGAATGATAATGAATTAAATTGGCTACTGCTTACCAATATATGGTAGCCAGATTCACGAATCCGTATGTGGGTACAAGCAATGAATAAAGTCACAAAGGGTTCCTGTAGAAGGATATATAGTCCATAGTTGAGGCCTAGATACAAAAGCATCACATAACGTGGTCATATAATATGCTTATCACACGCAATCAGCTGCGTTAAGGAGTGTGTTAGTTAAAAAAGGTCCAACTTTATAGAGTGGAGAGAGCAGACTCTGCTGAAGCAGGATAATGCCGTAAGAGTGAGAAGGATGATGTCAATACTAATGTCAATGTCACCCAAAAGTGGATATGGAAGGCCAACAGGAGCATACCTTTTGTCTAGGGCCAGTGCCCTTAAGTCCTCAGTCCAGATAAAGGCGTACGTTGACTGAGGTGGCGAAGTATGGGGCAATTGGTAAGCCTCCAGGGTAATCTGTATCAGTACCTGTAAATAAAGTAAGAAAACGAATGTGATTACAACCATGTTAAGTTGTAACCAAGAGTAATGCGTACTAAGAATCCTCATGTGAAGATGTTAAGAGGATGCAAGCTTGTGGTGAGTCACAAAAGGTTATCAAAGCTCGTTACCTATCAGTGGTAGTTATAATAAGTGGTGAGTAAGGTGTCCTTTAATAAAGTGTTGAGGGTTTAAAGGGTAATGGGAAGGAGCGCAAGTTAAGGTAATCTTACTCATAGAAGTGAGAGTGCTAAAAGCATAAACTCTCAACCAGAAATCCAGGGTATAAGAAAAAAACGCTCTCGCAGGCAATCTAGTTAATCATAATTCCACCGTATATCAGTGGAAAATTAAAACCCACAAAGGGCTACTTAGGCGCCTATTGTTGGTGTAGAGCGCCGTAGACCCAAGAAACCTTAAAGTGGGCCATGAGGCTCTTACCACCGTTTAATTGTTCTGCCAGATGGTGAATTGCCGGATTACAAACCACCCGGTATAGCGTCCACCCCTAACTAGAGCAAGGGTGCCCAAATTTGAGCTAGAGAAGACGTGATGCCCCCCCACCCCCACCCCCCTCCAATTATGAGTTTTCTGGCTGTGCGTTAAAAGTACTAAAAGTGCACGTGCTAATACGTAACTACCCACAAGAAAGTCCAATGGAGGCGAGAGCACTAGCCTCGATGTGTTTTGCCATTTAAAGCAATAAAAGTGCACGTGCTTGCACGTAACTACCCACAGGAAAGCCCAATGGAGGCGAGAGCACTAGCCTCGCAGTGTATTACCGTAAAGGTACCCCTCGCGAGGTTCAAAACCCTTGGTTCCGTAGTGCTTACTTGAGTAATCCTCCGTGAAGTGAAGAGCCGGCCTGTGTCCATTAATATTATGAAGCAAAGGGAAGAGGCAAAAAAAGCTAGATAAATAGAGTGGTGTGCAGGCAATTAGTAATACCTGTAAACATATATGGTTATTTACTGTTGCACAAGGAGAAGGACCTCCTTGTCCACAGAAGAATTCGTAAGAACAGTTCTTGTTGGGAGTTAATTGCAAAAATCAGGTGGGTAAACAGGAAGAGGCAAGGAAAATAGAAGACTGGAAAGAACTGGAAAAAACATGCCTGAGTGGAGATAAGAGAGTCACACATTGTGGAGCCAGAAAGGAGGGCAAAAATGCAGTAATAATTGTCTGTAAGCGAAAACTCGTAACTACTTACAATTTAAACGTGAAAGAGGACAAATTATGTAAGAGATAATTAGACATTGAAGTACCAGCGGAGACAGATGCCATACATGTGTTTCCTGACATTCGCTAGAACCTGGGAAGTGGGGTTACATTGCCCCAGGTGTAACATATCATCATATCTGTGTTAGTTGTAACCACGGCAGATGTTGTGCACATAAACTGTTACATGTATTCTAACCAGGGCAATAAGGTTACAGTGCCCCTGGTGTGCGGCATTGTTAACAGTCCAGCGGCGTTTCCCCTGCAGGGTGAAGGAGCGTCGCCCCCACTGCTGTGAGGGCAGCAGCTGCAGCAATTTGACTTATTAACCCTCATTCACGGTCTCGTCTCGGGGGCGGGGCCATTTTTACTGCTGATTGGCAGCAGGAATTACTGTACTAAAGCCTAAAGTGCGCATGTCAGATTGGGCGGCCCTCTTGGGACAGCCGGCCCAACATGTGCACTTCAGCCTGCACCTATGTATTAGCGGAGTAAAAGAAGGCGGGCTGCAGGCACATGCTCCTATTCTGAAAAGGAGCGCTGTGTGAACCTGCTCCCACCAATCATGGAGCTACTCTCGCTGAGAGCAGCTCCAGGATTGGTTAATTTCGTTGGCTCTTCACTTCAGGCTCGGTGCGTTTTTTCTGTGAACAAAGTAGACTGCAGATTCCGAAAACTCCAGCCGGATGAACCAACGTCGTCGGTAAGTACTTTTGTCTGTTATTTATGTAAAGAAGTACACGATTTCCTGGTTTGCAGGGAGGTGTGCACAGCCTCGTGCTGCACGGGGTCATGGCTCTGTACTCCATGACGAGCCGCGCCAGCAAACGGGCTGGTGAGGCTGTGAAGGGGTTGTTGAAGGTCTCTCCCACCACCGCACTTTCATTTTCCATCCAGGAAGCCTCTTTGTGCTTCACGGTCACAGCTTCCAAATCGGAAGCAAAAATGTTCTCTTATTGTTACAGCTGGACTGACCTATAAACAAGAGCCACTCGCTTCTCTGGGTAGACACCGGATTATGCTGCGCGCTGCCACGTGCTTTAAGGACATTTTCTGTCTACAAACAATGATGATAATAATTTCTCGCTTCGTTTCTCATTCTAACTGGAACTGACATGTTTTTGGTTCCAAAATAAAACGTGTTTGCAGATACCGCGCGCTAACTTGATAAGCATTTTTGGGCCTGCTGAATTTGGAAGAATGTGGGAGCCGGCAACATCATTTGTGTAGATTAGCAGATAATTTGTTGTTTGAACGAAAACGTTTTTTAAAACGTTGACCTCTATGAAGCTTTTATTTTCGACGTCGGTTCAGTTGTTGCTTTGCTGTTCTGGGGCCGATCATGATGGACTTCACTCCATCGGCGCGCAGCCCAGCGCCACTTTTCATGCACCTGCACCTAGTCGCGGCTCTTTTCTCTGATTTTAAAATACCAGCCGCCCGATTCCTCAGTCCCCACCCTTTCATGAGAAACCCAAGAGCTGCAATTTTAACACATTAATTGAACCAAACTGTCCCAGGACAAGCCTCTTTTAACACGTAATAGTCATTGCAGATGGTCGGCAAAGGGGCTATTTACCGGGAGCCATGATGTGATTACAGCCTTCGAATTAAAATATGCAGAACTCTTCTCTCAGTACGCTCAATATCGCCAAACCCCCAGGCTTTTCACATGTTTGCTAAAAAAATGTTAATTCTAACCGTATCGGACAACCATGCTGTTAATTTATATTACATTACACACAACTTGAAAGTGTTCTTATAGACCTGCATCAAAAGTACAGCACAATCTACCGCGCTTCAGCTAGAGAACCAGTTTACTTTTTTTTTATCTGAGGCGCAGGTGTGAGACTTAATCATTTTCTTGTATAGACCGCGGCACAATCTGAATAGCCCCAGGCAACCCATGTACTTTAAAGTAACGAGGGCACTGGAAATAAAAATTATTTTGCCCAGGATCACGCAGTTTAATCAAGTGGGGAAACCAGGATTAAAGCACGGTCTCCTGGTGCAGAAGTCTGTAACTTTTCCACCTAACCACACCCCTCCTCTTCTCCTCAGGAAACTTTTCCCAGTGAAGACAAAAGGATGCATGCATTACAATCTATATACAGAAGAGTGAAAGTGACTAGCTCTGTGCACATTATCCTTCAGGGCACAATATTCTGTTGTGCACTTCCTCTCTGATCACAATGTCTGTTTTTCCCTAACCCTGTTTCTTGTTTTCCGATTGAAATCTTGAATAATGTCCCTCTTGAGACTTAAGTGTTCTTCCCAGTTTATCTCTTTTAGAAAGACTGATATATTGAAAAGACGTCTTGCACCCCCACATAGATCTTTAAAAAAACCTCTCTTTTTATTTACCGATATAGTTTTAAAATCTGCTTAGGGGGTGGGGGACCACCATGCCCCCTTGATAGGGCGGCACCTGTTCAGTGACTAAGAAACTGGAGGTTGTGGTATTATAGCGCTTGTGCTAAAGAGACCTGTGAGGGTGGTACTGCGGAGCGTGCTGTGTGTTGGGCTCCGGAGGTTGGCAGTGAGATTGCACATTTAGAACTGCTGGTGTATCAGACCTTTCCTGCTGGAGGGGCGGGAGTCCAGTTCTGTTACCCTTGGTGTCTTGTTTTATTGTCTAGCGCTATATTGCCATTAGTGCGCTTTGCAGTGTGTTTAGAGTTCAGCTACCTTCACGCACTGGTCTTCGGGACAGCATCATAGATCAGAGACTGGTGGCTGTTAGTTTGGGATCATCAGTGGTGTGCACGTGGTTACTATGCTTCATTGGCATGTATGTTTGCTTGTATGTGTGTGTGAGCATTTCGGTTCTTTTGTGTATTCAGAGGTCAGTACCAGTAGGGGTGTGCCATGTTGTAGGGGTGGCAATCAATCAATCAATCAATCAAGCATTTGTAAAGCGCACTACTTACCCGTGAGGGTCTCAAGGCGCTAAATGGTGGGGGAATGCTGCTACTGTTCGAAGAGCCAGGTCTTGAGGAGTCTTCTGAAGGTCAGTAGGTCTTGGGTCTGCCGTAGGCGGAGGGGGAGGGTGTTCCATATCTTGGCGGCGAGGTGGGAGAATGATTTGCCACCGGTGGTCACTCTTCGGATGCGGGGGACAGTGGCGAGGGCGTGGTCGGCGGAGCGGAGCTGACGGGTGGGGGTGTAGAAGCTGAGTCGGCTGTTGAGGTACGCTGGTCCGGTGTTGTGGAGTGCTTTGTGTGCGTGGGTGAGGAGCTTGAAGGTTATCCTCTTGATGACGGGGAGCCAGTGCAGGTCTTTCAGGTGGGGTGTGATGTGGCTGCGGCGAGGGACGTCGAGGATCAGGCGTGCGGAGGCGTTCTAGATGCGTTGGAGCCGTTTCAGGAGTTTGGCCGAGGCTCCTGCGTAGAGGGCATTTCCGTAGTCCAGTCTGCTGCTGACGAGGGCCTGGGTGACCGTCCTTCTCGTTTCGGTGGGGATCCACTTGTAGATCCTGCGGAGCATACGGAGGGTGTTGAAGCAGGAGGAGGAGACGGCGTTGACCTGCTTCGTCATGGAGAGGATGGAGTCGAGGATGACCCCTAGGTTGCGTGCGTGGTCGGTGGGCGTAGGAGCTGTTCCTAGTGTGGTTGGCCACCAGGAGTCCTCCCAGGCCGAGGGGGTGGATCCGAGGATGAGGACCTCCGTCTTGTCCGAGTTCAGCTTCAGCCGGGTGTTTCTCATCCAGTCGGCGACGGCCTTCATTCCCTCGTGGAGGTTGGTTTTGGCGGTGTGGGGGTCTTTGGTGAGGGAGAGGATCAGCTGGGTGTCATCGGCGTAAGAGATGATGTTGAAGTCGTGCAGTCGGGCGACGTAGGCGAGCGGTGCCATGTAGATGTTGAACAGCGTTGGGCTGAGGGATGAGCCCTGGGGTACGCCGCAGATGATCTCGGTGGCTTCAGAGCGGAAGGGGGGGAGGCGGACTCTCTGTGTTCTGCCGGAGAGGAAGGAGGTGGTCCAGTCCAGGGCCTTCTCTTGGATCCCGGCGTCGTGGAGGCGTGTTCGTAGTGTGCAGTGGCAGACTGTGTCGAAGGCGGCTGACAGGTCCAGGAGGATGAGGGCCGCAGTTTCTCCGTTGTCTAGCAGGGTCCTGATGTCGTCGGTGGTGGCGATGAGGGCAGTTTCGGTGCTGTGGTTGCGGCGGAACCCGGACTGGGATGGGTCCAGGATGCTGTTCTCCTCGAGGAATCTGGTCAGTTGTTTGTTGACGGCCTTCTCGATGACCTTCGCCGGGAACGGGAGCAGGGAGATGGGTCGGAAGTTCTTGAGGTCCTTGGGGTCCGCCTTGGGTTTCTTGAGTAAGGCGTTGATCTCGGCATGCTTCCAGCTTTCTGGGAAGGTTGCTGTCTCGAAGGAGATGTTGATGGCTTTCCGGAGGTGGGGTGCGATGGTGGTGCTGGCTTTATTGAAGATGTGGTGTGGGCACGGGTCTGCCGGGGATCCGGAGTGGACGGAGTTCATGATCGCGATGGTGTCATCGTTGTTGATGTTGGTCCAGGAGGTCAGGCGGTTGGTGCGGGTGGTGGTCGTGGGGGTGGAGGTGGAGGTCTCGGTGGTTGCAGGGGCGGTCGTGGTGTTGAAGCTGTCGTGGATGTCTGCGATCTTGCGGTGGAAGAAGGTGGCTAGCGAGTCGCACAGGTCTTGCGAAGGTGGGATGTCGTTGGAGCTGGAGCTAGGGTTGGAGAGTTCCTTCACGATGTTGAAGAGCTCTTTGCTGTTGTGTGCGTTGTTGTCTAGGCGGTCTTTGAAGGAGGCTCTTTTGGCGGATCTGATGAGGTGGTGGTGTCTGCGGGTGGCGTTCTTGTGGGCTGCGTAGCTTTCCAGTGTTCGTTTACGGATCCAGTTCTTCTCTAGCTTTCGGCAGCTTTGCTTGGAGGCCTGGAGGTCTTCGGAGAACCAGCTCGCTTTCTTTCTGGTGTGGCTGTTGGAGGGTTTCTTGAGCGGGGCAACGGTGTTGGCGCAGTCGTCGATCCACTGTCTGAAGTTGTGGGCTGCGGCGTCGGGGTCGGTCGGGTCTGCGGGTGGGTGCTGACGAAGTCGGTGATGGAGTCGCTGAACTGTGGTCGGGGTCCGGGGGGTCTGTAGACGAGTGTTCCTCTGAGGGTGGTGTTGAGGTCGGTGTGGATCTGGAAGTGCAGGTGTTTGGCGGTGCTGAGGGTGTCATCGGTGTTTGTCGAGATTTTGAGAGTGTTCCTGTGGACGATGGCAATTCCTCCTCCTACTCCGCTGGTGCGGTCCTTGCGGGTGATCTTGTAGCCTTCCGGGATGGCTATGGCGATGTCGGGTGCCGAGGAGGAGTTCAGCCAGGTCTCCGTCAGGAAGGCGACGTCTGGGGTGTTGGTGTCGAGTAGGTCCCAGAGTTCAACGGCGTGTTTGCGGGCGGAGCGGGTGTTGAGAAGGATGCATCTGAGGTAGTTGGCTTCTTTGGTGGGTGGGTTGGTGGGCCGGATGCTGGTGTAGCTGCAGTTCCGGCAGGAGAAGGGACCTTGGGTGCGCTTCGGGGCGGCCATGGAGCAGGTACGTGATCGTCCGGTGTTGAGTGCATGGAGGGTGCTGGCAGCATAGCGGAGACGGGTGTCGTGGCGGTCGCGGGGGCCAGGGGTTCTGGCGCTGGGCGTGGTCCAGGCGCAGACGGGCGCAGACGGGCTTGCCTTAGGCGCGCCAGTGGCACGCCCGCTGCGCGCATCCGCTGCGCGCCTGCTGCGCGGCCTCCGTATGAGGGGAGGGAGGAGCAGCTGGGAGGCGGGAGCGGGGTGGCGAATGGGAGAGCAGGGGGGCGGGGCCGCAGGGATGCAGCGGCGGGAAAGAACGGGTGAGGGACGGCGGGGGAAGCGAGGGAGAACCGGGCACAGAAGACAAAAAAGAAATAATGCACAAAAACGGGAGGGAAGCAAGGTTAGGCACACAGTGAGTGTGAAAGAAAATACAAATCAGAACAGGCAGCAGTCAAAGTCTGGCAGAGCCGTGCAGCAGCGTGGGGGGCGACCTGCCTGCGAGCAGGGTCAGAGGTCGCTCCTTTCACCGCTGCGCGGCCTCCATATGAGGGGAGGTGGGAGGGAGGAGCAGCTGGGAGGCGGGAGCGGGGTGGCGAATGGGAGAGCAGGGGGGCGGGGCCGCAGGGATGCAGCGGCGGGAAAGAACGGGTGAGGGACGGCGGGGGAAGCGAGGGAGAACCAGGCACAGAAGACAAAAAAGAAATAATGCACAAACACGGGAGGGAAGCAAGGTTAGGCACACAGTGAGTGTGAAAGAAAATACAAATCAGAACAGGCAGCAATCAAAGTCTGGCAGAGCCGTGCAGCAGCGTGGGGGCGACCTGCCTTCGAGCAGGGTCAGAGGTCGCTCCTTTCACCGCTGCGCGGCCTCCATATGAGGGGAGGTGGGAGGGAGGAGCAGCTGGGAGGCGGGAGCGGGGTGGCGAATGGGAGAGCAGGGGGGCGGGGTCGCAGGGATGCAGCGGCGGGAAAGAACGGGTGAGGGACGGCGGGGGAAGCGAGGGAGAACCGGGCACAGAAGACAAAAAAGAAATAATGCACAAAACGGGAGGGAAGCAAGGTTAGGCACACAGTGAGTGTGAAAGAAAATACAAATCAGAACAGGCAGCAGTCAAAGTCTGGCAGAGCCGTGCAGCAGCGTGGGGGGCGACCTGCCTGCGAGCAGGGTCAGAGGTCGCAGACACGGAGCCAGCACATCCACAGCATTTGCAAATATGTGTTGGTGGCTGTTCAATCCACATCTGCTATCTTCCCTTACAGTCCCATCTCTGGGTTTATGTACAGCGACTCACAATGTGCGGGTCCCCTTTACTTTAATTCCTGTTGCTGTTCTTCTTTTGGCCCCTGGGCATTGTCTGTCACCAGCCTACATTGCCACATGATGAGTGGTATAAGGATTGGCAGAGAGTGCTAAATTGGGTTGGCGGAAGCACAACAGCACTGTTGAGGGCACTAATGAAAAAGCGCTGTGTACTGAATGCTCAGCCTCGCTCCATCACATGAAGATCACATTTACTGTATATGATATGCCATTCTTTATGTCTTAGATGTGTGGAGCATGGTAGCGCAAGAGGTTGCGTCAATAACCAGGGAGGTGAACTGTGGTTATACTGAATAAGCAGCAACCTACGTCATTATCATATAAAATCTCTTTATTGAAGTCACACCTATACTTTCACAATTGCCTTATTAACCTTCTTGCTTTCTCAAATTAACTTGAAGGTGCACCATTTGCCCTCTCTTTTTTCAAAATTTTCTTCGCAGGGAGAACTCCCCAAAACCCCCCCCTATAACGGTCAGGCTCGATCACTATGCTCGCCCGCCATACGGCCCTCATCAGGAAATTTTACACCCCACCACTTTCAAATGTCACCAGCCACCACTGTAACAGTCATAAACCTGGTATAAGCCATACCAGTATTGTAAGTTCCCAATACATCATTCCCAAAGGTGTTAGGAGGCATATGGTGTATTGGGACCCTGCGGGGGATTCTCACAAGAAATAATGCATCTCATTGCCTGTGTTAAGACCCAGTATGGTTGTGCGTAGATTACATATCCATTTTGCTTCCAACCGTCTGAGTGCAAGTTCCCTGTCCCCCCCCCTCTCACGTTACCTTTTGCAACGTCAATACCATGGAATCGAAATTTCGTTCTGTCAACACCACTTTTACATTCATGAGAAACCAGTGCTTATGTAGTATCCCCATTCAGGCATGCCCTGCGATGCTCTTGAATGCGTGTCTTGAGCTGTCTTGTAGTGCTGCCAATTATAGATCTTGTCACATCCACAAATCAGTACATAGACTGCATAACTGGTAAGACATTTGATAAAGTATCGTACCATGTACCTGTGTTGTAACTAAAACTTGTTGTCTTATTGCAATCAAAGCTGCATATGTTGCAAGCACCACAGGTATAGAAGCCAATGGGTTTGTGTGAACAACGTTGTGGTTGTGGCGTTTTGCTAGCTAATGTATAGCTGGGGTATAGCGCATCCCTGATGGTTCGGCTTCTTTTGAATGTAAGAGAAGGCTTCTCTGAGATGAGGTTGCTAACCCCTGGGACACCCTTTAGTAATGCCCAATATTTCCCAAGCACTTTAAAGACCTCATGGTTCAGTGCAGAGTGTGTTGTGATAAATGAGAGTCTTTGATCTTCTTGGTCAGAGGTTTTGTTTTTCTTACTAGTCAGTGTGTCCTTTCTGTTGAGGTTCCTAGCTCTGTCCTCTGCCAAGCGTAAGGTACGCTGATCATAGCCCCGCCTCTTGAATCTATCCGTGGCTAGTCTAACCTGTGTTGCAAAGTTGGCCTCCTCACTGCAGTTTCTGCGGATGCGTAGCAACTCCCCATAGGGGATGGAGTTCTTGGTGGAAGGTGGATGTGAGCTGGAGTAATGTAAGATACTGTTCACCGAAGTCTCTTTCCTGTGTAGAGTACTTTCTATTCTGTTGTCCTTAATGTATAGTTCTAGATCCAGAAAGTGTATTTTGGATTAGGGCATTTCTAAAGTAAAGGTGACATTCAGTGTGTTGTCATTAAGAAAATCAAAGTACTCCCTTAGTTCAGGTCCAGTTGCTGTCCAAATGATGATGATGTCATCAATGTAGCGGCCCCAAAACTGGATGTGCCTCGTCCAGTCCGAGGTCGCTGCTGACCATGCGAATGTGTGTTCTACCCACCCCATGAAGAGGTTGGCATACAAAGGGGCAAATTTAGAACCCATCGCAGTCCCCTGTTGTTGTTTATACCACGTTGTGTCAAAGAGAAAAAAGTTGTTGTCAAGGATTAGGTCAATCATTTCAAGCAACATTGCGTTGTGATCAAAGAGATTCGCCCGTCTTTTTGAGAGAAAAAATTCTACGGCCAGTTTCCCAAGGTCTCGCTTAATACCAGGTGTAGAGACATTCTACATCTAATGTGGCGAACCACATTGTCTCATCCCAATCTAGGTCCTCAAACTTGTTCAGTATGTCCATACTGTCCCTGTCATACGAGGGCAAGTTGACTACTAGTCAGACCCCCCAGGATATTGCGGCATGGATTAGCAAATTTAGCGGCACAAATATGGAAATTTAGCGGCACAAATATGGAAATTTAGCGGCATTTTTGCGGCACTTAATTTTACTCATAATCATTCATTTTCAGTCTGAAATCAATGGAAACTGTTTCAGCAGAATATTCCACTTTGCAATAGGCATGTTTAAAGTGTCTGCAGCTCTCACGAAAGCACAGCTCCAGTCCTAAGCTCGCAGGAGGGAGCTGGATTTCTCCCTGGGATGTTCTAGTGCCCATGTATGCACCCCTGCCGGGGCACCGCTGCCTCCCGGATCTGTGAGGCAGGACACCTCTTCCTCAGGCACCCTAGGGTGCAGGATCGTAGTGGCTGATCCAAATAAGTGAGACAGACTGCATAGGGAGGCCACCTCCTGCTTACTGGTTATTTCACCCCAAATCAATTTCACCCTCATTTGAAGACCTATACTGAAGATCAGGAGACGTGGGCTCCTTTCCCATGTCTAATGGAACTGTCCAACAAATTGAGAGAAAGTTTTTAAGATGGATCTAATGATAATCAACCTGCTAGCGCTGTGAAGAATCTTAAAAAAAATTGGAAGAGTACTACCACTTCTCTTTATAAAACAGGTATTCTGAGATAGTGAGTGCATGCAGTTTTATATTTCTGTTTCAGTCATTGGATGAAACACATGAACCTGACCAGTGTTAAAAAGGCAGGTACTGTGGGTGCCGAGTTCCAGCACTTCCTACATTTGAAAGGGAGAGATTTACAGGGGCGGCTCCTCCATTAGGGCGGAGGAGCGCCGCCCCACTGCTTTCTCGCAGTGCGAGAAGCAGAAAATAAAATAGTATTTTAAATACCATTTTATTTTCTGCTTCTCGCACTGCGAGAAAGCAGACAGGGGTATGCCTGGTTGGGGGCAGGCGGGAGCATATACCTGGTTGGGGGTGGGCGGGTCGGGGAGGAGTGGCTTGCACCACTCTGAGTGCCCTGACTGCTTGGTCGGCCCTGGGGCCAACCAAAGCAGTCATGCGCACTCTACATTTTCTCTATGTAAGCTGCATGCAGCCTACATAGAGAAAATGGCCTCCCTACAGGTGCCCGGCTGGGCGCTGCCCGCGACTCTGCACCAATCACAACGCTGCCATTGCCACATTGTGATTGGCTACAGGAGGGGAGGGAGCATGCCTGTTCCGGACGGCCCAGGAGCAGTGGCAGTGCGGGACCGGGATCAGGTAAGTTTTAGTTATATTCTACCCCATAACACCCCCCTCGGTAACACCCGCGCGACCCCCCCTTGCTCCCTCCCCCCGCGAGAATTGCAAGCGGCGACTGACCGGACATGTTTTCCTGTTCTGGGGGACTGCAAATATTTCCACTAATTAGCAGGAGCTGAAACGGCGCTAGAGGGATGTGTTGTTGTTATACCTCTCACCTCAGGGTAATTGTCAGAAATGTAAGTTATTATGACCCCACTCATTTCCGTAATGTTCTAAGAACATTATCTACCTTGTGACTAAATTATGACATTCTTGACTCTGGTGCTGAAGTCATTACGATTTTAATTGCGGATTTTTTTTTTTTATCAGTTATGCAAATCCGAGTAAAGGGCAGATGGGTAAAAGGCAGAACTTTGCATCCTTTTAGCACCATTTTTTGTGGGACACGTAAATAACAAATTTTTCATTTTTTGCAAGCATACACTGGGTGCTCTGCTTAAAGGGGCAGAGTTAAGACAAGGCAGAGATAAACAACACAGCAAGCGTAGAGATCAGACTGGAACGCTGACGCAAGGCTTTGCTTCCTAGATATCTGTGTTATTCCGCAAGGGAAATACAAAGGGCTGCCAGGCCACTGCCTTGGGGAAATATGAGACTGAAGCAGCTGCAAACAACTGGCGTGTGATCAGTGAATGAAGATTTTAAAGGAATGTCCATAAAGCCACATGATGTCACGCACATGTGATATACAATGACACAGCACCACCTTTATCAAAATTGATATGCATGGCACATAGACTATACAATGACATGGCTTCATCGATGTATGCACATGCATGGCGCACATGACAACGGCGTGGCACACGTGATATAAAATGGCATGGCACATCCTTCACGATGGCATATCACATATAGTGTAAATGACTTGGCGTATGTGACATAACATTGTATGGAACAACCTTCAATCAGGATAAGCATGATAAATATTCACGTGGCACGGCCCACGGGTGACGTAAAATTGCATGGCACAACATTCAGCTACATAAAGAAATTAATGACAGATGTGATAAACAATGACAGGACTCAGGTGATATAACAGCGTGCATACTTTCGGCAAGATATATATACGCATATCGCACACAATAAACAGTGACGTGGCACGGCGCGCACAGCCTTCATCAAAGTATATAAACACATATCACACACGATAACAGTGACGTGGCACAGCGTGCACAACCTTCGTCAAGTTATATACACGCACATCACGCAGGATAAACCGTGACGTGGCACAGGTGCTATAAAATGGCATGGAACAACCTTCACTAAGGCATGGAACAGCATGGCTCAGTTCCACTCACTGCTGCTGCCTCCAAGCCACGGGAGGCCTCGCCCGGGCAGTGCCAAGGCCTAGCCACGGTGACTTAGAACCTCGACTTCTCAACCGGAATGCTGCACTTTTAATAGAATAATGCTGGTACTTCTCAGATGCAGCAAGTACTCTGAGACAGTGAAAACCAGCACTTTTATATTTTCAGTTTCAGCACTGGGTACAGTGGGTGAAAATCTGCCCCATTCCTAGAGCTCTAAAATTACGACCACAGCTTTACACCGAGTTATGCAGAGGAAGCAGCTATTTTATGGCTGCATGGCGACACCTAGTGACGTGTGTGCCGCGTGCAACCAATAAGAAGCCTTCATTATTTCCTTTCTTCAGGGAGACCCTTTTTAGCGGCCAAATCAGCAAATATCGCGGCCATCGCGCTAATCTGCCGATTTCGCGATTTTTTCGTGAATCGCGAAATCGCAAAATGCTGGAGGGTCTGACTAGTGGTTGGAAGAAAGTGTCAACAAATTTGGAAAGTGCCTCCGTCATGGAACCAATCCCAGAAATGAGGGGACGTCCTGGGGAAAACGTAATTTCTTATGTATCTTCGGTAGAAGATAGATGCAGGGGAATCTAGGGTCTTTGATGCTGAGAAACTTATGCTCTACTTTATGTTGTGTACACTATAACCTGTTGATTTTGTGTGTTGCCTCTCATCACCTTTGTCTGATCGTAATTATCTGTGGTCATGTGGCAGCTGACCATTTGAGGTGGGCAATACGACCTTAATTTACTGTCGGTGACAAGCCTAGGCGGTGCAGTTATCTCTCACCCTGCTGCCCCTCTGCCTTTGTTGATACCATTGCGCTTCTGAACCTGGATGCAAAATTGTACTCTAAAATAGTAGCCACCCGCCTTGAAAATCTCCTTCCGGCGCTGATCGATCCCGATCAGTCGGGGTTTATTAAGGGAAGGCAGAACCACGACAATTTACGGAGAATAGCTCATATAATCGAGAAGGTTCAGAAGAAGGGCATTCCCCCGGCACTCCTCTCGTTGGACGCGGAAAAGGCCTTCGAGCGGGTCAATTGGTCTTTCCTCCTGCGAACACTCAGACGATTCGGCTTTAGTGAAACATTTATTGGTATGGTGCGGGCCAATTATCACTCTCCCAGGTCTTGAGTCCTCGTAAACGGGGTGGCCTCCGATTCTTTTGCACTCTCGCGGGGGACACAACAGGGCTGCCCTCTGTCCCCCATGCTCTTTGCTCTCAGCATTGAACCCCTGGCGGAGCGGATCAGGGCAAATTCAGATATAAAAGGGGTTACATTTGGCACCAATGACCACAAGATCTCCCTCTTTGCGGACGACGTCCTGCTTCCCATCACCGATCCGCTGAACTCGCTTCCGGCCATTCAAGAGGAGCTTGATAGCTTTGAACTAGTATCAGGCTTTAAGGTGAATTTCTCAAAGTCCTTCTTGCTCAACTTAACGCTGCCGGGTGAGGTGATAGAACAAATAAAGGAGACCTCCCCTTTCTGCTGTACAGGCATATGGCCATGTCTGAACTGGGGTGGTGGAGTGAGCTAAAGAATGATGATGGATTAAACCCAGATCAGTTGACTGGGGGTGAGTGTTTGATTAGCTCAAGCGCTCCGTCCATCATCCCCTTTGGTATCGCTTTGTTCGCCCTAAGTTGGCAGGGTATGCCCAGACGTGGGTCCCTTGCTCTCTTTGCCACTGGATTCAAGCTAGCCTGGCTGATGACGTCTAAATAGCCAGAAACCGGTCCCAGGATGCTTGTTTCCAGTCCAGGGAAGACATGGCTTGGCAGTTCGGGCTGGACTGTTCCCATGAGGCACAGGGTCAGACTGATTTGCATATGGCCATGTCTGAACTGGGGTGGTGGAGTGAGCTAAAGAATGATGATGGATTAAACCCAGATCAGTTGACTGGGGGTGAGTGTTTGATTAGCTTAAGCGCTCCGTCCATCATCCCCTTTGGTATCGCTTTGTTCGCCCTAAGTTGGCAGGGTATGCCCAGACGTGGGTCCCTTGCTCACTTTGCCACTGGATTCAAGCTAGCCTGGCTGATGACGGCTGAATAGCCAGAAACCGGTCCCAGGATGCTTGTTTCCGGTCCAGGGAAGACATGGCTTGGCAGTTCGGGCTGGACTGTTCCCATGAGGCACAGGGTCAGACTGATTTGCATATGGCCATGTCTGAACTGGGGTGGTGGAGTGAGCTAAATAATGATGATGGATTAAACCCAGATCAGTTGACTGGGGTGAGTGTTTGATTAGCTCAAGCGCTCCGTCCATCATCCCCTTTGGTATCGCTTTGTTTGCCCTAAGTTGGCAGGGTATGCCCAGACGTGGGTCCCTTGCTCACTTTGCCACTGGATTCAAGCTAGCCTGGCTGATGATGGCTGAATAGCCAGAAACCGGTCCCAGGATGCTTGTTTCCGGTCCAGGGAAGACATGGCTTGGCAGTTCGGGCTGGACTGTTCCCATGAGGCACAGGGTCAGACTGATTTGCATATGGCCATGTCTGAACTGGGGTGGTGGAGTGAGCTAAAGAATGATGATGGATTAAACCCAGATCAGTTGACTGGGGGTGAGTGTTTGATTAGCTCAAGCGCTCCGTCCATCATCCCCTTTGGTATCGTACAGGCAAAGACATCACATATCTGGGGGTCAAGCTCACTCCATAAATTGCCGGCTTCTATAAGGCCAATTACCCGCCCTTGTTGCAACAGATTAAAGCAGATCTGAATAGGTGGAAAGCTGCCTTTACCTCCTGGATAGGGAGAATTAATGCAATTAAGGTGAATGTCCTCCCCAGGTTTCCGGTGGACAGGGAACTATTTGTAGACCTGAAAAAGTTGATCACTAAATTCATATGGAAGGGACAAAGGGCCCGATTATAACACCGGGTTTTAATTAGATCGCAAGCAGAGGGTGGCTTGGCCCTCCCAGACTTCTGGGGGTATTACAGAGCTGCCCAGCTCCGTGTGATGACAGAATGGTCCCTCAGAGAGTCCGAAAAATATTGGCTCCATATGGACTGTCAAATAACAGGCAGGACCATTTGGGATCTCTTATGGTTAAAGAAGCAGCATAGGCCCCCAAACACTTACCTCAGCACCTCCACGGCCACTACTCTGCGGGTCTGGGACCTTCTTACAAAAACATTATCCCTGACAACCGTCCCATCACCCTACACCCCCATTCACTTCAACCCAGAGTTCCCCCCGGCACTGCGAGATGGGCCATTTAGGCAATGGAGATTGGAGGGGTGCCTTATGATCTCTCACCTATACAAACAAGCATTTGCAATGCAATAGGTCTCGCATTTACTAGAGTTTGAGCTATTGGCAATGCCTTTTATTAATGTGTTGGTTTTTTAAACAAATAAATAAAAGGCATTGTCATTTACAATGCCAATAGCACAAACTCTCGCAAATGCGAGACCTATTGCATTGTAAATGCTTGTTTTTGTTGTTAAGAGTTGCGCAAAGCCATGCAAATCAAGCGTTTCATGGGTTTGTGAATACCAAAATAAATTGTGCACCCTTCAGATGCAAAATTTTAGTAAATCTGGCCATTCGTATGATTAAAGCAGTCTGAAACTGACTTTCTACTCTTTATTTCAATGTCAACCACTAACAATTGTGTAAATGCAATCCCTCCGATCACCCCACTACCAAAAAGAAGCCTTTTACTTGTTCACTTCAGAGTTAATTCAATCTGCTCTTTGGAGCCCAGACTTGAGATAAAAGTTTAGTACTCCACCTCTTGGTGAATAGAAAGCATCACACGCCGCTGCATCTGTTTACAAGCCAAGATAGTTTGCTATAAAGAAGCAATTTATATAAACCTGATCAGTTTACAATAAGACCATATTATTAATATAGTTTCCAAATGTAGTTCCAATTTCTGATTAAGATCAATCGCGGTTGTACCTCTCAATTTATCTGCAATTTGTCTTTATTTCACTTTTAAATCAGTCTCCTTAGAGACTGTCAAAAATTGCAATGGCGACTATATTGCAAATCGCCACGGCGGGGTATTGGGTAAAGTTTTCAATAAGCAATAATCGCGCCTCGGTTACACCTCATTGGCTACGATACTGCCACTGCGCAAAGCTAAAGAATAATTAGTAATTCGAGGTACCCACGAAAGATGAAACATAGGACACCTACAGCGAGCAAAAGTCGCCTTCACACATCAGTCAGAGACATAGATTACAATAACATGCCAGGTGCACTACTCTGAACTGTACTCTATGGTGTGTCAGCCCCATAAACACGCTGTATTGCGCGCAGAGGATTCTGGGGGTCTAGATGCTAATTAGCATATCCGTATATTAGTACAAGGGACTCGGCCACTGCTTGAGCAAACAATTCCTCTGCAGAAATAGAAGGACTCTTCAAAAGAGAGAGAGGTGCTTATTGCTCCCTCAGGGTAGGAAAGGTTTTTGTCGACTTGGGGAAGGATTGCTCCCGGCCAGCGTAGCATGCAAAAGGATCGGAAATTAAGCGTGTTCAAGGTGTTCTCAAAATGGGGACCTCTTACTGTGCAGTCTCAAGAGGACTTAGGAATGCGACAAAATATCAAGGTGCAGCCCCTACTGTCGACACCTCTCCTTAGTACGATGAAGGCAGGGGTCAAAAAATGTCTCCATGGAACACAGACATGCCGTGAGCGTGCACATCAGCTGTCCGGGCAAGTGCACATCAGAACGCGCCGTGAGCGTGCACATTTGCTGTCTGGAGATCGCCAGCAAAGACCAGCGTGACGGCGGCCGCATTGGCTGCGAGGTACACCGATCACCCTGTGAGCTCTGGGGACACGCTGCAGGGCATCGCGTGAAGCATGGCGGAACGACGGTAAGGTGGAGGAGGGTGGGGGGTGGCAGGCGCATGGCTGACTGACACTGGAGGGGGTGCAAGGACAGCTGGGGAGTGCGTGCAATGCGGCTGGAGAGGACGGAAGGGGGACAGGAGATGTGCACATCGCGTGCCTGTACGTGCGTGTTCACATTTCCAGTCCGGCCTGCGCGTGCACAGCTCCTGTCTCCCTTCCGAAGCAAGTCAGTGACAATAGATCTCGCTAGCGACAGCGCTTCGTGCTGCGTCGCCAGGCGAGACCTAAAAAGGGGAACTCCTGATGTTTGCAGAATTCGCCAAAGCATTCCAGTTACAACCCACAGAGGGCTTCCATTACACGCAGCTCAAACATTGGGTGCAACAACCCCAGGAGCGGCTCGCTGCGACCAGGGACCTGCTCCCAATTGAGAAATTTGCACAATCAGAGACATCCACCAAGGGGACTATTTCTTTTCTATACTCCCTCATTAGGGCGTTGAGCCCACAGTCAACTCCGAGGCACAGGACTTTTTGGGACTCTATCCTTTCTAGGCCACTGGAGGAGAAACAATGGAGCCGCTTGTACAAGGATATCGCCAAGCACAACCGCTCTATGCACTTGAGAGAGGCTCACTATAAAGTAATGTATGACTGGTACTTGCACACCCAGAAATTGCATAAAATATTCCCTAACATGATGGACAGGTGTTGGAGAGGGTGCAGGCTCTTGGGAGATTTCTGACATATCTGGTGGGACTGCCCCTCTATTCAGCCATTCTGGAATGAGATTCTTTCACAGATTAAACTGATACTAGGGTACCCCATCCCGGAAACCATAGACCACTCTTTCCTGGGGATCCGGGACCCGATACTAAAGCGGCAAACGTATGGAGATCGCTCCATCATGTGGTTGTGCCTAGGCGCCGTTAAGATGGCTATTGCTGCGGCCTGGAAGAAGGCGGAGGTCCCGTCCATCACACAATGGCACGCTAGATTGTGGCGAGCATTAGCTCTGGATCGGTTGACAGATATAACAGAGGGTTCAAGAAAGGGGTTCGAGTACATCTGGTCCCATCTGGTGAAAGATTTGTCAGAGGGTCTGCCCTTATTCGCATGTAGCCCCAGACTGCGAGCACTTCACCTTTTTTACATTTAACTGAAGGGGGCGCGCTTTAGATGAGCATAAGGTGAGAGAGTTCTGGCCCTGGTCCCCGCCCACGGAACCACCCCACCATATGGCCCGCTTCGAAACATAACCACCATGATACAACAGTTCAGTTCACACTTAGTTCTTCTTTTTATTTTTATTTTTATGCTTATCATTTTTGGTTTTAGGTTTTTCCTCTTCTTTACTTGCCCTTCCTAGGGCTTAAAGTTGAGCTAGGACGCACAAGTGCACCTTTGCAAAGGTCCCACATCAGGGCAATTTGGTAAGTGAGGATATGCACGATACTAAAGGTGTAGAGTGGGACATACTAGCACAGACACCTTTGGGGCCGAGTCCTTGTTAACAAGCTGTGTGTACCTGGAGGATATCTGTAACTCTTGGCCTGCATGCTGTACTTGTTGCGACTACAATGTTTTTCTCTGTTATGGTACAAACTCAATAAAAATATTTTGAAATAAAACAGCATATACCTAGTCCTGTTCTTCAGGTCAACGTATGAGAGCCGCCTAGTGCTCTGGTGGCATTCGCAATCTTTCTCTGACCTGAGATGTCCGACGTGCCCCACAAATGGACATATGGCCGCTGTGACCTGATATTGTGACAGCATTAGGGGTCTCATAAGCCGCTCCAACTCTTCTATCCTGGTCTTTACTACCTGCCTCATCCTCATCCTCTACCTTTACCCATTCTCCAGTCCGTTTTTGCACTGTGAAACCATCCATGTCTTGACCTTTGTCCACTGGATCTACTGTTTCTATTTTTGCATTGTCTATTTGCTGAAAACTCTGTTGCATTTGTTCTGGGATGCCAGCACTCCTTAGAACGTCAATGCAAACGTTTTCTTCTAGTATAGGTTGTCCAGAATCTGCTGCTTCTAGAGGCTTATGTGTGCTAAATAACTTTTGCGCATCATTTTTTGGGACCCCCTGTATTTTTTTTAATTCAGCGTAGGCAGTGACATCACGCCTGCACCTTGCCTGTGCCTGCCTGCACCTGCCATGGAGCCCCTTGCCTGCCTGGGAAACTCACCGCTCTAGTCTCAACATGTGAGACTTCACTCATCTGTTTTCCTCCACCTCCTCACCCCGGCCTGCCTTCTCCCTGCACTTTGTCCTCAACCGCGGACTGCCTCAAACGCAGACCACTTGCTCCTCGGCTCCCACGTGCATTTTCTCACATTTCAAAGCAGAAACGCACTGTTCCGCAGTATTTGCAAAAACAGGTATGCTTGTTTCCCGCCTATCTTTGTCCCCCCTTATCCACCACAGAAGCAGCATGCAACACCGACATGCTTCTGCTTGGTTTTCTCTCTCTCTCCAGCAAGCACACTGCGCCCGCCACCCCACCTGAAACTTTTCTTGATGGTCTGACAAGATCAACCCACACCTGCCCGGGAACGCCCGGCTCCAATAAATCTTCCCTACCAGCTTCACACAGTGTGTGAATTGCTTCCCACAACACGTCACTGCTTGCCATCACCTTTATTTTAAGGTGATTAAGGTGATGAAAAATAAATAAAGTCTCTAAAAACTATGACCTAAGTCATCAAATAATATGCCTCAACTATTTTCTGGCTACCTGACTGGAAATGGCTCCGTGGTGTGTCTAAACTACCTCACGCTGCCCTATTTAAACCTACTCTGCTTAAACCCTGCCCCTCCTACCTCCACCTATCCCCAGTCCTGCCTGGTGGCCTGTATCACTTGCACAAAGTCACCCAAGGGGAGACCAGCTGTCGATTTGCTCCCCATGGATCCCATCATTGAGCAAGCATGTATCAGTGCTCCGGCCGAAGCTGCCCGGCTGGTCGACTACAACAACCTAAGTGTGCCATCTGATTTTTATTGTAAACAAAGACTTTGGGCCTAATTTAGATCTTGGCGGACGGGTTACTCCGTCACAACGGTGATGGATATCCCGTCTACTGAAATATAAATCCCATTGGATATAATAGCATTTCTATTTCAGCTGACGGGATATCTGTCACCGATGTGACGGAGTAACCCGTCCTTCAAGATCTAAATCAGTCCCTTTGTAATTACCTACACTCAGCTGTGATATACGATCTGCAGTCATTACACAGTGTACTAGGAAAATGAGTGCATCACAAACTGACGCAGCTTCATAATGCTGGGTTGGGTAGGGTTGACTGACAGAAAAGGCAATAAATACGTGGGGGGGGTTGAGGATTCAAGAGGGGCAATCCATCACACTATATGTAAATCCCAAACCATTTTGAAGGCCAACAAACCTGAAAGGTGTTATTGCCACTAAATATTTATATTCTTTCAGTTTTTTATATATGTATTATTGATTTTGTCCTCTGTTTTTATCCCGTAGTAACATTTTTAGGTCGAGCCTGAGCCAACGCGCATGCGCTGCTCTGCAAGACTTGTTGTGCTGGAGTAGCGAATAGAAGCCCCGCCCACTCTCCGCCCATATTTTCTTTTGGCTTGTGTCATTGTCTGTCCTAAATGCTGGCTTCTGATTCGAAAATAGGCTTGTTAGTCCCTCCTTAGTATTGCCTCCTCTTCATTTGTCACCTCCCATGGCGACTGGCCCCTTTACTTTGGTTGTTACACGGTACGTGTTATTTAAACTGTGAGCACTATTTTCTTTATTTAGTTTCTCTTACTGCAGGCACAATGTTCTTTGGTGTTTTCTTTACCCCCCCCTCCCTCCCGTTGTCCTGCCTTGTTTACCCCCCGCCCTCCCTCCCGTTGTCTGTGCCTTCTCCCTCCCTGTCCCCCCTGTTCGTGCCTAACCACCACCCGCCCGCCCTCCCGTTGTCCGTGATGCCTTGCATTTGCAATGCAATAGGTCTCGCATTTACGCTGAGTTTGAGCTATTGGCATTGTAAATGACAATGCCTTTTATTTATGTTTTGGTTTTTAAACCATAAATGAAACGCATTGTCATTTACAATGCCAATAGCTTAAACTTGCGTAAATGCGAGACCTATTGCATTGCAAATGCTTGTTATTAAAGGGAAGGAGTGGTTTAATGTGCTTCCATTTCCAGGGTAGGTTGGGTGGAGTGTGAAGAAGTTACTGGGTTGAGCAGGTTGGAGAGCTGGTAGTAGGACTTGGTGTAGTACACCTTGGATGTTTGTAATTGGTTCTGTTTTAATGTAATCTTTGACCAACAACTATTCAGTCTGCTGGTAGCAGGGTAAGAAATGTTTGTTGTTACTTTGTTAAAGTACATCTGCTGGTACCATCACCTTACCTGAATGAGATACAAATCCCATGTGTCTCTGCTGGTGCTGAGAGCTGGACTCAGACACGCTTGCATGGTAACCTTGGAATGCCCAACTCAGCAACTCACATTAGGAAGGCTGGTAACATAAATATTGTTGAGTTGGGTTATCATAAAATGTATTTAACGGCTGGGAAACTCTTCAGTTTGTGGCTGCACTATATAAATAGTCAATATGTAATGTGCAATGTTGTGTGTGCTCAAGGTCTGGGACGCATCCTCTATCCCAGCGCACTGATGCGTTTTTGGGCTCCAGGGATTTCAGCTCGCGTGTGGCCACCAATGAAGACAGACCAACCAGGTCAAGCTTGCAGTAGTGGATTTCTGCATATTTCCCGATGGGTCTGTGAAATGAGAGGTCATTCATGCATTATCCTATGTTTTTGAGTGATTGTCGGTTTGTTATAGCTGACGATCCAATGTAAGAGTTGCTCTCAAATAAATAAATGATTCAAGTTTCAAACAGTCATTTCTCATTTCCCGTTGCCTGCATGTGCTACTGGTCGATACGGTGATTCCAGGTCATTACACTGGCGACGAGGATAAGCCAATGGAGGTATCTTCAAAGAATATGATGGCCTCCTTGTCCACTTGTTCACTAAAGATTACATTTTAAGCAAAGTTGAAGGGATTATGGTTGGACAAATATATACTACATATTTACAGAGCAGGATCATCTCGCCATTGCTGGGGTTCTTGCGGTGCTCGTTCAGCCAGGCCTTCAGGATGTTGTTGCACTCACAGGTGATAATCTTGGGCCTGGAGGGATCCCTGAGCTGGTGATGATCAGATGTCCTCCACGCTTGTTGTCCCGGTTGCCTCAACATCTCCAAGGCAGTAGTAGAGATCCCCGGGGGCCTGTATGGTGTCGATTAGGGTACGGTAGTTCGCTTTTGCGTTGCTCAACCCAGCACACGGACTGGGGGTCGAGATGAAGGGTGGGGGGTAGCTGTGTGGGACAATCTTTGGGGATGTCCAAGTCAGAGGGGGCCGTGGGCTTACCTTTGGCGCCAGGTTGGTGCTTCCATGTCGGTTGTGGTAGTCTCCCTGCTACCAGTCGGCTTGGCACAGCGGGGCACCGGCAGTGGACCCCGGGCCACACTGGAGAACATCAGTGGTAGTCACCTAAACACCAGACAGCTGTGTACAGCTGAGCAGTACCCGCAGCGGACCGAGGACCAACACGCCAAACGTGACGGGGTCGGGCCGCAGAGTGCACATCCCGCTCACTCCAGAGCACGCCTTGTCGCCATAACCCCTGGCACCCCAGCCATCTTCCTGGACAGCCCACGGCAGATGGTGCACGACAGTCTCCCGACCACCGGTCACTGGGCATGGGGGAGCACATCAGTGGACCCGGGACCACAAGTCGGGTGTGCCTGGGCCAGGCCACAAAGCATACCACCTTCCTGCTGGAGTGGACTTCACCACCAAGATGGTGGTCTCCCGCATTTCCCTTCTTTGTTGTTGTTGTGTGGTCCTTGTTATGTCACCCTGTTCCACGAGTTTGGGCTCTATTATCCGCTATGGGAGGTGGAGCGATTGTTTCTCTCAATTCCCGATATGCAGTGGCTAGATGGAGGGGCTTTGCTGGGATTTACGCCGAAACAGCGATCTGGAGCCCGGGAGCTCCTTAACAGTCGGCCATCTTGGTTTGGGCCATAGTCATTAATATTGTGGGTACCATTGCCATTCAATTTGGGTGACAGAAAGAACATGGGCCGCAGATGGTGTCAATGGATCAGAGACTTTGAGGTGTGTACAAGGACTATATGCACTGGGAACGAAAAGAGACTGGCATACCCTTATATGAACTGCTTGGGGTCTGATGCTCGTGATATCGCATATCAATTCGAAGGCTATGAAATGCCTTCATATGATGACCTGAAACAATTGGCGCTGCCGAACTTTCTTCCAAAACGTAAAGTTGATTATGAAAGCTATCTTCCCCACTCCACGAGACAAAAGCAGGATGAGACTATAGATGCTTTCATGACGAGATTAAAGGATGGAGGGCAGTACTGTAACTTTGATAGATACAATCACTGATCACTGCGGCTGTAAAACGGACATCTTTAGACAAAAACTGCTGCACACTCCAAGAGGCTAGAATATATTCATTCTGCGGCAAAAACGTCCTGCACTGTCGAATATCAAGCAGAAGTTATGGGATGCCATGAAGTCAAGCAAGAAGTTGTGCAAGGTCCTGGACACATGCTCACCGGCAGGCGAGGTAACCGCACCTGCTTCAGGTGTGGCTATCTCTCCCCTCCCTCAGGTGTGTATCCTATGGTTGAGAACAAGTACCACAACTGTGGCAGGAAGGGTCTCTTCAATCAGTATGTTGAAGTCTGAAGGAAAAACAAATTGACTCACAAGTGACTCCGACCTCTGATGACAGAGCAGCGGCGAGAGAACGATCAAAACGTACATCTCACACCCGTCACAGGGTAAGGGAGGTGGATACCCACCCTGGATCATTGACGTCACCTCATTCATCACTCTCAAACTGAACAATCTCAAAATATTAAACTGTTTTCAATTTGGAGTGACACGGTCACATGTACTGAACAAAACCTGAAGAAATTTGTTACAGATGTGGACGTAGGTGAAACGTCCATTCCATTTCTGATGGACACGGTTGTCTCCATTAATGTGATGACAGACACTGAGGTAGCCACGCTCATGCATAAAGCCATCCTAAAGAACACTAATGTATGCATATATGCCTATGGATCACAACAGCCCCTCAAATGTCTATGTGTTTTCAGCCCACTTGTTAAACATGATCACTCTTTGCAAACAGAGGTATACGTCATTAAAGCCACTGCGGGCACTGGATACCTGTTGAGTTTCAGATCAGCAGTTAAACTCGGGCTCCTCAAAGTTCTATGTTGCATTGCTCAATGGGCTCCAAGGGATGAGCCTAAGAACCTTGAAGAACTTTTTCCAAAGCTCTTTCATGGTACAGGCAAGCTGAAAAATCGCCACATTCATCTAAACATTGACACTGATGTGAAACCAGTTGCCCAACATTTTACAGGTATTCCATTCACTATTCAAAAACAGGTTGCACAAGAACTCGATAAGCTTACGAAACTTGACATCTTTTTAAGGTCCCACATCACGGGTCTCCCCCATTGTCCCGGTTCCCAAGAGACAAGCCGGAGGTTGCATCTGTTTGTGCGTGGACCAGCCTAACCAGGCAATTCAAAGAGTGAGACATCTTGCTTCACAAATACAAGTTATTAAACATCAGTTGAATGGTGCCCATTTTTAGGTCGAGCCTCGAGTAGCGCGCAAGCGCTGCTCTGCGAGACTTATAGTTAGGGAGTTTGAAAAGCTGACCAGACGCTCGTGCGTCATGGCCTTTTCCCTGCGGTTACGCGTGCGGCAGACATGTGTTTCCAATTATCGTGCCCAGACGCGGGCGCGATAATTGGAAACACATGCCGGCCGTGCGGGGGAAAAGGCCATGATGCACGAGCGTCTGGTCAGCTTTCGAAAGCCCAGGCTGCCGCGCTCGCTCGCCCCGCTCCTCTCTTGTTATCTATTTTTCTCGCCCCTCTCCATTAATGCGCCAGTCCCATCCCCCAATCCCTGTCTCCACGTTCTCTTTCCTCTCAAGCAAATCTTTCTTTCTCTTTCCATAGTTTCACTTCCCCTCTCAATTTCTGACCCCATCACCTCTCGGGCCCTCTCTCTAAATCTGCCCTACGAAGCTCTCACTCTTTCTGTCCACCCTCTTCTCCTCCACTCCTCAATGTCCTTCTCTCAAACTCCATCCATCGGACTGTCTTTCAATTCCAGTCTCTCTTCCTCCATCTTCGCTGACTCCCTGTTTCGACTCTGAACGCTCTGTCTCTCCCCCTCACTCTCTGTCTCTCCCCACACGCCTCTCGCTCCTGCCTTCCTGCCATTCTGTTTCTCACCCCGACTCTTCTGTCTTCCTTCTTTCCGTATTCACCTCACTCTGTCTACGTCGCTCTCTCCCGCTTTCTTCTCCTGTCGTCATCTCTCTCCCGCTCTCTCTCTCTCCATCTCTCTCTCTCTTCCGTATTCATTTGCTTTTCTCTCTCGCTTTCTTTCGCTCTACCTCTATTTATTTATTTCTCTTTCTCCAGCTCTCTCCACCGTCTTCATCTCCGTGTCTTTCTTTTTCCTTCTCTCGCGCTCTCTCCCTTTTCCATTCCATCTCTCTCTCTAAGTGTAATCTCAGCAGTCCTTGTCTCGGTGGTGCATTCATACCGTGAGTGCTTCCGGCTGAGAGACTGCCGGTGCTCGCCTAGAAGGATCCAGGCAGGCACGAGTGCCCACTGCCCTGGAGCGGACCTCAACCTCGGCGGCCCCGTGGACTCTCACAACCCGGCGACTCGGAAGCAAGAAGCGGCGACGCTCACTTTACCCTCCTGACTGTGCCTCATTAAACTGAACCACCATTTGGTTGTTTGGGCGCGGGGGAGGGCACCGTCGTCGTTTGCAGAGTTTTAACTTGTGAGATTTTTCCTCGTCTCTGGTACTGTCCCGGTGAGTTAGATTTAAACTCTTCGACAAGCTGTAATGTTGCTGTGAACATGCACTCACCACCTCTCACCTCAAAGAGATCCGAGCAGGTAAGCAGCCCAGTCCCTGCCGCACCGTGTGACCCTGGGGCAGCCATACTCTGAGTTAGGCGCTGCAGAGGAAAGGCTTCCACTATCTATAGCGCCTGGACGCGCAATCTAATAGTGTGTGTTCCTCTGCTTTGCTGACCATGTTTCACCAGTAAGTGGCCATGTTTTGCTACCCGTTGGTGCGGGGTCACTGGGCAATGCTTACAGCCTCTACACCCCCACTCTCACCCAGACTAAATAAAGGGAGCGTGGTATATTTCATTTGGGGGTGAGACGATAATACGTTTTAGGCATTGCTGCGTGTACCAGTGAAGTATATATCCTATACACATATGTGTGCGCGTCTTTGTAGGCACCGTTTCACAATTACTGAAAATCTGTGAGGCCTGTGGTTAGATAAACAGTCACGTTTGTTAGAACTAAGAGAGATTTGTGTTTCTCTCTTGGTCATTCCCAGTCCCACCCTCCTTCAAGCGCCTAGACTGGCTGAGCCCATCAGATGGCTCGGAGTGTCGTGATCCCCTGTTGTATGCCTGTCTTCTAAGTTCACTGGAAGTGCAGAGTAGGGGCAAGGGCCAGGCTTGCTCGAGGACGGGTGTCTTCAACGAGTGACGAAGATATGATATGGGGCTGGTCTGTTAATAACTGACAGCTACTGTTAATGACCATGCAATTATGAGCTCCTACTGAAGACAAATTAACACTGGGAGTGGGTAGGTGGTAACTTAACAAGTGTAGATGCCTCCCAAGCACACTAAAGAGAAAGGTCAACTAGCCACTGTTAATGCCCAAAGGCATAATGAAGGGACGATTAGCACCTTCACCAGAGAGGGCAGTAACGTTTATGCGTGGCATTCATTTCCACTAATTTGTGACTCACTAACCCTGCAAAACCCGAGCTGCACTCATTTATAGTCACCTGAAATGTTTGAATCACCCCCACTCCAGAGACCAACGCTTGCGACCAGGAGCTGCTTCCATGAGAGTTCTGACTGTGTTTGGATGGCTCCTCGACGCTTTCTGCAGGGAGGGCGGTGACCCACTCACATGCGTGTTTAGCCCCCAAGACATTTCGGATGCATGCACGGCGCAGGAGGTGCAAGGCTGCCCCGCTGGGGGAAGCTCAGGCTCCGGTCAGAGGAGCAGTGTCTAGATTTCCTGTGAAATATTGTGTGGCGGGCTAGAGCTCCCCGTGCAGTGTGCGCCTGCATTCAAGAGGAGGGTGAGAAGAACGGGGAGGATGTAGCCTCACGGCTAGAGCTGCCGACTTTAGAGGGCGTCAGCTCAACATCCTGTGATTCTGTGCAAATCACTTAATCTCCCTGTGCCTACCAAAAATGAATGTGTCCTTGTGTAAAGTAACTGGTGCTCATGTAAAGCGCTCCAATACCTTCGGGTCGAGTTGGCGCTATATAAAATCTGCCAAAAATAAAACAAGCATTTGCAATGCAATAGTCTCGCATTTACGCGAGTTTGAGCTATTGGCATTGTAAATGACAATGCCTTTATTTATGTTTTAAAAACCAAAACATAAATAAAACGCATTGTCATTTACAATGCCAATAGCTCAAACTTGCGTAAATGCGAGACCTATTGCATTGCAAATGCTTGTTTTTTCTAGCCCTGATCTGAACAAAGGCTACCATGAATTTGAGCTAGCAGAAGAATCAAGATATATAACCACTTGCACCAGTCACTATAGTTTATACTCTTACAAAGACTCAGATTCGGCATCTTCTCTGCAGCTGAAATCTTTCAAGACGAGATTAGAAAAGTCATACATGCTATCCAAAATTGCTTCAGCTATAGTGATAACATACTGGTGCATGGAAAGAGTCTCAAAGGACATGACTCTGCCCTTCTTAAAGTCGGTCAAGTATTGCAGAACACCAATCTGACCCTTAATAGAGTCAAATGCACCCTTCAAACAAACTTTCTAAAATTCATTGGACATATTTTCTGCTGATGGCATGAGGCCAGACCCCAGTAAGGTCATTGCCACCCCATAGAATGTCTCTGCTCACGCAAAATGGATCTGCATTTAAGTGGTCCTCAAAGTGTCAGCGTACATTTCAAGAGATCAAAGACAAAATAACAGCAGCCAATAACCTTGCATACTATGACGCTTCATAACCCACAGAACTGATAGTTGATGCGAGTCCCATAGGACATTGAGCTTACCTAGCTCTGAGAGACACTGATCCTGAGGCACCTAGGCGCATGATTGCATATGATATTCGTAGGCCAAGAAAGAATCTCTGGCTGTAGTGTGGGCCTGTATGAAAAAATCTTCACAGTTGTGACTGACCACCATGCTATGTTATCAATATTTGGCTACCCAAAGGCCAACATGCCTCCTCAAATTGAGAGATGGGAGTTTACCTTTGCAGGAATAGCTATTTAAAGTAATTCACAGATCTGTAAGACTAAAATCCTGTGGACTGTATATCAGATTTTCCTGTAGAAAACTCAGTAACATAAATAGCTAAGGAATACCTGAGATATGTCATTTGACAGTCATATTCCTGTGCCCTGAATTATTCAGAATTAATACATGCATCCAGACACGACCACACTATATGCGCTGTAAAAGCTGTGATTGAGTCTCAGCGATGGAATGAACTGAAAAAGATTCGGGGCATATTATCAAGAACGGCGTTAAAATTATCGCCGCTTTAGCAGCAGAAAACTGCCGCTAAAGCGGCGATAATGGGCTTGATAATATGCCCTTGAGAATTCCAATAGAAGCCCATGTTGACACCAGAACATGGGCTTCTATTGGAATTCTCAAGGGCATATTATCAAGCCCATTATCGCCGCTTTAGCGGCAGTTTTCTGCTGCTAAAGAGGCGATAATTTTAACGCCGTTCTTGATAATATGCCCTTTATGTCTTATCCCAGAGTAAATTGAAAAATCGACAAGCATTTCAAAAATGTAAGGGAAGAGCTTGCTTTCCATCGGATAGGACTGCTCCTCCTGTGAAGTCAAGTCATGTCATAGATCTTGCACATGAAGCTCGACAACTCCTAATCCAGGGTCTGTGGTTTCTGCATCCAGATCCACGTATTGAGAAGAAAGCCAGCACTTGTCATATCTGTCAGGCATTGAGCAAAGACGGAGCTCCAGAACCTCTGCAGATGTCCAAGATCCTCACGCAATTGTGAAACGAAGTTGCTGTTAACTTTTTTGGGCTCCAACACACTGGTCAACGTATATCAGAGGGTAACGATGAATGATCGAGGTTTCCAGAAGTAATGGCTGTACCCAGCACTACTTCGGATGTCACCATTCCTGAATTTAACAAAGAATTTTCTTCGTTTGGCAACCTTGCTATTGTGAACTCAGACAATGTCCCCTGTTCTCAGGAAAATAATTCAAAGACATTGCAAGAAAGTTAGGCTTTTGTGCACCGGGAAATCTTACCTCTGTGGCTGCAGGCCAAAGGAATAGTTTATTTTTTATGGCCAAGAAGTCTGTCCAAGTTGCCAACCTCACTCACCACCCACTGTCTGAAGTCTTTTGTCAGACACTATGGGCCCGACTCACAGCGCTAAACTTAGACTTTGGTCTAAAATTAGCCCAAATGTCTAAGTTTACTACTTTGGGAATTCACGAATGGCATTTACGAGTACTATCTTGATGTCCGCATTCAAGGTGGAGATCCGGCCTGAGTGCGGACATAAATATACTTGTCAATGCCCTTTGTGAATTCCCAAAGTCGTAGAAGTTTGGTCTAAGTTTAGACCAAACATCTAAGTTTACCTTTGTGAATCGGGCCCTATGTGACTACAGAGACACTCCCCATAGTACCACAGCCGTGTCTCCTGCTGAACTGATGTTAGGGCGGAAAACCCTCACCACCTTTCCACATCACGGAGACCATAAATCCCATGTATTTTAAGAAGCGCGATGCCGAGATGCTATGGCCAAGAATAAAATGAAACACTATGTAGACAAATGATTAGCAGCTGTGGTCTCCCACTTACAGTAAGGTGATCTGGTACTTGTCAAGTCAAGAAGTCATTGTAAAGAAGATTCAGATATTGACCCTCAGCCGTATGTGATTATTAGTGTCAATGGTTTCATAGTCACTATCTGGAGGGATGAACACGCCTTCACTCGAAACTCTTCATATTTCAAGACCCTGCATGGAGAGGAGTGTGGAGAAGATTTGTGGATGAAGCTCAAGGAGATGGCCGTAGCTCAATCTGAGAAGATTCTGCATGTGAAAGTTCTGTCAGTGAATCCAGACCAGCTGCTGAACATTTCAGCGACAACTCCTCCTATTACCCTGATGGTCTTCCTGACTTTTTCTTGTTCCTGTGTCGCAGCCGTCTTACAATCATGATGCTTCTGTGGCAGCTAATGTGGCTACTCCCCAATGGCTAATTCCCTTTGGGATTTCTCAATAGCATACCATACTTTTCACTGCCACATTCACACTATTAATCATTCATCAGAAAAAATGGTTAAAGCCAAAAAATTACCAATATACAAATGTTTATTAAATCAATCCATTCAACGCATTAAAAAAGTTTTTTTGTTAAAAATATATACAATCTTTCATGTGGCTAATAAAAAGAACAATCTAAATAAGTTCATTGCATATCGTACATAATTTCTCTTATATAAAAACAATAAACTACACAATCTTCATTAACATATATTTGTAACAATTCCAACCACTATTAATATCAGGTTCACCAACTCATAGGTATTTTGTTCATGGGAACCCCTAAGAGGTGATGGGGCAACAAAGGACCAGAAAGCAACGCGTTTTGGTGGTATCATAAAGGTCCAACCACCTTCTTCAGGCTTATTAAATGATGTGTCCCAGCCGTCTTATCAAAGGCTAAGATTGTCTTGTTTCAAGGTGGGGAGCTTCTTCCTCCACTCAATTTATCTCTGGGTTCCTCTCAATGCTTTGAGGGACCAGGCTGACAGGTGTTGCTAATACATCCCCTCTGTTTCTTAAATGTTAGATGTGATGATCTACCTCTAGAGGGTACTATAATGTTCCAAGCAGTATCCCAAATCTTCAGTGTCCTTCTTCTGTTATCACTAACATCCGAACTGGCGTCAAATGATCGCCATGAAAATAAAATCCTGATTTCACAGGGAAATACAGTTGAGGCTTCCAACTAGTGTGCCTCGGATAAATATAACCAAAATACAGGGTCTCTCAAACGAATTTAATCGATACCACTCTGGCTTTTAACGGAGTTTGCTGCCGGGACTGATTAGCCTCCAGGTATTCTCCATTTTTACGGAGAATACCTGGAGGAACAGAGGGGATGTATTAGCAACACCTGTCAGCCTGGTCCCTCAAAGCATTGAGAGGAACCCAGAGATAAATTGAGTGGAGGAAGAAGCTCCCCACCTTGAAACAAGACAATCTTAGCCTTTGATAAGACGGCTGGGACACATCATTTAATAAGCCTGAAGAAGGTGGTTGGACCTTTATGATACCACCAAAACGCGTTGCTTTCTGGTCCTTTGTTGCCCCATCACCACTTAGGGGTTCCCATGAACAAAATACCTATGAGTTGGTGACCCTGATATTAATAGTGGTTGGAATTGTTACAAATATATGTTAATGAAGATTGTGTAGTTTATTGTTTTTATATAAGAGAAATTATGTACGATATGCAATGAACTTATTTAGATTGTTCTTTTTATTAGCCACATGAAAGATTGTATATATTTTTAACAAAAAAACTTTTTTAATGCGCTGAATGGATTGATTTAATAAACATTTGTATATTGGTAATTTTTTGGCTTTAACCATTTTTTCTGATGAATGATTAATAGTGTGAATGTGGCAGTGAAAAGTATGGTATGCTATTGAGAAATCCCAAGGGGAATTTGTTTTTGACTTAGTGTCTGTGGCGTCCTGTCCCTTTGGTGAGTAGGACCCCTCTCTCCCTCTTTTTTTGATACTCCCCAATGGCTGCATCCTTGGTGAACCGTCCAAACCCAGAACGTCTCATCACAGTTATGGACTCATTTGAACTATATTTCTGCATTGTTGGGGTATGTGATGTTGTGCGCCCTCGAGCTCATGGGCGTGTCCTCTGTCCCAGGGCGGTGACACATTGAAAGTCTCTGCACTGGGAGTGAAGTCGTACATGTGGGGCAGGGATTTCCGTTGGCGCGCAGCCACCGATGAACGCAGATCAATAAGGTCATGCTTGCGCTAGTGGATTACTGTGTGTTTCCTGATGGGCATTTATAATAGTAGATCATTCATGCATTATCAAATACGTTTGAGCGATTGCCTGTGAGTTTGTTATAGCTGATGATCCAACTTAAAGAGTCGCTTATGAATAAAGGAATGATTCAAGTTCCACACAGTTGTTTCCTGTTGCCTGCATTGCTACTGGTCAATAAGGTGATTCCAGGTCAGTGTGGCTCAAGTAGAGTGCTGTGAGTGGACAGTACCCACTCACCCTCGTCTTCTTCTTCCTGCTCTTTTCTAGATAGATGTAAACCTGTTCCAGAGCCTCAGAAGAACAATACCGTGGCCATTGTGGTGGGGAGCGTTGTCATCATCTTGGTCCTTGTAGTGTCGTTGCTGGTGATTAAATTCTGTGCTCCCTGCTCCAGACAAAGTAAGTAATGCATGAGCCTATTGATTTTTAAAAAAAAACAAAAAACTTTATTGGCATTTACAAGTCATAACACACTGTTAGATCCAGGAAAAATGTGACAACGGGGTAAATCCCCCCTCTCTTTTCTTATTTCCCAGGATTACAGACACCATCCCGCTCAGTACATTCATTCATTTCCAATTTTGTTCCTCATACTACTATCTTCTACAGGGAACTCTCCTCCCACCTTCCCACCTCTCTCTCCCTCTGTGTCAGTGTGTTAGTGTTAACCCTTTCCTATTACCTAGGGGGTGTCCAATAGTTCTTAATGATCATTTCCCCCGTCTGTCAGTCTCCGTTTTTGTATAGTCTCTGGGTATCCGATTAGTCACTTACGTTACACCTTTTCAGGTGTCTCACCGTCTGGGCCCCCGCTCATCTGTTATCACAGCCACCCATGCCCTGAGATCATCTTCCAGTTTGTCGTCTCTCAGGACCTGTTCCATGCGGACCATCTCTGCGGTTGCCCACTCGCATACACCCCTCATCCACGCCTCAATCCTCGGAGGAGTGGGACTCAACCATGCTATGGCAATTCATCATTTTGCTAACACTAACCCCAGAAGTATGAACTTTCTACTTAATGAGCCTATAGAGTTAGCTTAGTGGGTAGCAGTGATACTCTGGATTAAGGCGATGGTGACAAGTATAGACTTTAGTTAGTTTAAGATGAGTAACGCCAATAAAGTGGAGGTTGTGATGTACAGGTTCGATAAGGCGCATGAATAAGTGTTGGTTGGGTTACAGCGAGAAAGATTAGTAACAATGAAAGCTTAGTCTGTGTGAGGTAAGGCAGCCATGCGAGAAGGATGCATGGTGCCTGAGTGTTGGGAGGCAGCCATGCGAGATGGATGCATGGTGCCTGAGTGTTGGGAGGCAGCCATGCGAGAAGGATGCAAGGTGCCTGAGTGTTGGGAGGCAGCCATGCGAGATGGATGCATGGTGCCTGAGTGTTGGGAGGCAGGCATGCGAGAAGGATGCAAGGTGCTTGAGTGTTGGGAGGCAGCCATGCGAGAAGGATGCATGGTGCCTGAGTGTTGGGAGGCAGCCATGCGAGAAGGATGCATGGTGCCTGAGTGTTGGGAGGCAGCCGTGCGACATGGATGCATGGTGCCTGAGTGTTGGCAAGGATCCAGCTTTTCCGGTGTCAGCTGGAATGTAAGCAGCAACGGAGAGCTGCCTAGAACCTCTGAAAGCAGTGTTGCCTATGAGGGGTGAACACCACGTCTGAGGTAGTGGCCTTTGTCCACAGCGAAGAGGGGAAGAATAACCTCCCAGGGCCTATAATTGTCCAAGATGGTGACCCCGGGAAAGCTGGCCACAGGATGGACGCACCTGGACTGAGTTTGGCTTTGATGTGAGAGAGGGTTGCCTTTGGCGCCTGAAAATGTGTATGAGGAGGCTGCACGACAGATGCCACGTTGTTGGGACTAAGGGCAACGGAGTAATCTACTCTGTCCCCCCTGCCGAAATATAAATCGGGCCTTAATTTGGGGTTCCCAGCACTTCACCTGCCTGCGTCAGGGAGTTGAGCTGAAGTCACTGAAGGAGAATGACCTGTGGATCCAATCTGTGTGCCACAGTAGCCCCTGCTGCATGGGTCCTGGGACTAGTATACTCCAGACAGCTCCCTGAAGTTCCCAGACCTATGTTTTAAAAAACACACCGGAGCTTTAAAAAGCAGAGCTCTATAGAAGAGTCTGGCCGTGGTCCACCAGTGCATTGGAGTACATCCCTCTTCTGCCCTTGTGGAAGGGAGTACAGCCTGCCAAGGTCTAAATATGCTCCATAGACAGCAGGCAAGGAGCACGAAAGAGCACAGAGCCCCTAACAGCACTCTCATTCTGGAGCTCTCGGGTGGAAAAGACCAAGAAACGACCCTGAGTGTGACAAACAAACCAGCAATAGCCACGGCAGAAGCGGCAACGATTTAGTTTGCAGAGAGTAGGCTCAAAGGCAGAGGCAAACATCAGGAGATCAAAAAGTGCTTAAGAGAGCCCAGGTGAAAGAGGCTTAGGGAGGTATAGCTGCATAAAAGGCTGGTGCCCATTATACAAAACCACTTATAAATAAATAGGGTGATAGTTGCTATAGGAAGAGCGGGCGAATGGTGGCTGTTTTCTTCTCATGAGTTGGTCAGTGTCAGTGCAAGTAGGTCACACAGAAGCAGGCATCATTGCCGAATTGGATAAGGTGAGATGAGGAAGTAACAGCATGAGTTAGGCCATGGTGCGCGGGAGACTTCCAACTGGATTGAATTAAATGAGCAGCTGAATACAATTTTTGTGGGGGAGGTGTTGGATGACTGTCTTGGTTTAATTCTTCGATGTAAGTGAGTAGCAGTGTTGGTTTAGCCAAGGTGAGGCAGACAAAAATTTCGGGGGGGGCTAATTCTTCCAGTAATAGGCAGAGTGGAGATGCAGGGGCTCTAAGAAGGGGTGAAAGAACAACAAAGCCTCGTTAACAAGTAAATGGTCTTTTAAAGACCTGTGAAGTACTCGGGTGCGGCTGCAATAAGACGGACGCCAGCCCAGCCAGCCCACAGCAGCTCAAAAACGGTCTGTGCGTGTGCCCGGGAAGCTGTCTCAGCCCGGGCTGACACACACGACGGTGCGGGGTGCGGGGGCTGAAGCCCTTTGAGCCCTATGGGCGTTGTGCGCCTGCCATACATGCTAATTCAACACGCGTGTAGCATTCCTCTCCCTCGGTCCAACGCACATAGGTTGTGAAACTTTCATTTAGGGAGAAAAATCCACTCTGTTGGGATTGGGTCTCCCCTCTCTGGGTGTGTGGAACATGCCCAACTTGCGCTTTCCAACCAGCAATAACCAGGAACAACCAATTCGATGTTTTCCTCAGATGTTGCAGCGCCTGCAAAAGCAAACCTTTTTCAGATGCCTCATCCAACAGGCTAACATCCAACCGTCAGACCAGGCCCTGGTTTCTGATCTCAGTTTGGTGTAAATCTGCCCTTTAGATTCGTGTAGCCTCCATCAAACATTGCTACTTCAAACTGAATTGGAAATTCAGCTAATTGGATCCCCCTACAGCTGAACCTTCCTGAACCAATGTATACTTTTTGGGGGGAATTCTTCTGTAGTGCAACTGATATTAGAAATCAAAAAAAGGAGAAAATAAATCGCTCCCAGTAATACAAAATGGAAAGCTGGGCTAGCTACGTTTAGAATATATCGGAATTAGTGCAGCACAAATGAAGCACATTTTCTGCTAATTCTGAAGTGTGGTGGAAACAAATATTTTAATACGATCAGAACAACTCAATACACTAAGTGATGCCATTTCCACACATTATAGTTTGTGCGCTGTATACTTTCATCAGTAAAACTGTATGTCTGTGCAAATGTAATGGTCATTTCAATTAAAAAAGTGTGGTTTGCAATGGCAGTGCGCTCACACACCGTGCATACGCCACTTGACCCCACTCAACTCTACTCTGCATCACTCTACGACACTGCACTCGACTATGCACCACTCCACACTATGCCACTCCACACTGCACCACTGCACTCTACTCTGCACCACTCCACTCTACGTCACTTCACTTTGCGCCTCTTTACTCTACACCACTCTACTCTATGCCAATGCACTCTACCCCACACGACACTAATATGCACCGCTACACTCTTCGACACTGCAATCTAAACCACTCTATGCTGCTCTAGTCTGCAACACTACACTCTATCTTGCTGCACTCTACACTAATGTACTCTACTCTGTACCACTCCACGCCAGTTCACTCTATGCCAATCCATTCTATGCAAGTCCACTCTATGCCACTGCCTTGTGCACCACTGCACTCTACCTACATCACTCCACTCCATGCCACTCTACTGCACTCTACGCCAGTGCACAAGCAGAGAGCTGTGGAGGCTTGGGCACTCAGACGACGTGCATTTGTTAATGCACTGAGGCCAGCTTCCTGAGAAATTAGACCAAGGTATGGGGTTAGATCATTCCAACTGGGTCTGGCAGAAGGATACTTCCATTATGCACTTCTTAGAGTAGGGGTATTGTTGACAGATAGGAGTAACATTAGGAACAATTAACATGGTTGAACTGTTCACTTATAACAATGATGTGTTTCATCTGTCTAAGAATCACAGCTCACAATTTATTTACAAGGATTAGATCTTTTCAATTAATATTTGAAAATATATATTATGTTATTGCTTCTCTTCTTTGTAAAACTTTGGGCAAGTAAAAGTGTCAAACAAAAGGGTTAGATCTGTTTCCACAAATTCCTTGTGAATCAAAGTGGTCATGTTCGAGGATGCCGAAATACATCTATAGCTCTGAAAGGTTAGGAGTTTAGATGTGGTACTGTGAGCTGGCCGAACCAACATTTACTGATGATATGAGTAGACTTAGTCTCTATATTCTGAAGTTTTGTTGACCTAATACACAGTTCTACTGAATCCATTTGACACTCCACTCTACACCACTCCACTCTATGCCACTCTACTCTGCAACACTGCACTCTACGCCAAAGCACTCTACGCCACTCTATTCTACTCTGCGCCACTGCACTCTATGCTGCGCCACTCTAGGCCACTCTACTCTGCACTAGTGTGCTTTACGCCAGTGCACTCTACGCCACTTTTCTCAAAAGCAATGCACACTACACCACTGAACTGTACACCAACTACTCTGCACCACTGCACTTTACGCCACTATACTCTACTCTGCAGCACTCTGCGCCACTGCATGCTAAGCCACTCTACACCATTGCATTCTGTGTCACTGCACTCTATGCCACTTTATTCTACTCTGCATCACTGTACTCTATGCCACTGCTCTCTGCACCACTGTACTCTGTGCCAATGCACTGTACGACACTACACTCTGAAAGACTGCACTTTCTGCCACTGAACCCTGCATCACTCTACTCTGCACACTGCACTCTATGCCACTACACTCTACGCCTTTCTAGTCTGTACCACCACACTCCACTCCACGCAACTGCACTCCACTCCATGCCACTGCACTCCACACCATTCTACTCTACTCCACTGCACTCTACGCCACTCCACTCTACACCTCTGCACTCTACCCTGCATCTCTCCACTCTACTCTGAAACAATCTACTCTGCACCACTGCACTCTACACCACTCTAATCCACTCTGCCCCACTCCACTTTGCGCCAATGCACTCAATCACCTTTGCAATCTACTATGCACCACTCTACTCTACGCCAATGCACTTAACACCATTTTACTCAAAACCAGTGCACTCTACACTACTGCACTCTGTGCCAGTCTACTGTGCACCACTGTACTTTACCCCACTTCACTCTAGGCTCTCTAGGACACTACACTCTATAACACTCTACTCCATTAAACTCTATTCCACTCTATGCCACTGCACCCTACAGCACTCTACTACCCTCTATGCCACTCTACACCACTCCACTCTACGACGCTCTACAGCTCTTCCTCTATGCCACTCCATGCTACTTTACTCCACTCTATCATATGACTCACTACTCCACTCTGCTCTACTCCATTCTATGCCAGTTCCACTCCATGCCACTCTACTCAACTCGACTCTACAACACTCTACTCACCTCTATGCTATTCCACTCTCCTACACTACTCCACTCCATGCCAATCCACTCTACAACAACCTACTCCGCTCTATGCCACTCCACTGTACAACACTCTACTCCACTCTATGCTACACCTTCTATGCCACTCCACTCTGTTCTACACCACTCTACAACACTCTACTCCACTCAATTCAACTCTACTCCACTCTACACCCTTCCACTCTATGACATTCTACTCCATCCATGACACTCTACACCACTCCATTCTATGCCACTCCCTAATACTCCATTTCACTCCACTCCACTCCACGTGACTCAACTCTACTCTTCACCTCTTTACGCCACTCCACGACTCTCTACACCTCTCCATAACATGCCACCCTACTTCACTTTACGATAGTCCACTCCACTCCACGCCACTCTCCTTTACACCACTAACTTTTAGCCATGCTGAATAGTAGCCACGCTGGTGTTGGTGTTCAGCATGGCTAAAACATTTTGGCAAAGCCAATAGCCCTTGCTTAGGCGAGGCCTATCGCCTTTGCCAATGCATGTTATGGACATCTAATGACTGCCCTCTTTTAAATGAGGCCATTAGACGTCACTGAAATGAGTACTGTAGCGAACTGTACTGTAGAAGGGGCGGGTCTCTTCGTACTTGTGATGTCATAAGCAAGCGTCAATGCAACGCTCACTAAAATTGCAAAATGTGGCTCACCAATTAGTGACTAACAAGAAATTGCTATTAGGAAATTGCTATTTAAATTAATCAATTTTAAGAAATCGTAAATCCAATCTAATACTTGTAACGGCATAAAGATTTGCTATTTGTGAACTGTGATTCTTTAAAATTCGCAAAGTCAGACTCACAAATGTGTAAATCTGGACTTTTACTGCATGGATAGTGTTAAACTGGACTGACAGAACTGCACATTATCCTTGTTGTTGTAACTGGTGACTTTAGAAACACACGATGACTAAAGATTATGTCAGCACCCTTCTGAGATTTCAGCAATGTATCTCTCAATTAGGATTTTTTTTGTTTGTGAAAAATCTGCCTCTCAAACATTTTGCCTATAAGTAGGGGCAATAAAATTCTTATCCATCTTCAAAACAATGGTGCCTAGTATTTGCACAGTATGCATTTACTCCTACAAAGGTGAGTGGCAGGAAAAATGCTGAGCCCAGAACATTGGTGGGGCATTGATGATGAGAGGTGGCGGTTGATGAGCTGAAACAGGCACTATAAATTAATGTTATGTAGGTGAGCTCAAAGAAGGCTGTAATTCAAGTGGAATATTTTCTACCCATGTAGAACTGTTTTGTAAAAACAGCACAGTTTTTATAATTCATTGTTCTATATGCAGCAGAACTCAAACATGTAATGTGTGTATCAGTGGTGAGCTAAATTCTCAAACGTCAAGACAGCTTCTTGCTGGTGACACCATGAAACTGAATGCCTACTCCCTGAACATGTCTCCTGAAGGTTTTAGTCAGTTGTACCTCCTCTCCTGCCTCTGAATATTTTTTCTTCTTCTTCTTTCTCATAGGCAACGAGAGGCCTTCCTATGCACCCGCTGCTGAGCAGAGAAGAGGTGAGTATCAGAGGAGAGCTGACCAGGTGAACTCTCAGGACAGATGTAAAGCACAGCACACTCCAACAGAGGCCTGGACTACAGGCATGGGATCAGGACAAATGAAAGGGTGTTGGCACCTTAGCTGAAGGATTATTTTTACACTCCTACCTCTAACAGTGACACACTGTTTGGTGCGTTTAGGGATGATATGATACCCCGTAACATGCCCGAGGCACCCTAATATTTGCCTTGTGCTAAAACTGGCCCAGGCCAAGGTTTCTGGGACCACAGCCTTCACTCCCAGCATGCAGTAGGGAGCTTTGCCACTACATGGCCCCAGGGAAGTGCAACCTCCAGGGAAGTTAATCTGGCAGGAAACCTTATATATTGTCCGCAGGCAGTACTCATAGTCAAAGGCAGTAGGAGAGGGAGATGAAGTTAGGGGGGGGGCTGTCCATGCTGTTTTCTCTAAGACCAGAGGGACGTCCTGGAACTCACACCCACCATTTAACTCACTCGGCAAGCAGTAGTGTTTGCTCCCCCTAAGCTGTGTTTCTTCTTACACCCCCTGTGAACTGCTTTGGTACCCCTTTATTTTATTTTGAAGGTTTTATATATCGCGAACAAGACCCTTACGGGTGTCAGAGCGCTTTACAGGGTAAATAAAAGAAACAAAATAGGTATAGAGTAATAAAATTATGTCCCATACAAATCAAGATGCGTATAACAAGTTATATACATAGATCATGTGAATTTAGACATGAGAAGAGATTTCACTTCTTTTTTGAAAGATGCAGTAGAGGGATTAAGTCTAGTTTCTGGGGGCAGTGCATTCCAAATCCTGGGCGCCATCCCAGAGAAGGCCCGGTTGTATGTTTTCTTCTTTACAAATCGTTGTGGTTTCAGTAGAAGGCTACTGGAGCTCCTGGAGGATCTGTTGCCACATGAAGGCACCAATTTCGGAGCCAGATAACTTGGAGTGTTGTGATGTATGGCTTTATGCGTCATACATGCGATTTTTAATTGAATTCTGGCTTCGAAAGGTAGCCAGTTAAGGGATCTGAGGTCAGGGGAGATGTGAGAGTTTCTTTTGGAGCCAGTGATGAGTCTAGCTGCTGCGTTGATTGAAGCTCTTAGAGGGGCCGTCGACGATCTGGGAAGACCGCAAAGAGAGACACTCCCATATTCCACTCTTGGGATTACTAGTGCTTGAACTGTCAGTTTGAAGTCATTTGCGGGCAGGAAGGGTTTTAGTTTTCTCAAGGTGTTCATCTGAAAGTTTGCTCCTTTTGTTTCGGCGCTAATGTGTTTCTACATATTTAGATTTCTGTCCAGAGTTACTCCCAGCGATTTCGCTGAGTCGATAATAAGCGGTTGGCAGTTGAGTGCTGTTAGATGTTTCAGCCAATCTTGGATTATGGTTACTCGGGTGGGAGGAGCGATTAGGAGGAATTCGGTTTTGAGGGTATTTAGTTTCAGATGGTTTTCGGCCAGCCAGGTCTGAGTTTTTTGTAGCGTTAAGTTGAGAGATTTGATGTCGTCTAGTGAGTGGATCTTTAAATATAGTTGTGTGTCATCTGCATACATGTGATAGTGGACATTAGAGGAGCTGAGAAGTTCGGTGAGCGGTTCCATGAATAGGTTGAAAAGTGTAGGAGAGAGGGATGATCCCTGCAGGACTCCTAAAGTGACTGGGACGGGCTTGGACAAGGATTGATTAACCTTGTATCTTTGCGATCTATTTTGAAGGAACGAGGTGAACCAATTTAGAACTGATCCAGATAATCCCATTCTGTGTTTCAGTAGGTGTAGCAAGTTGTCGTGTTTGACGGTGTCAAAGGCCGAAGAAACGTCAAGCAAGATTAGCAAACAAGCTTCGTTTGGTCAAGGATTTTTAGCGCGTCATCTATTATGTGGGTCATGGCTGATTCCGTACTGTGCCCTGCCCGGAAGCCGGATTGGTATTGGTTGAGAAGGTTGAAATGGTCTATGTGGTTGCCAAGCTGAATGTGAACACATTTTTCTAAGAGTTTGGCCAGAGTAGGGATGTTGGATATTGGGTGGTAATTATTTAAGTCCGAGGGGTCAACCGTTGGCTTCTTTAGGATGGGAGATACCTGCCCAGATTTAAGGATTTCAGGGATGATTCCTTGAAGGAGAGAGGTATTTATAATCTTGGTCCAAAGAGGCAGTAACAGTGGAATGAAGTCTTTTATGTAGTTTGCGGGAAGAGGGTCTGAGAAGTGGTTTGAGGGATTCAAAGCCATGAGCATTTTGAATATAGCTTCTTCACTGTAAGTATTGAAGGAGGACCAGGAGGCATTATTTTTGAGGTCGAACTTTGGTGAGCATAGGGGTGGGACTCCTGGAGGGGGTGATGAAGTGTCCATGTGTGTGTCAGTATGAGTTATTAAGTCGTTGAGTAGGTCCGTCTTTATGTTTTCAGTCTTCATAGTAAAGAAGGAGGCAATTGGGTAGTGAGCCTGGGTTAGCATGGGGGGGATGAGGTACACCCTTAGATTGTTTTTTGATTAGATCGAAGATTTTTTTGGGACGGTTCTTGGCTTGGTCTAATTGATTACTGAAAAAGTCTGCTTTAGATCGTCTGATCTTTCTGTGGTAGGAGTTTCTCTTAGTTCTTAGCAGCTTGAGGTGGTTAGCGGATGGTGCTGATCTCCATCTTCGTTCAATTAATCTAAGGGATCGTCTGTCCTCATTGAGTCTTCCATCGTACCATGGTTTTGAGTCTTTTGTGGAGATTCTCTTCAATTGAAGGGGAGCGACTTTGTCTAATACCATGTTCATGGAGTAGAAGTAGTGGTTAGTAAGATCTTGAACATCGGACAGGCCTTCAGGGGGAAGGAGGATGTTGGTGCTTGAGGGTGTGACTAGGTCAGCACCGATATTTTTTAGATTCCTCTTCCATATTTTAGTTCTGGTGGGTTGAGCAGAGTAAAGTTTTACTGATTCATTGATGAAGAAAGTGATGATGTGATGGTCTGACCAATCACAGGGTATGATGGTATCAAGCTGAATGGATTCAGCCTTAGAAATGACTAAGTCAAGGATTGAACCTTTATCATGTGTGGAGCTGTTACAGATTTGGGTGATGTCAAGGTCCGAGAGGAAAGCTTTGAGGCTATTGACCGCTGAATCATTAGGGTCATTCCAGTGGAGATTGAGGTCTCCGAGAAATATTTGAGTATTTTGTTGTCCGGCATTAGTAGATACAATATCCATGAGATGTTCGATGAAGGTGAGGTTATCACCTGGTGGGTGATAGAGAGTGTGCAGAGAACACACTGGTTTGTTATTACTAGTGATGTCTAAGCACAGGTATTCACAAGAGGAGAATGCTGGAGAGTGGGAGCGGCTCACTGAGATATTGTTCCGATGTATGCAACCAATACCGCCACCTGGCTTATCAGTTCTGTCTAGTCTGGTGATATCATGGTTTGGGGGTACCAGTATGTCGAGGATGGGCGTAGAAGATTCATTTAACCATGTTTCGGTCAAAATTAGTAGGTCAGGTTCATGAGTGAGTATGAGGTCAGCTATATCAGCTGCATGTCTTGAGGCAGATCTACAGTTTAGAAGTATGCATTTAAGACGAGGCTTGATGAGGGTTGTGTTGGGTTCTTGAGTGAGGGGGACTCGTCTAAGGTTGCTTTCAACTATACCTCTAGGATTGTATTTTGTAACTCTGTGAGTATTGGAAGGGATAGTTTGGATTAGGGAATGTTTATGCAGGTTGTCTGAATGCACTGTATTAAAGGTGGAATGCGAGAGATCATAGGAACGTAGTAGGTAGAGTATGTCTTTAGCCGATAAAGGATTTATCCTTCGGATTGGGCGGGTTGAGGTATTGGGGTAGGGAACTGATCTCCACCTTGGGGGCTGCTGTTTCAGGGGACGTGCGTGCAGCTGTTGGGTGAATTTGGAGTGGTTACTGTGGAAGTTTGTCCTAAATTCTTGTTCAGATCTTTTGGTCAAGGGTTGGTGTAGAATCAAGTCACGAAGAACTTGGAGGTCCTCTTTGACTTGTCGTAATGATAGTAATATCTCATCAAGTCTGGGGTCTGGAGTGGGTGGTAACGTGCTTAATGATTGGATTGTGGGTAAGAGAGTTGTGCTTGTGTCATATATGTGGTTTGAGGGTAAATCGTAATCTGGGTCGTTGTGTTGCGGTCTGCCTGGTTGGTTATCAGGAGAGGGGGGGGTGGACTGGTGGGAGGTGCATAGATATGGAACGGATGGATGTGAGGTGTGGTTGGGACAGTGGGAATGTAGATGTTGCAAGGGGAAGAGTTGGAATTAGAAGGATGTATGTCATCTCCAGGGGTGTCTGTTGGGTCTGGGGTGGGTGTATATGCTGATTGTGTCATAAGATTTGATTTAAGCAGTATGGCTAACAAGGATGTGTTTGACTTTTGCTAGTTTTAGCAGCAGGGCATTCAGGGCTGTGATCAGTTCCAGTTTCCTAAAGCACTGCTGTCTTTAATAGTCAAGTGATCAATCGATATTGTTCTATTAGATCCACTGGCTGGTGTCAGCTGTCAAAGGGGGTCTGATGTCACTTCCGGTGATATCACTGAGAACAACAATAAAGTGATGACTGGAGTATTTGAAACATAAAATATCCCTGAGGTTTCCTGAAAACCTGTAGAGAGGGGATGTGGCACAGCTGTTCAAGGTAGACTGACCTTCTGGTGGGGGAGGGGTGGAGACTGATTTCATATGTTCAGTCCCCATTGGAGTGGTAGAGCGAGCAAAGAACAATGGGCAGGTAAAGGCCCAGAGTAGTAAACAGTGATAGAAGCTAATAGAAGCATTACTTCTCAAGACCTGTGGTATCATCTGGTTCAAAGGTCATGCCACTGCTTCTACTTTTAATATTTAGTTAGAATGTTGCCGCTGTTACTAGCTTCCTTGGCACTGCATGCTCCCTTTCGATTCCGGTGCTTAATCATCATCAAGGACAATGCCCATCGGAACAGGGGGTGCATAGAGACAAGGGAGCACACCATGTGCTCCCTTGCATGCACCCCCAGGCCCTGAGACAACAGGGGGCCCTCTAGGGCCCCCTTAGTTTCCTCACCGCCATACCTTTAATAGTGGGCTCTTGTTCAGCGGGCCAAACAGGGTGCCTGAAGCCGGCCCATACTCCATCACAGTTTGCCTGAAGTTGTGAGTTTGTCCCGGTCTGGCACGTTCAGATATCAACGGTTGGCGCTTTGTGCTTTTTGGCATAATTTTTACTGAAAATGTAAACCTGCATATCTCCGGTTCTACTGATTGGATTTTTGTCATTTTGGCCCTGGTTTATTTATTAATAATTACTCTATTTTTCTAATCTGGTGTGGGATCCCTTTTGTGGTCTGTTTTCACTGTGTTGCTGTTTGAAGTGTTGCACAAATACTTCACACATTGCCTCTAAGTTAAGCCTGACTGCTCTGTGCCAAGCTACCAGGGGGTTGAGCACAGGTTAATTTAGAGTGCATGTGACTTAACCTTCACCACCTAACCCAATTTCTTACTGTAGAGAAGCTTTTGTTGTTTTGTTGCAGTTACCCCCCCTTCCCCAACACACACACAATTTTTGTCCCCTTTCAACTACTAGATGCTGATTTTCAACTCTGACAGTGCACTGAGGCCTGCTAACCAGACCTCAGTGCCAGTGCTCCTTCCCTAAAACAAGGTGAAGTCTAATTCTGCTGCCCTAATAAATGGTACCCCAGGTGCCTAGGGCATGGGTACTAAAGAGGGCCCCTAAGGGCTACAGCATAGCTTATGCCACCCTAAGGGACCCACATACACATTCTACACAGATTGCCAGTGCAGGCTGCGTGACATGGTGCAAACCATGAGTGAAAACATGACATGACACACTACTGTGTGCCATGCTAAAGTCACTGCATCTAATATATGTAAGTCACCTCTACAGCAGGCTTTAAGCTCTAAGGCAGGGTGCATTATATTTTACGTGAGGACATATCTGCCTGAGCATATATGCCCCTGTGATGTCTACTTCTATTACTAGATATTGCAAATGAGCAAGGAAGCCATCTTAAAGTATGTACTGGGCACTGGTCCCCAGCTACATAATGGCTTGACTGAAACATATTAAATCAAACACCTCGTAGTAATAAACCCACACTGATTCCAGTGAAGGATTTATGATTACATACACTCAGATGGTACATTAGAGGTACCCCCTGAAACCTACCATCCCTCTAGTGTGCTAGCTGACAGGTTCAGTCCAGCCTGCTGCCACAGACCAGTTTCAGGCTCCCAGTGGTGAGAGCCTTCGCTCTCAAGAGGTCAGGAACAATGCCTGCTCTGGAGAGAGGTGCTATCACCTCCTCCTCCAGGAAGGCTGGTAAAATTAGCATTCCAAGGCAGGGGTCTTCAAAGAGACCACCGCCTTTTTGTATGCAAGTCTGGCATCTCTCACAGGAGAGGATGCCAATGCCCCTCCTGCCCTGAGCCTTCTGACACCAGGACAGGTGGGAAAATTAGCTATGCAGGAGGCGTGTTGCACTGCCTCTAGGGTGGCCAACTCTGATGTGAACATGACTTTAGAAATTCCACCATATTGTGTGTAGTGGAATTAGGACTTTTGGGACAGGGTGATGCCAAATTCCCACAGGAAGTGGTCATCTCGGGGGGCCCATTGGCTACTACCCCTCACTCCCCTTAACACCCCTAAATTGAGTATTTAGGGGACCCCCTGCTACCAGGACTTCAGATTTTTATGGACCAAAAGAAGAAGTGAACACAGAAGAAGACTGCTGACCCGAGAACCGAGGGGCACAACTAACTTGGCGCTAACCCTGCCGGCCTGCCTGCTGCACCCAACCTTCATGGAGCAACTGTTTCGTCCTGCCGCTGTGCAGACCTCAAGACACCCGGAGGGCTGCTAGTGCTTCACAAATTGTTAAAGGAACTCCCTTGGAATAGAGGAGCTACTCCCCTGCAGCCATAGGCACCAAAGAAGCAAGACCCAGTTCGCCGATCTGCTGTCTACGGGGCCTACCGATGCATCAGCCTCCCAGGAAGAGGTAGCAGCGCTCCTACAGGTCCTCCCTCCAAGTGTGGAGACATCAGTACCGACCGGAGCTGCACAGTACCAATCCCTGGGGGCACAGGACCCCTTGCAGCAGCCAAGGCTTGTTGTGTCCAGTCCAGACTCCAACACTAAGGAAGACCGACCTGCACGTTGAGGGACTTCAGGGACCATGAGACCCACATCGTGAGTGGCCCAGCTGTCCTGTTTTCCACTCCTGCTGAAAATAAAGAAGTGAGTCTGTGACCGCCGCCACCCGATGCCTCAAAGCACCTGTGTAACCTTACTCCTGAGCCCAAGTCCAAGGGAGGTGACAGTGCCAGTGGAGTCCCCAGACACACAAGAGCTAAGCCCATGCTTGTGTTTTCCCAGAATGGACTTCCAGTCCCCGCCTGCCGCTTCTTTCTTCAGGGCCCCTCCGACTGCAAGAGACTCCTGCACCGGAATCTGACCTCAAAAGACACCACTGCACCCGAGCCCCACAGCATGTGGATAAGATGGCTGACGGGGTCCCTACGTGCTTGAGCATCTCACGGGTCAAGCCCCCCTGTGGGTTCCTCGTGACTTGTCACCCAGTCCAAGCTTGCAGCCTCTTTGTAACCGGACCGTTCTCCCGTGACACACCTCTGCACCCGGATGCTCCAGAGCCTCCCAAGGTGACCTGTTGGTGTGGCCTTGGACCTTGCCCCATACTCACCTTAAGTCCAGAAGAACAGTCCTGTAAGTCGTTGTCAAGTGCCCGAATGCAATACATGTTTTTCCTCCATAATATAACATTGCCGATCCACAAATTGCAGTGTCGATTTCTGAAAACTGTAAAAATTCATAACTTGAAAACTATACTTACCCAATTCCGATGATCTTGGTATCTAATTTTATATAAAAGTATGTGTTATTTTTATAAATTGGTGTTGGATTTCTTTTTAAGTGTGTGTAATTAATGCTTAGCACTACCCTCTGATATGCCTAACTGCTCGCTCATACTACCACAGAAGAGAGTATTTGGGGTGTCATTTGTGCCTCTGTAAGTCCCTTGGGATTGCCTGGACTTGTTACACGGTGTACCTCTTTGTTCCACCATATAAAGAGCCAGTTTCCTACACTTACAGTGTCCATTCGTGACATGGAGTCATCTGATGACATCACCTCAGCCCAGTCCTTGTCTTATTTAATACTTTCCCCAGTCTTATCACAAACTGTACGCCTAGCCTTAACTGCATCCCTTACCCTAAGCATAACCCTAATTCCAACAGTACCCCAGGCCCAAACCTAAACATAACAATTTTTCTATAAAATATGTGCCGGAAGCTTGATTTCTATGGAGCATAAATGAGAAGAAATGAGAGGATACTGAGTCTAACTCTTACTTGGTTGGTTAAGGCTGTCCTTGCAATTGGCCTGATTCTTTCCTCCTGTAGATACGGTTTGCACTGGGAGCATGAGGCTAAGTAGCAGCTTGCTCTGTGGTGAGAAATGCGGGAACCAGTCAGAACTCTGCAAATACACTGAGGGTTATTTGGTTCGGCATATTTTTGGTACTGTCATTCCAGTCTCCACAGCTTAGACTTGTAGTGAAAATGGGGATTAACAATGGGCGATGCTGACCATACTGCTCCCTAGGAACACTGCCCTAAATCCCCTACAAAAAACCTATTTTAATTCATGTGGCGGTGCATAGAAGAGGCCCAAACTTGAAATATAAGATTGAAATCTCACAAGATCCTGTACTTATGCATCATTTTCCCATTGTTTACTATGGGCAAGAGGGCGCAAATAACCACATACAAGTTTATTCCAGTGTATCCACTGAAATTGGACAGGCCAGTAGGCTATCAAATAACATTAGAAAACATTAACAAAATCATGCCTTCCCTGTTACAGATAAAGTCCTAATGTTCCATCCCCACACTTAATTAACCTAATTCTCTAAACATCCCCAACAAACACCTCACATCCACATCCAAACTTAGTTACTGTTCAAAACACCCTCCGCATCTTTTCACATGTGCTTCTCTTGCCCCATCCCTAGCTTCGTGACCCTCCTAATCTTCCTTCAATTTTATGCAGACCAGTCCCCTGCCCTGTAGGCTCATGATAAAGCAAAGCACATCATCTCTCCTGTCTGATAATTATGTTACTGAAACTCTCCTCTGCTTAGCCCTACTCTCTAAATGTTCCTCCATGCTTGAGCATAGCTTTTCCTAGTAGAGTCTGACAATGACTTGTCAGAAAGGTTCAGCACCCTCAGACTCCCAACACCCCATTTCCTGTGGCAGCTTCCTTTAGTTTGCTCCTAGTACCAACCTATGGAATCTCTGCCACTGTGAACAAGACAAATCACGAGCAGGGTTAATATCCACACCTGGCACAAGTCTGGGCTAAAAAAAGATGTTGTTCCACAAACAGACTAACACACACATCCGAAACAACTTTAACAATCTCAAATCTCTTGCCTTCTGCCTATTCACTAGCACCAATTTTATTTATTTATTTATTAAAAGTTTTATATAGCGCGGACATGACCCGAATGGGTATCAGAGCGCTTTGCAGAAGTACAGAAATACAAACAGCGTTGCAGGTAAAAAAAACAATAACAATGATAAGCAAGTAATGGAGCAGTAAAATATGCCCAGGCAAGAGGAAATAATTTAGCATATAAGTTCAACAGACAAATAGCGGGGTAGAGCACAAACCAGCATCGTAGACATAGTCAAAAGCAAAGGACCCCCTTCTGTCGGTAGGTGCCGTCAAACAAGGGCATTCATCCATAGGGCTTACAGTTCTTTTTTGAATGAAGCCATAGAGGGAATCAGTCTGATGTGCGGAGGCAAGGAGTTCCAGATTCTCGGGGCAATACCCGGGAACGCCCGATTATAAGTTTCCTTTTTCTGGAATTTTTGAGGTTTCAGCAGCAGAGCGCTGGAACTCCTAGAAGATCGGCTCCTACCATAGAGCTCCAGTTTTTGGGCTAGGTACAGAGGGGTGTCAAAGTGAAGGGCCTTGTCAGTCATGCATGCAATTTTGAGATGAATCCTAGCCTCCAAAGGCAGCCAGTTTATGGATTTCAGTACCGGCGAGATGTGGCTATTTCTTCTGGAACCTGTGTTGAGCCTTGCCGCTGAGTTCAGGGAAGCCCTGAGCCGAGCCAACTTGTATCTGGGTAGCCCACAGAGTGTTGCGCAGCCATAGTCTAGCCTGGATATTACTAGCGCTTGAACCGCAGACTTGAAGTCATCCGAGGGGAGGAAGGGTTTTGTCTTTCTTAGAATACTCAAGTGGAAGATGGCACCTTTGGTGGCTGAGCTAATTTGTTCCTGCATGCTCAATGACTTGTCAAGTATAATTCCAAGAGACCTAGCAGAGTCAATGATGTGTGGGGTACAGTTGAGAGCTGTTAGGTGGTTCAAGTACTCAGCGATGATGGCTGTCTGTTTGGTTGGTGCTATCAGGAGGAATTCCGTTTTGGAAGAGTTGAGCTTAAGATGTTGGGAAGTCAGCCAGTGTTGAGTTTTGAGAAGGGTTGAGTTAAGTGATTTGATGTCGTCTGGGGAAGAGATTTTCAGGTAAAGTTGGGTGTCATCGGCATACATGTGATACTGAATGTTGGATAAATTGAGTAAATCCGTAAGAGGCTCCATGAACAAGTTGAAGAGCGTGGGAGAGAGTGCAGATCCATGAGGGACCCCAAGAGTGGATGGCAGGGAGTTAGAGAGGGAATGATTGACTTTAAATCTTTGCGTTCTGTTGATGAGAAAGGAGGCAAACCAGTTTAATACAGGGCCAGAGAGACCCATCCTCCGTTCCAGTAAGTCCAGGAGGTTATCATGCTTGACCGTATCAAACGCTGAAGATAAGTCAAGGAGGTTTAGAAGGCAAGCTTCATTCCAATCCAGCATTTTTAGGGCGTCATCGACTATGTGAGTAATAGCTGTTTCAGTGCTGTGGCTCTGGCGAAAACCCGATTGGAATTGATCTAAAAGCTGGAATTGATCAATGTGGTTACAAAGTTGGACAAGAACACATTTCTCAAGGAGCTTTGCAAGAGTTGGAATGCTAGTGATAGGACGAAAGTTATTAAGGTCCTCTTGGTCCGCCGTGGGTTTTTTGATTATGGGCGTGACCTGCCCTGCCTTCAGACAGTCAGGAATCACGCCTTGACGAAGGGAGGCATTTACTATTTTGGTCCAGAGGGGGACTAAGGACCCTTTCATCTCATTGAAGAAACTAACAGGCAGAGGGTCACTGAAGTGGTTAGAGGGTTTCAGAGTAGATAGCAAGTTGAGAATAGAGAATTCATCATAGGGAGTGAATTGGCTCCAGCAGGCGTTATTTTTGGATGAGAAACCTATGTCAGGTAGAGGCTGAGGTGGAGTAAGTTGGTTCCAGCACGAGATATTTTTAGGTGGGGGAACAATAGCAGGCAGAGGATGAGGTGGAGGCGGGGAAGTCGGATTAGTCGGGCGTAGGAAAGTTGGCTGTTTGCTTTGTAGAGCTCGTAGCTCATTTTCAATCTTACTAGTCTTTCCAAGGAAGAAAGAGGCAAACACTTCACAGGTTGGCAGCGTAGGCGCCTGGGATGGCGGAAGGGTGGGAAGATAGTTGGATTGGAGTTTGATCAGTTCAAAAAGTTTTTTGGGACTGTTTCTGGCATTATCTAGTTGGCTTCTGAAGAAGTTCGATTTTGCCCTTCTGATATGTTTACTGTAGGAGCTTCTTCTAGATCTCAGGAGCAGGAGGTGTTCCGGGGACGGGGCTCCTCTCCAAGATCGTTCAGCCAGTCTAAGATTGCGTCTCTCTGAATTTAAGCTCTCGTTGAACCAAGGTTTGGAATCTTTAGAGGACTTTCTTTTAAGTTGTAAGGGGACAACAGAGTCTAAAATACTCAGTAAAGAGCTGTTGTAATGTTCCGTGAGGTCCTGTACCTCGGACATATCAGTAGGAGGCAACAAGGTGTTCTTGCTGAGGGAGATCAGGTCATTCATGTTTGAGTTTCGGAGGGATCGTTTCCAAAGCCTGGGATTCTTGTCTTGTGTTCTTTTCTTGGACCAGGATTCGATGATGTGGAAGGAGATATAATGATGATCAGATCAGTCACACGGGGCTATCGATACCAATTGAATAGTAGTGGGTTTAGCTATAATAAGGTCCAGGATCGAGCCAAGAATGTGTGTAGGTTTATCACATATTTGAACTAGGTTGAGGTCCGCCAGGAAGGTTTTGAGAGTGGTCGCTACCGGATCTTTCAAGTCATTCCAATGCAGGTTGAAGTCTCCGAGGAAGATTTGGGGATAATGATGACTCACGTTAGAAGAAATGATTTCCATGATATCTTCAACGAATGGGAGGTTGTCACCCGGCAGATGGTAGAGAATGTGCAATTTGCATAGTGGCCTGCTGTTGCTGGTGATGTCAATGCAGAGGTATTCGCAGGAGGAGGCAGCTTCTATGTGGGATTGTTTAACAATTAGACTATTATGGTATATACATCTGATCCCACCACCAGGTCTGTCCGCTCTGTCCAGCCTAATGATGTTATGGTTCGGGGGGACTAGTATGTCAAGGATCGGACCCGAAGAGTCCTTTAGCCAGGTTTCCGTAAGTATGAGGATGTCCAGATCTGAGCCAAGATGAGATCAGCAATGTCTGTGGCATGTTTCACGGCTGATCTACAGTTGATGAGCATGCACTTCAGATGTGGAGTGGTGACAGAGGAAGCGGGATAAGACATGGGAACTGGCTTGAGGTTAGAGAAATTTATAGCATTAGTGTTGTGACTGGGTTTTCTGAGAGAGTTCGGAGGAATGGCTAGAATGTGTTCCTGATTATCTGACTTGTCCATGAGAGAGGGATTATAGGAGCGCAGGAGAGTGTCAATATCATTCCCTGTGAAGGAATTCATGGATCTAGAGGGTCTAGAGGGAGCGTTCGGGAATGGTATGGTTCTCCAGCGAGTGGATGCATACGATTGAGAACAATCAATGGTAGAGGGGGGGAATGGTAGCTTGGAGGAGGGGGAAGTATCAGGAGTAAGATTGTGTCTGTAGATCCCTGAAGACCTGTCTGTGCATCTATCGTTAGCCAGTTTAGTGGTGATGAATATGAGCTTTTGTAAGTCAGCCTTGAGTTGTTGGATATCAAGCGAGATAGTGTCCAAAGCGGAAGAGGGTGCAAAGAGTAGATGAGACTCCGAGGAGTGTGTCAGGGAACCCGTAGGCTGAGCCGGAATACCGATGGGAGCGATCGTGGGTTGATGGCCAGAGAGCTCCAGGTAGGGGTTGCTTAACAAGGAAAGGTTATTAAGATGGCAGGGGAGAACTATTAAGCTGATCATCTAGATTCTCTAGGGACGACATGGTGTTGGGGTAGATCAAAGGAGGGGAATCTGGCTTCAGGAAAGACATCTCTCTAGCCAAGGGGCAGGAAGGGTAGACCGCAGGGTCAGATAGGCCAATACTGCCACATAGTCACCATGCTCAGTCAACTTCAGGTCAGCTAGAACTGCACCCCACAAAACTAAGGCCACCAACAGATGAAAAAGCACCAGGAAGCCAATAATCCTCCCATCTCTCATTCAGAGCTCAGGCCACTGCTCTGTACACCATTTCCTGTCCCAGCAAAGGCCAAATATGTGTTTCACCCACCCCGCATCCGAGAATATCTTAACTTGCTAAAGTAGCTCATCATCCAAAGCCCACATTGTCACGCGATGAAGGCGTACAGGAACAAGCGCCAGATCCTCAAATCACCAAACAAACCTGCTGAAAATCTCCCCTTGTGGTGTGGAAATTGTGCTCCAACCTGGCAAACCCCAATCACCTGCAAAAGGCAACTCTGCATGTGGAATTCAAGTGCCTTCACAGTGTCAGCACTTTCCTAAGCTTCATTTTTCTCGCTCCTACAGCCTCGTCTAGTAGTCTCAACATGTCTACAATTTTTTTCTTGGGTAACCTAGCACCATGCAAACTGAATCCAACTCACTTCCCAGGAAGGTCAACACCGAACTGGACCATTATGCTTTCTCTGGTGTCAAAAGTTTTGCCTTCAAAATGTTTAACTGTGCCCTACTGCACTCACCTGAATCCAGAGGACCCATAGAAAGAAATGTTTCCAATAATTAGTAGAAACTCCCAACCTGGCCTGTCAGTAAACACTCATTGTAAGAATGAACTGAACTTTTTAAAAAGGGAACATGAAATGGCACAGCATACCCAACTAGGGGGAACTCCTTGGTATGTTGTGGCAAAAGCTGGAACACTGACTTTATGCTGCACTTGGCAAATTCAGCTCCCACCCCACATTACTTCATATTAATTCACAGTCGTGTATTAGTCAACATTCCCCTGCTGCTTCCTTGGGCACCCCTCCTAATGAAGACAATATCAGATCTTGCAAAGGCCAATTGTAAAACGGGCCTGCATCCCTCCCTTCTTCAACTTCCTTCTTCAACTTCTTTTGTACAACTTGTGACGTAGTTTGGCTGACCTGTCCGAAAGCCCTGGGGCCTGGTAACTTAATCTGAACTGTCCTAAAACTCTAGTCAAGAATCTTTGCCACTGCCCTGTCTGGGTAGTTGGTGCAACTGACTTTTCCATAGAGGCTAAGGCTGTCCTCTTCCTCTTCTTTGCTGCCTCTGCCCATGTTGCTACTGTGCCCGTCATCATGTTTCTGAAACACTGGGTAGGGGGGTGTTCCTCCCTCATTTTGAGCATTCATGCTTGAATCTACACAAATCTCTATTGCAAAATATCCCTGTCATAATCCCAAACGGACCCTATATTGGCATCCTGTCCTCTGCCAAAATCCCTCACATGTCCTTGGTTTGTGCAGCCCAGATTGGGCCATTACTGTGTAGGTAAATCGGTAGTTCCTTATATTTCCAATGCTGGCCTAGTTGTGGCCATCCACTTCAACCACAACTTGCTATCAACTCAACCCAAAATACCTCATAATAACTTGACTGTCCTGTTTTCAGTGTTTATTTTTTGTGGATTTTAGGGATGTTTTCTCAGTGTATTCCATACCTTTTGAAATAAGTGCTTATTCAATCAATCAGGGAATTATAAGCGCGCTACTCACCCGTGAGGGTCTCAAGGCGCTGGGGGGGCGAGGGGGGCGCAACTCCATTCAGCCGAAGAGCCAGGTCTTAAGGGTCTTCCTGAAGGTGTTCAGGGAGGGGGCGCATCTGATGTCTGCCGGTAGCTCTGTTCCAGGTCTTGGCTGCAATGTGAGAGAACGATCTTCCGCCTGCTCTGGCTCTGTGGATGCGCGGGGTTTCAGCCAGCGCGAGGTTGGACGATCGTAGGTTTCTTTTGGGTACATGGAAGTTTATTCTGTGGTTGAGGTATTTGGGTCCGTTGTTGTGCAGGCATTTGTAGGCGTGAGTGACGATTTTGAAGATGACTCTCTTCTCCACGGGGAGCCAGTGGAGTCTCCGCAGGTGCTGGCTGATGTGTTCGTGCCGTGGGATGCCGAGGACGAGTCGGGCCACGGTGTTCTGTATTGTTTGGAGTTTGCAGAGTAGGGAGTTGTTGATGCCAGCGTAGAGTGCGTTGCCATAGTCCAGTCTGCTGGTGATGAGTGCGTGGGTGACTGTCTTCCTCGACTCGGTGGGGATCCATTTGAAGGTCTTGTGGAGGATGCAGAGGGTGTTGAAGCAGCTGGAGGTTTAAGGTTTATTATGCTGCCTAACCCCTACAATAGACAAAACTGTGTTTTTCCAGTGTTTACAAAACATGCTTCTTTGCAGTGATTGTTATGGTGCGCATATTTAATTTAAAGGAGAAGCAATTAATTGTATGTAGTGTCTTTCCATTAGCAGTGTGTCCAATGGACCTATGCTAGAATGTTTTAAGTCTAGAAAATCTGTTTACAGTACCATTAATGGATTCAAAAAGTAATATTGGTATATTCAAATGTTTAAATGAACAAATTTCTGGACGCAGTTGGAGGTCATTCACCTATTCCTTATCGAATATTATGACATTATAGGGTGGTTAACTCTGCCAACAGTAAAGTACCTTGTGAAACCTTTAAAATGTTGAATTACACCTGATTAATTTGTAGCCCAGCATTGTAAGACACCTGAAACTCAGTGGCGGCTGGTGACATCTGAAATTGGTGGCCGTAAAAGTTGCAGATAAGTGTTAAGTTACGAGTGAGCCGAGCGACCATGAATGTCATAAGAGGGCTGGGGGTATTCTCCTCCTGAGGAAATTTGGGAGAAAAAGTGGGCAAATGGTGCCTTTTCAAGCAATTTTACACATACATACCATAGTTAAAATCACCTGACAGGGCACAAGCCAATTGTTAAAACTGTAGTTAAACACCGTTCCATCAGTGGTGGCTGGTGGAATTTGAAACTGGTAGGGCGTAAGCAGAACGAATCAACGTATGCGAGCGAGTGCAGCGAGCGAGCCCGACGGCAATAAGGGGGTTTCGGGGGGGTTCTCCCCCCGTGAAGACATTTTTTTAAAATTGGCATCTTTTTGGTGCGATTTTCAGCACTATTTCTGTGATCAATGGACTAAAAATTCAGTTCTTCTAGGCATTCATAAAAGAAAACTCCTACATTATTTCAGAGAATTTCTGGGTTGCCAAGCAAGTCTGACTTCTGAAGAGGGCTAGGGTACTAAGCAAGACTGCTTTGGCTCTACCCTTTCCAATAGAAAACACTAGTTAGCGATGTGAACAAGTTCAATGGACAAATCTGGGGTCTAGGGAGAGTCCCTCTCCTGAGAAAGAAATTTAAAAAGATTTGCAAATGGTGCATTTTAAAGCAAATGAATGCAGCGATAAAGCAAGGCTTATTAAGCAGTGGGAACGTATAGTCTTGAAATATTAAACACATTAAAAACTGCCCCGTATCTTCTTGCATTCATTTGTTCAACAGTTACTGTAATATGTAAATTGTTCTGCATGACAACTTTAGCCCTTTAAAATGTATGCTTGCCCAGTGTCTTGCACTGCATGCAGCATTAACTTTGGAAAAATATGCTCTAACCAGACTTCGGGAAGCACCCACAGCTGCTGGCTGTAACCAGTCATATAGAAATATGTGCAGACAGGTCTTTAAGTGAGATGAAAAAAATGGGTGCTCCCTATAAAGGAACATGCCAAATACATTTCTGTGATTCCCATAGTGTGCCATCAGACCGGTATTTTGGTTTCTCTCTGAGATGTAATTTTATCCAGATAAAGGGCACAGCAACTGACATACGCCTAAAGCCTGTCAGTATGATTTGCTTTATCACTGGGTGTTAGCTGTTTAAGATAAATGCGTAACAACAATGATTTCTTATAAATAATTAACATCGAAAATGTTTAAATTCTGAAATAGTGAGTCTGTGAATTAAATAGCATTGAGGCCTGTGGAAGGAGTTTTGGCCTTCAATTATGTGTGCTTTATGTTAGATATGTATCCTCTTTTTCTCTGCATATCTTGTCCATCTGCACATCTTCAACCCCCTCTCTTTCCTCTTCAGCATCCTCTTTTCACTCTTCCCCGAATGCCCTTCCTCACATCTCTGTCACTTCACCGCCCCCAACATGCACTGCACTCCCTCAAACATAAGCACTTTAATTTCTCTTACTTTTGCCTTGCAAAGATTTTGACATCAGTGTACCACCTTCACACACATTTCCACAGAATTTCAGTTGCAAATGGAATACACAAACATTGTTCTGTGTGCTCTGCAGAGAGGCCAACCCACTGACAGGCACTTTGTTTGGCTTTAGCCTTAGCGCCTGCGTGCTCAATCAAAGCCCCTCATAAACACCTGGCATGGCTCAAGCCTCAAAGTATGCACAGAAAAAAATACAGATAAACAACAACATTATAAAATAGATAACTCATGGGGAATGCAAGATCAAGTAAACATGTAAAATAAGAGAGGAACTAAATCGCTGAAATGCATTTCCTCGACGTTTTTAACATTCATTGTTTGCAAGTCAATCCATGCAATGGCAGGACGGCATCATCTATGCAAATAACCTTATGCCGCACGACCACACCTTGGCACGGCACAGAACTCCATATTGGTAAACATGGGGTTGCACAGAGCATAATCTATGTAAATAACTCCATGCCACACGACAGCATCATGGCACATAACTCCATCTTGGTAAAGCATGGCATGACACATAACATATTCTATGTAAATAATACCATATCACACGACAGCGTCACAGCATGGCACAGAACTCCGTCTAGGTAAAGCATGGCACATAGCATAATCTATGTAAATAAAACCATGTTACACGACAACATCATGGCATGGCACATCGAACCATCTGAGTAAATGATGGCAGGATGCACAACGCCATGGCACATCCCAGCAGGGCGCACGACATTTTAGGTAAACAATGACAAGAAGCACAACATCATTTTCAGAAATTACACAAGCTACACGACCACATCGTAGCATGCCACACAGCATCAGGTAGGTCAACCACTGCAAGGCACACACCAAGTAGGAAACAATCCTATGCCCATCGGCCGCAACATAACATTGCACACAACATCACCCATGTGAACATTGGCATGCCACACAACTTCATCAGTTTAAATAGTGGTTTGGTGCATACTCCACCAACATACATATTTACATGGCACACAACCTAAGCTAGAAAAATAACACAAAATATACAACATCACGGCATCTACAGCATTTCTTCGTTATGCCACATCACCTCGCCACGTTCATGGCAAGGCCTCAAGTCACACTAGGGTAAAGTATCGCATGGCACACATGGACACAATACAATACAATACAAGGCCCAAAACGCTGGTGGCATAGATGAGCACGTTTGCTATGCATGGGTGGAAGAAAGGAAGAAGTGAGTCTCTAGGATGCACTTGAACTTCAGAAGGTTTTTTTAAAGTCTAAGATGTGGTTGTAGGGCATTCGAGAATGTTGATGATTCATATAAAGACTTACCTCCACATTTTCTGCATTCGGCCAGGCTGAGGGCGAGCAGATTCTAAGTGATTAGTCTTAAGCCATTTGCTTATGGGACAAAGCTGTAAGCCCTTGGAGAAAAAGCTATGAAATGCAGTGCCTTGTCTCTTAGGTACAGGATATTGTATTTATATGTCTCATCTATTGGAAGCAGTAGATGAGAGGATATTGTCCTGTAGTTTCAGACCGAATATTAAAAGGCTTGCATGATTCTGGAAAGATTGAAATATGTAGAGAGCTGTTTTTGTAAAACCAATGTATAAGACATTATAGTAATCCAACCATGATATGACCATAGCAAGCATCAGTACCATTGCCTGAGGGAGTCCAAGGAGGAGGAGGACACTCTGATGCTGGCAGAGTTGGTAGCATACATTGATAGATTCTGCATTTGGTTGTGGAGTGAAGGAAAGACGGTGACGTACAGCACCCCTAAGTCTCAAACGTTATGCACTGGCTTAAAGGTGCCTCTTTAAAGCCAGATTCAGGGAGGGGGAGAGATGGATTGTCTGTGGGCCCATAAGCAGGATCTGAGTCAGCAGGCCCTGTTTGCCAACTATTTGACTATTCTATTCCAAGTTCCTTACTTTCCTTTCCTAAACATTATGGAGCATCTGAAAACCGATGTTTGGTATGTAAAAAAACTGTGCCTAAATAAAGAAATATATCCACAATAATTTAACACACTCGGCCTTGGGAGAAGATAGTGTCCTCACAACTCTCATTAATAAACCACCCCTCTCTTAGCTAAGCATCACCTTTTAGATGATTCACGCAGCAGTACTCGACTGTAAAGGTGCCAGAAGGGCCTGCGGTTCGAAGTGCACAGTGATGCTGGCTTTTCTAAAGTGCTTGGCCGCACGTGTGGGAAACTGTGAGCAAGTGACCCCAGGAATCTGGAACAGAAATATGACGAGGACCTTTCGTCCTCCCCCAATCTATTTCCCGATAGTGTCTAATCCCTGGTTTGCTCTAGGTTTCCAGGCGCTCATAAAAAGCCTGTGCACAAAAACACTGTGGTAGTGTGTGAAAACATAGACTGAAAAAGTGTGAGAAAAACATACTCTCAAAAACCTGTAGTGCAATTTTCCCTTACCCACCGCGTCGGCCGCCAACCACCACATGGGCCATTGTAATTGCACTGCAGCAAGTCGTGGCTCGCAATACTCGAGTCGCGGGGGTGTCGCGCGGGGGTGGGGGCCGGCCGGGGGAGTTATAATTAAAAAAAAAAACTTACCTGACCGTGACCGGTCCGCACCGCCTCTGCTTCTGCTCCGTGCCGCCTTTGCTGACTGCTTCGGGTCCTGGGCCGGTCCCGCGCCTTCTGCACAACAGCCCTCAGGCTCAGGCTACACGGTGTCTCAGGCAGCCAATCCAGACGCTGCATTAGCAGCGCCAGGATTGGCTAGGGCATGGAGACGGCCCACCCATTAGGAGACCGGGGGCTGCTGCGTGAAGCAACCCTCGGCCTCTCGGGTCCCCCCTCGCTCTCACATGGTAGTAGGTGGCTGGCCTGTAGTGCGCATGTTCGGGCTGGTCATAAAAATGACCAGCCCAAAATCGAGCATGCGCACACTATTGCAAGCGCTGCTGTCACTCAACCCTTGCTGCCGCAGCCAGCCCCGCCCCCGCCCCCACCCCCTTCGTCGGCCGATTGCCTGAGACTGCCAGTGTCGACTGCGAGCGGAGCGACGAGCGACTCTAGTTGCTTGCCGCTTGCGTGAATGGGGCTATGTGGCTAGTGGGGCAACGCCCCAGCGCCCCAATGGACGCACCGCCACTGCGTTCCATGGCGTTCCGGCAGTCACCGCTGAACTCGTTATTTTTAGAGCTGAACTAAGGCTTCGATGTTTATGAATTTCTTTTTATTCACCATCTCAGACTGCTGCCTTTCGGCCAGGGTATGCAACATAAATACAAATACACAGACAGAAAGAGCACTTGCTAGTGGCACTGGTCGGGCCATGTGAGGAAGATGCTAGCGAGCTCCAGTCTCTGAATAATTAAAAGCTGGACAGACTAGGACAGAAACATTGCCAAGCATTCATTCTCTGCAAGAAAACACATTTTTTTGGACAATGTGGAGTCTCTGAGATAAACGTTAACCTCTTTGTGTGGCCGCAGTTTTAAAACTTTGAGTGTTTGTTTGCGATGGCCTAGCTGTGCCATCATTTTGTAACTCGTGTGACGCAGTAAGTAATAGATAAGGTGTACATTTCTTTTTTAACAGGCATCCGAAATGCTTCAGGGATCATGTCACACAGTCCACCATAGCTCAGATGAAAGCACATTATCAGAATTAATTAAAATTCCCTCAAACAAGCTACAATAGTAATTATACGATTTTTACTTGCCACGCACAGTCTGTCTTATCATTACTGTGAGTCACAAAGCTTCGAAACCCATGACATTTATGTGTTCATTGTCATCACCACACAGACTGTTTGACTGAGTCAAGGCTCATTTCTGGAATCATGCACAGAATCCAGTCAGTCATAAATATTTTGACCTCTTTTATTATTATTTTACACAGTGGTGTCTGCAATCTCTTCCTGACGACATTAAGGTGGTGCTGCTGTTGTGTGGACATTCATAGCTGCCAAGTGTCCTATGGCAAATATCTTACTTTAAGTCAGTCCTGACCCTTTAACAAATATCACATTGGACTTGAAAGCTTGTTGTTAAAATTGTAATTACGAGCTTAAAATCCCCAGCAGTAAAGTGCAGTGTGTAAAGAGCCAGGATTAGCTGAAGGTATCACATATAACAATGGCACATCTTGCAGTGATGAATTTTGTTAGTATGTGGAAAGACTTGTATCATGTTTTCACCACTATCTCATGTACATGGTGACATTTCTCTCTTCACAGGTACCTATCACTACACACTGCATAGAATGTTTAAAGCCCGGGGTGTTTGGCAGGTGATAAGCTATAAATTCTGACATGAAAGGGGGGTGATGTATCAAGGGGTTTGACCTATTCTGGGCCTGTGTGTAAATGTGATAGTACATTTTGGCAACATTCTTTCGAGCCATCCGGTCAATCAGTGACAAAATTAAACACTGCCAAAAGATCAAACATGATTTTAATATTCCCAGTTTCTCTACAATGTATAAAATACTTAAAGCAGACCCAAAACATTCTTCTAAACCCCGCAACATTAATCCAAGCATACAAAACTGGAGGAAGTAAAAGGAAGAAGAAACAATATTTTAGTGACATCCCTAAACAAACAGATGCAAGTAGAATAAACTTCTACCAGTCTGTCTCGCTGCTAACATGTATGATAAAGTTACATTGTATTGGCCTATTCAGAAATAAATTAAAACGGCTCACTCTCTTTCACTTTCCTTTGAATTGCATTTTAGCTTGTGGTTGTGCAGGTGTTTATTACTGTTTGCATGTTTACACTCATAAGGTCTGTTTTCCTTTTGGTGGGGTTCTATCAGTTATTATAGATATAAACCTAAAATGAGGATAACCTAGTTCTAACACAACCAAGCAAAGCCCTCACAAATTTAGTTGTCCCCTGCAGATAACATCAATGGACTTAACGAGAGCCACCATCCTCTCTGGATATTTTTCACAATAAACGCTGGCATAAGTTAAGGAATCAGACATCCATGTGTCTATATTAGTTATTACCCTGAGGCAGCACGCCAATTCTCATTCCCCCTTTTTAGACCGTTCTTGTGCCTGTATCTGCCCTATAGTGTCAACCCTTTAGACTACTGTTCTGAATCACCAAAGTTAACCTACCACTTGTAGCCTCGAGAAAAGGCCGGTAATGTAAGAAAAGCCTTCAAAGGCCAAAACAATGTCTAAAAACAGCCCCACCACCACTATTGTTACTCAGACACTATCAATGACCTAAAACAATTCCCACTAACTTTGGGGTGGGAGGGTGCTCAGCAGCAACTGAGCCCACCCAGCAGGAGTGGTGGTCTGGGCAAGAAGGGCAACTTTATGCCTGCAGCCTGCCTAATCCTACCTTAAGCCTCACCTCCCAGGCTTCACTAACTTATTCTGACCCTATTCTGGGTAGCCAGTGCTACTGGCCCAAAGACCCTGTGGGTGGAGATATCATTCTCACTTCCTCTACCCTTCTCTCGACCTTCCCACGTACTTTCCCCCTCCGCTCTCCAGCAGCGACCCAGTGTTGCAGCTAAGGTTAATAAGGGTGGCCACACAAAGTATGCCACAATGATTACCATAGATTCCTACACCCTTGTTACTGTAGAGCATCTGAGGGTACTGTATAGCCCAGAAATGTGGTGCATCAACTAGTTTGTGTGAACTTTGCACTCACACGAAATACAGATGTGGACACAAAATTAATGCAAGGCCCCCTACGTCACAATTGTAACTATAATGACTAAAACTTGGGCCTGTATGTTTAGAATCTTGCTATCAAGAAGTGTAAGTGTCTCAGTCAGCTCTGTTTGTTAGTCAGTGTGTGTATGTCTCTCTCAGTTTTTGCTTGTTTATCTTTTATTCGTGTGTTGATGTGTCTGTCTGTCTGTCGTAATGTGTATATGTAGGTCTGTCAGTGCATGAGCATATCTGTGTTCGTCCGAATATCAATGCATTTTGTGTCTGATTTGGATTTGATATTGCTTTATAGAATTAAAACCATCAGTTAATGTCTGTTTTATTAGTCTTGACTCGCTGACTCCTGGATTTATATGTTGGTGTTTGTATTTTTAGATAACAGCGCTGAAGAAGCCACCCTATGACACCAACTGTGGTAAATGCCAATCAATCATTCCTGTTCTAAAAATGCAAAGAGCTTCCTGGAGATGTGAGTGAGAGGCAGAGGGAAGAACTGTGATGCTGCTGCCCTCAGATAGGAGGAGCTGCCTGAATATCTGCACATGGTTTCACAGATAACTTTGCCAGTTCTCAGCATCTTAGTGAGAACAATTCCCATGTCACTCCAGGTCGGGACTGCAAGGACAGCAATCATCTACCCCTTCTTAGACCTACTCGGGACTGCGCAGATGTCCCTCATCATGGTGCTATATAATCGAGGACGCCAGGCAGGCTATATCAACATTAGACTACTCCAGAAGACAGCTAGGAGGTCCCTGTTGCTCAGCCAGTGTGTGTGTGTGTGATGTAAAGCAATGTTGATGAGTGCCTGTGCCTCTAAGACTGTCTGTAGGAGCAAATGAGCTGAGCAGTGAGGATTCTACTCCTGATGGGGCATTTATATTTACCCTTAACCTAAGAGATATCTTCTTTAATAAATCTACATCTTGTAACCTATGCCCCAGCGGGTTACTAGCAACGAGCATTCATACACAAAATACTCACCTGGGCCCATACATTCATACTACGCTAGCAATTTCCGCTGGTGGGTCAGTTGGTACTCTTTATCAAATCCCTGCTACCAATTACTTTTCCGATTGAAGAGTAATGACTTACCAATGGACCCTTTGCTAATTGGGAAGTTTAAAATGAGTGACATTCATTACAATTCATAATCCTGAAATAATCACTGAGTCAGGAAGTTTTAAAATATTTATCTGAAGATTTAGCAGAGTAAAATACAGAACCACATGATACTTAATCGCATATCAAGGATGAAGCATAATAATCAATTATCGATCAATGACGGTCCCTTAGGAAAGGAGAAGATAGAGACAGCAGCGCAACTAAGGTTTGCATTTATATTTACCTAAAAGTGCGAGAACCAAACCCCTTGGCCAAGGAGTTGGAAAAGATAGGACCCTGGAAGGATGAAGAGCAAAGACCTCCTCCCGGATCAGGACAGGACCGGTGACCTCTCTATCAACGACGCCTGCGTCGTTCCCCTCTCTGATACTCGACTTCTCCTCGATTCTCCCTTGACTTCCTTCTAATAGACTCCACCGCCCCCTCCTCAGGACCTCTCTGGACCGCGGTTCAGTCTGCAATCGATCTGCTTGTCGGTCTGGACCTTCTGCCTCTCAGCGTATAGTCTCGAAGCACCCCTGTTCTCGTGCTTGATCTCCTCTGTTTGTGCGCGCTAATGCTAACTAATTAGCTAATTCTATATCTATTATACCCTTCTACGCCCATGTACCTCCCATTAATGTTGCAAAACTATGGGCCCACTATTTCTGATTGGACAGGGACAGGGGGTTGATCCTCACACCATATTGATTTAATTCATTTTTCTTAAAGCCCATTGTTTTAAAATACCGCCCATCACATTTAATACATTTGCTTTATTTCCCACCCGTCTCACGACAAAGTTTATACATTCTTCATGTACATTGTTGCATATTAGTAGGGACATTCATGGGTACAGCAATATTGGCCATCAGGTCACGGCCTTGGACGACGTCCAGGTTGACTTCATCCTTTTCTCTCTGGGCAGCCATGCAGGACGCATGCGCAGGATCATTGTCTCTCGAGTTTCAGTTCACCAACCCCAGGCCCAATTTTACGAACTAATAAAAGTCAAAGAAGAAAATATAAAAATCACAAATAAAATGTTTCACTGTGTACCCACTCTTTCTACTCTATTCCCATTTATTTATAAACTCTATCCCGCATTAGTACCGTTAGAATACTACAGTTTAATTATAAAACGAGAGCAAGTTGTAGCACGTGAAAACATGAAGCAGCCATTTTAATGCACACTGCGCAGAAGCAAGAGTTTCCCACCAAACAAAGAAAGACGTCACACCACGTGATATGGTTGAGACATGCGCAGTAAAGTTCCCGCGTTTTAGCGGCCATTTTAGAATAGACAAGCGTTACTTATTAGTTTAAACACATAAGCAAGCTTCCTTGCTACTTATATTTGTGTGTGCAGTTATTAGTATGAAAAAATACAAAGTTTAATACATTAATACTTGTGAGAAGATTGCATCCGAGCAAGTCTCATTTGTGAGTCCTTGCTCCATCAATCCCCTCTCTGATGGCGTTTCTGAGCCATCAATTACTACCCACAACCAGATGCCAACTTTTAGCATAAAATAGTTTCACTTTCATTTTTACACTTTCTATTTTTCACATCCCCTTTAGTTTCTTGTATAATTCACTTCTTAAATCTTCAAGTTCGATTTCGTCAAACTTTCGCTTCTTTCCTTTTCCTGTCACATTATACGATTCATTCTTTCTACAGCATTTGCACCATATTAATATTGACAGCACCATTATTCCTATCCCTGCTAAGGGTACTAATATTTGACCTATAAGTCCTTTTCCTACATTAGCAAACCAGGTACCAATTGACCTAATACTATTGGTCAATCTTTCCCATACACTAGCAACTTCCAGTGGTTTTAGTTCCTTCTCAAGTTTAGTTATATTCTGTATATACGTTCCAATTTCTGCACTTTTATCAGGTATGTAAGTGCAACAGTGTTTCGTCTTCAATAATTTACAGACTCCACCCTCTTTTGCCAATATAATATCAAGAGCAAGTCAGTTTTGCATAACCATAGACCTAATCGCAACCATCTCCGCATTAATCATTAGAAATCCTCCAGCAGTGTCAGTTGATAAACGATCAACCACTGTAGATAATTTACATATTTTCCTTGAGTTCAGAATTATTCCCACTGAAGGTATCAATGCACCAAATATATCACCTACGATTTCAGAAAAACTAGCTCTTTTACTACGTGTTAATTCACTATTATTTTCATTGCTCCCAGTGTTTCTTTTTACGTGGTATATCTTTGGAAATAATATTCCAAAATAACAACTTCCATACCACCGTGCAGGAAGCCTAAAGTAAGCCTTATTCCCACACACATAATAGATTCCAGGAAAAACTGAATCTGTTCCTCCTTTGAATCCCCAACCTCCAAGAATTAAGAAATTGTGTTCACATTCACTGGTACCGATGAAAACATTGTTATACTCAGTCTTTAACCTATGTAGACAAATGTTCCCTGTCTTTACAAAATCTAGAGCCATAGCAGCTTGAGCCTTGCCCGGTGTGTAACTACCTTCTTTCTCAGCCCAAGGTGGCAAATGAGCCTTATGCTCAGAAGCTTTCTTTTGAAAATCTTGTCTTCTATTCTCCACTAAATTCAAAAATATCTTTTCTTCTTCATGTAATGAACATGTTAGATTGCTTCTATGTGCATGTGTTATGGCTATTGATTTCATTGTTAAGAAAAAATTCTCCCATAAACTGTGCATCTTTACTACTAAGCACTGGATTCATATTCTTTCGAATCGGAACCTCAGAAAATATCACATCTATATTTGAATAATAATACTGAAGTCGCCCTGTTCTATAAAATAAACTAGTCAGTACACTACATGATATGCCATAGATTAATGGCAAATGATGATACGTTAACCCTTCTGCTACTGATTCAGGTAGTTTCATACAGACATAACAATTACTAACTTAAATGGTATCTACATACTGAAACAATAATTTTGTGAAAACATTCAGACTAGTGTCATTATCTGTTTCTTCATGATGAAATTCTGTTTCATCTTCTGCCTTTAGTTCTACTCTATTACTTTTCAAGTTATCTGTCCTTTCCTTTGTTTCGTTGTTAATCTTTTTATCTATTATCATAAGGTAAGGAATTGCTACGATCACAACTAACCATACTATAAGCATCACTACCAGATTGCATATGCATATAGCACAACATCTTTTACAACCTTTCTGCTTTGGTCTCCCAGTAACTCTATCGTCAGGCATTTTTGACAAGGAAGATTGCTCTTCTTATCGTATTCTTCAAGACTCTTTACGTTCTCAAGGTGGTTCTATTTCTTTTTCATAAGTCAGTTCCGCACTGGTTCCTTCGTCACCACTTTCACTTGATTCTGAGCTTTCGTAATCTTCGAGAATAATATAAGTCCAATCAGGACCTTTAAATTTATTGTTCACAAGCTTCAGTCTTTTACTTCTTCGTTTTTCAGTTTTACTTTCTTGTCCCGTTTGGCTTGTTACTTCGTTTACTTGTTCTGGATCTTCACTTCTGGTTGTTATGTGGTATTTTACTCTTTTAATGACACTAGGCCAATGATCACCTTTTCTTGTTTTCTCTGTTTGCACTTTCTCTTTATTTCCTTCTTCAGAAATTCTTTTATTTTCAAGTTGTGTTACAATCTGATGTTCTTCAATTCCTGTTTCTTCTACTATTTGTTCTTTTTCAGGTCTGATTTGTCTCTCTTCAACAGCTCCACTGTGAGTTTCTAATAACCGACCTTGTTCTTTATTTAATTCTTCATGTTCGTGTTTTTCGAGATCTTCTTCTTCTGTGTGCTTTTCTGGATCTAACTGGTTCTGATCAGGGCTTATTGCACTTTGTACTTCTGCAGCCTGACCGCGTTCTTCTAAACCTGTCTGTTCCTGCTCAAAATCTGTTTGTTCGTTTTTATTTTGAGCCCAGTTTCCTATCCCTATCTGGTCCTGCTCAGGTTGTCTTATTATCTCTTCTTTTTCTTCCTGAGCTGCTTCTTCTTCACCTATCTGATCTTCTTCAATTTCTTCTAAATTTGCTTGACTTCTTGTTCTGTGGAGAACTTCAGGAATTTCCACCACCGGTATCCAGTCCTGACTTGTGCTCGGTTGTTCTTCTTCAGCTTCCCTCGAATCTTGTTCCTGAGATTCTTCAGCTGGGCAACCTTCAGCTTCCTCAGCAATCGATACTGTCTGAGTATTTTCTTCTTCAGGATCTGGTACTCTTTTGGTGTGGCTTACATGAATCCAATTAGGAAATCCTAGACACTTTACTGCTGTGTTTGTGACCAGTATGACCTGACAAGGTTCGCCCCACCTAGGTGATAGGCACGTTTCTCTGGTGTGATTCTTCACTACCACCCAGTCTCCGGGACTCAGATCATGTTCTTGTTCAGGCTGCCTGGAAACTGCGTCTTCTCCAACCTGGTGAGTGACAGAACGCACTAGGTCAGCCAATCCTTTGCAATAATCCAGAACCATATCATCAGATATATTCAGCACTTTATTTGTGGGAACATGTGCTTGTCTCATTGCTCTTCCCATCATTATCTCGTGCGGACTCAATCCGGTATTTCTATCAGGAATGCTTCTGAGTCCCATTAAAACAAGAGGCAATGCATCTGGCCAATCTAATGATGTTGATGCACACATTTTTCCCAGTCTGGATTTTATCGTGCCATTCATTTGTTCAACCACTCCAGAAGCCTCTGGACGATATGCACAGTGCAATTTTTGCTCAATTTGGAATGCTTCACAGATTATCTTAATCACTTCACTGTTAAAATGCTTTCCTCTATCTGATTCCAAAGTTACTGGAAAACCAAATCTCGGAATGAGTTCTCGTAACAACTTTGCGACTGTAATACTGTCATTCCTCCTGGTAGGGTAAGCCTCCACCCACTTTGAAAACAGACACACCATGACAAGTACATATTTCAGCCCTCTACATGGTGGTAACTGAATGAAATCAAGTTGCAATCTCATAAATGGACCCTCCGCCTTTCCAATTTTTCCAAACCCAATTATTGTTTTTCTTCCTGGATTATGCATTTGGCATGTTAAACATCTCTGACAAAGACTCTCTGCTACCGCCCTAAACCTTGGATTGTACCAATTTTGTCTGAAGAGCCTAATCATTGCATCTCTCCCTACGTGTGTGTCTCCATGATACATCCTGGCCATTTGTGAAAGCAGACAGTCAGGCATGACTGGTCTGCCATCGGCACAAATCCATACATCATCGTCTGCCCTTTGAGAACATCCCATTTTAATCCATGTACTTATTTCACTCTCATCAGCATCATCTTGCAATCGTTTTACATCATTCCATGTTTCAGGAGGTGCATACAGCATAAGTTGGCAGCTGATTCCCATTCTTTCCACCCTTTTATTTACTGACAATCTATTTTTGGCACAATGTTGAGCCACAAGATCTGCGTATCTGTTGCCGACTACCACCCAGTCATCTCCTGACTGGTGTGCGGCACATTTCACCACAGCCAATTCTTTTGGTGATTGTATTGCTTCCAGTAGTTCTTTTACGAACTGTCCATTTTTAATGGGGGATCCTGAAGAAGTCATGAAATCCCTCTGCATTCATAGTTGGCCAAAATCATGCACAACCCCGTAACCATATTGGCTATCTGTAAATATAGTTACTTTTTGATTCCTCCCAATTTTGCAAGCCTTTATCAATGCAATCAATTCAGCTATTTGTGCAGATTTGACTCCCGGTAAATAGGATGCTTCGACTATTCCAGTTAATTCACACACTGCATATGCTGCAGTTAGTTTTCCATCTTCATGTCTTTGGCATGAACCGTCAACAAACAGCTCCCTGTCTGGCTTCCTGAGCGGTAGTTCTTGAATATCAGGACGTGGTTTCGTGCACAACTCTGTGACTTGTAAACAATCATGTTCCTCTTCGTCATCTTTAACTTCTTCATGATATGGGTCTGGTAGTAAGGTAGCTGGATTTACTATTGTGCACCTTACAATGGTCACATTTTCAGCACCCAGTATTATTCTTTCATATTTAGTCAGCCGACTAGGAGTAAGATGCTGAGTTCGGGTTCTTGTCAACAAAATCACAACCGCATGTGGAACAAACACTTTTACAGGGTGTCCCATTACAATTGACTCACTTTGCTCAATGCTCAAACATGTAGCCGCTACTGCTTTTAAGCAGCCTGGCAATGCGGCTGCCACTGGGTCCAATGTAGCAGAGAAATATGCTATAGGACGTCTGTCTAAACCATGTCTCTGAGTTAGGACTGAAAGTGCACAATTCCCTCTTTCATGGCAGAATAATGCGAATTTTCTTTTATAATCAGGCATGCCTAGGGCAGGTGCTGCACACAAAGCATTTCTTAATTTTACAAAAGCTCCTACGCTCTCATCATCCCACTCAACTGGGTCCTTTGCCTTCTTTTTCGTCATTTGAATTAATGGCTTTGCCAACAGCGAAAATCCTAGTATCCATTGTTGACAATACCCTACTATTCCAAGGAACATTCTCACTTCTCGTTGAGAGACAGGTATTTGCATTTTCTTTATTAATTTTATTCTTTCAGCTGTTATTCTTCTTTTGCCCCTCTCAATCTGGTGTCCTAGATACTTAACTGCTGTTGTACAGAACTGCAATTTTTCAGGTGAAACTTTATGCCCTTCTTCAGCTAAATGATTTAATAATGCAATGGTGTCAACAACACAGTCCTCTCTGGTGTTAGATGCCACCAGTAAGTCGTCTATATACTGTACTAAGACTGAGCTTCCTGGCATCACTAGTTTCTCTAGGCACTTTTTCAATATCTGATTGAAGATGGAAGGACTTTCCGTGTACCCCTGAGGAACACGATTCCATACATAGACTTTGTTCTCAAATTTAAATGAAAAAAGATACTGGCTATCTGGATGCAAGGGTATCGTAAAGAATGCTTGGCATAAATCAATCACAGTAAACCATCCTGCACTCCAAGGTATCTGGTATAAAATTACGGCAGGATTGGGCACTATAGGACAACAGGGTTCCACGATCTTATTTATTTTGCGCAGGTCTTGAACAATCCTATACTTTCCACTAGGTTTCTTCAAACCCATGATTGGTGAGTTACAAGGGCTACTCATTACCTCTTTTAATATTCCCTGTTTTACCATTCTGTTTATTTCTTCAATGACTCCTGCTTTTACTTCTGCACTCATTTTGTACTGTCTGGTGTTTGGGAAAATTGCACCTTCTTTTACAGTAATCTTAACTGGGTCTATTGTGGCCATAAGTCCTACTTCCTTCCCCGTGAAATCCCATACCATGGAATTCACTGTAGTTTTCAGTTCTTCTGGTAACTCGTCTTTTGTTATCAAAGAAAACATCTCATCTACTTCTGTACCTTGCTTTGCAATCATAAATGTATATACATGGTCTTCATCTGGGGTCTGAACTGCCACACCATCCGGCGTGCAGAAAATTGTGCAATTCATTTTGCATAACAAATCCCGGCCCAATAAATTTACTGGACTGGAATCACATACTACAAATTGATGCATTTCTCTAAAGTTTCCGATTTTTACTTCCATTGGTTCGGTAAGAGGTGTTCTAATCTTTCGATTAGCCACCCCCACAACTTGGATAGCTTCTCCAGAGAGAGGAAGGTCTGGGATGTCTGCTGTTCTCACAGTAGACCTGGTAGCACCAGTGTCCAAAAGGAAAGTAATATCATTACCTTTCACATTTCCTTCAACATATGGACCTGACTGATCTACCGGTAAGGATGCGCCAAGTATGCACTCCTTCTCCCCATCTCCTAGGCACCGTCATTGACTGTAGGAACAGAAATCGTCCTGTAAAAGAAATTGTGAGGTTATATAATCATTCTTACCACTTCCTCCTTGATATCCGACGTCTGTACCGTGCTTTGCTCTGCTTACATTACCCTGTATAGGTGCAGGTGACAACTGACTCTGAGGATTTACACCCTGCTGTGAGTCATTCTGCATCTGTGGATTTAAATTTTGATTTGGGCCATTATTATTCCGAATCTTTTTACATTCATCCTTCCAATGCCCCAATTTTCCGCACCCGTGACAAGGAAACTTCTTTTTAGCCTCTTCTCTGCTCATTCGTCCTCTCAATTTTCCACCATTTCCAGTATCACCATTCGTTCCAGAATCCTTTCCCTGATTCTCACTCGGATTATCCAAGTTAATTCCCTGTTTCTCTGCCATTTTCACCTGAGCCCACATTACTTTCTCCGGTAGTTTCTTGTGCCTATCCTCGATGTCATCTCCACAATATTTTGCATATTTCAAGATTTCATCTATTGGCTTCCCTTGCCAACACAACATATGCTGCTTAATCATCTGGCAAATCTCTGGCTTCAGACCGTAGACAAATCGATAGACAAACTGACTCATGTTTTTATCTCCAATGTCCTCAAATCCACTATACTGCTTAAATACCTGCAATAATCGATCGTAATAGGCATGTACCGATTCACTGGCTTCTTGGGTAGTTCTGTCTATTTTCACCCAGTCTGTTTCTTTTGGTGGTATTTTCCCTTTCAGGTAAGTTATCACCTGCTGATACTTTTTCATGACATCGCTTGACGGGGCACCTGTCTTTGGATCTCTAGGATACTCTTCACTGGGCCAATCAACTGTGATTTTGCAATCTGTCCACAAATCGGCAGGTACCACTATGTCGAACAAACCATCCAAATCTTTCAACAATACCTTTGACACCTTCACAAACCTCTCAACCTGCTTGTACCATTCAATTGGCTTTTCCCTCAACTTTGGAAAATCATTCGTAAATGACAAAATATCCTGTCTGCTCCATGGGACATGTACATATCCCCCTCCTGGAACTTCTCGCATCGGGTACATTTGATCTCTTTTCCCTGTTTCCTTCATTAAATATTCAGAAGTTGTTCTACTGTATCGGGCCTCTTCCTTTTTCTTTGTCCATCTAACCTTCCATTTATCTAGTTCTCCCCATTTCTGCAAGACTGTCATTAATTCTTTTACTTGTAATTTTCTTCCAGAGGCATTCATGTTTTCCAAATCCTTATCTGAAAAATCTGCTCTATAGGGTTTTTGTAATACTTTTGACTTCCCTATTTCAATTCCCATCTGTAGAGCTAAATCTGATAATTTCTCATGGAATATTTTTACATTTCTTGTGATGCTTCTGCATACGAACAATAATTCTTCTTCATCGTAAGTATTTAGGCGATCTACCCCTACATTTCCTGCTATCATTTCTTCTAATTCAACTTTTAATTTATAAATGTCCATGATCTTTGGGGGTGAATTCTGCTTGTCTGATCCTTGTGCCCATCTTTCTAAGTCTTCTGGTGTAACTACTGGGGCACTTTTCGTTCCCGATGAAGTTATTATGTTTACATCTTTGGAGCAACCAGGTGTTACTCTTCTGGGGGTACTATTTATAGAATCTCGAATGGGCAAGTCCATTAATGAAATCATAGACTCACAATCACTAAAGTGATCCTCAACCATTATTACTGCTTCAGGTTTAGGAACATTCACAGGTGTAGGCATAACTAGAGGTTTGGGATAAGTTACTTTGTCACCGTACAAGGGAACCACTGGACCAATTGTTACAGGTATGGTCAATGAATCAGGATGAATACTCAATTGTGTTACTTTCTGAATTAATTCTGCTCTGTTTTTATCTATTGCTTCCTTTTCTTTATCGTGAAGTACTCTACTAACTGGGGAATCATGCAATACTTGTGGTACCAAGGGTGTCCTTAACAAGGGTGCACTTGGGGTGCATCCACTTGTCCCTTCCTGATATGGTGGCGGATTCTTTAATATATCTTCCATAAACTCATCTTTGGAATCTCCAAATCTAGTCAAGTGTTTTGTCTTTTCTGTGCATTTACCCCCTAATGATTCTTCTGCCATTAATATCGGATACAGACCCTCTGTAAGCATTGCTCTTCTCCACTGTTTCATCTGACCGTCCCTCGACTCATTTTGGTATCTAGGGAAAAATCCTCGATAACCCCTATTACTCCTGGATCGATCACGTTCAAATGCCTCGGTTTCCCATTCCTCTAAGGCTTCGTATTGAGTTAATCTAGGTCTGGGTTCTAGGTCATTCATTCTTAATCTCAAATTTTGAAGAATTCTCCCATTGAAAGTACCATTCTTGGGAAAAGCTAATATTCCATCATTTTTGGTATATTCCATCCAATTTTCTATCCATACGCAAGTATGATAACCTCTCTCCATCATCATGAATGAAGCGGGCGTTTTAGCTGGTGGAATGATAATTCCTTCCCTAGTTTTGATTGGTTTATCCTTTTTAAAATAATTCTTAATCTTTTGTAGAACTGACATTTTCCTCTTCTCTCCTTACATTTTTGGCAAATTCCGGTGTACAAAATTATATTCTACAAAGCCTAGGCATCTCCTATCCGGACGAACTCCTATTAAAGTCGGATCACGTTTTAACATACAATCTCCACTATCCACTAGGATTTTTGCTTCTATGGTAACAACCAATCAGATTCTAGCTAACTTTTGTCTCTGAACCAATCCTAGCGCGGCCTTTTAGTGACGTCTTTTCTGCCAACCCCTCCTTTACAATCTGCGTTTCTCTGTCCCTCGCTGTTTCAACCAATCCCAGCGCGGTACCTGTGACGTCAGTACTACTCCTGACTACTGACCCCTCCTTTATAAGAGTCTTTCTACGCCCGCGGTTTCAACCAATCCCAGCGCGGCGTTTTGTGACGTCGGCTTCCTCTCTGGTAGCTGACCCTCCCTTTACAAAATCGTACGCAAAACTTTATTTTCTCTACGCTTCTTATTAAATTTCAGTAATAACATAAAACATTCGCTATCGTGCCAGTTTCTCTAAAATTGAAAAAGATAGTTTCTCTCACACTTAGTAAAACCTTTCCGTTTACTATACATATACTACGAGTAAAACCCTTCCGTTTACTCTTCACACAAGCTTCAGAAATACCTGCTACTTCTTCAATGTTACCCTTTCTAGGTGATATAACATCAAATTTTTCACTAGCATATTCCTTGGCTGTCACTCACACGCATAGAGTCCCTAACAAGTACTGATAGCCCTACTTAACTTTTCAGTACTATTTCTGCCTGACAGATAACCTCACTGCAGTATGGCTTCCACTTACCATCCGCTATTCAATTTTCCCCGGGGATTTCTGGACAACATAAAACAAACTTTAAACAATAACGGATGTTAGTTCATAGAAGTACCATTCTCATTACCCAATTAACAAAGCACAACCATCCTCTGATAACCAGAAAACTGCCCCAGCGGGTTACTAGCAACGAGCATTCATACACAAAATACTCACTTGGGCCCATACATTCATACTACGCTAGCAATTTCCGCTGGTGGGTCAGTTGGTACTCTTTACAAATCCCTGCTACCAATTACTTTTCCGATTGAAGAGTAATGACTTACCAATGGACCCTTTGCTAATTGGGAAGTTTAAAATGAGTGACATTCATTACAATTCATAATCCTGAAATAATCACTGAGTCAGGAAGTTTTAAAATATTTATCTGAAGATTTAGCAGAGTAAAATACAGAACCACATGATACTTAATCGCATATCAAGGATGAAGCATAATAATCAATTATCGATCAATGACGGTCCCTTAGGAAAGGAGAAGATAGAGACAGCAGCGCAACTAAGGTTTGCATTTATATTTACCTAAAAGTGCGAGAACCAAACCCCTTGGCCAAGGAGTTGGAAAAGATAGGACCCTGGAAGGATGAAGAGCAAAGACCTCCTCCCGGATCAGGACAGGACCGGTGACCTCTCTATCAACGACGCCTGCGTCGTTCCCCTCTCTGATACTCGACTTCTCCTCGATTCTCCCGTGACTTCCTTCTAATGGACTCCGCCGCCCCCTCCTCAGGACCTCTCTGGACCGCGGTTCAGTCTGCAATCGATCTGCTTGTTGGTCTGGACCTTCTGCCTCTCAGCGTATAGTCTCGAAACACCCCTGTTCTCGTGCTTGATCTCCTCTGTTTGTGCGCGCTAATGCTAACTAATTAGCTAATTCTATATCTATTATACCCTTCTACGCCCATGTACCTCCCATTAATGTTGCAAAACTATGGGCCCACTATTTCTGATTGGACAGGGACAGGGGGTTGATCCTCACACCATATTGATTTAATTCATTTTTCTTAAAGCCCATTGTTTTAAAATACCGCCCATCACATTTAATACATTTGCTTTATTTCCCACCCGTCTCACGACAAAGTTTATACATTCTTCATGTACATTGTTGCATATTAGTAGGGACATTCATGGGTACAGCAATATTGGCCATCAGGTCACGGCCTTGGACGACGTCCAGGTTGACTTCATCCTTTTCTCTCTGGGCAGCCATGCAGGACGCATGCGCAGGATCATTGTCTCTCGAGTTTCAGTTCACCAACCCCAGGCCCAATTTTACAAACTAAAAAAAAGTCAAAGAAGAAAATATAAAAATCACAAATAAAATGTTTCACTGTGTACCCACTCTTTCTACTCTATTCCCATTTATTTATAAACTCTATCCCGCATTAGTAGCGTTAGAATACCACAGTTTAATTATAACACAAGAGCAAGTTGTAGCACGTGAAAACATGAAGCAGCCATTTTAATGCACACTGCGCAGAAGCAAGAGTTTCCCACCAAGCAAAGAAAGACGTCACACCACGTGATATGGTTGAGACATGCGCAGTAAAGTTCCCGCGTTTTAGCGGCCATTTTAGAATAGACAAGCGTTACTTGTTAGTTTAAACACATAAGCAAGCTTCCTTGCTACTTATATTTGTGTGTGCAGTTATTAGTATGAAAAAATACAAAGTTTAATACATTAATACTTGTGAGAAGATTGCATCCGAGCAAGTCTCATTTGTGAGTCCTTGCTCCATCACCTACTTAAACCGGCTACTTCAATTACAACATCATGTCATATCCTTCTTACACTGCTAGAGGACAGGGCAGATAGAACATCACATATCCACATCTCAGTGTTCTAAAAAGGGCAGCTAGGGGTCTATGTCCTAACACCATTACACTGCACCAGCATGGGATGGCTAATAGCCCATGCCATATTCCTATAAACTGCTCCAGAGCAGGGCAACTAGTAGGTGACGTGATATATGTATTTCAGTGCTCTAGAAGAGGATGGCTGGGAGGTCATGTCAATGACACATCACACTGCTCCAGCACAGGACTACTGTCCTGTGCCTATTCTCATGTGTGGGACATGTATGGGTACAGTGTACGTTTGTGTGTGCATGTTTTACACTATCATGGGTGAATGGTAGTGTCCAGTTAGGAACCATGTTCATGGGTGCACAAGATGGTGGTTCCGCTGCCAGCTGCCGTTGCCCAGGGTGGATGTGGCTGCCCGCATTTCTATGATGTGTGAGGGGAGGTTTCCCATCGCCTTCCCTTTATTCACAGTAGGTTTCTCCTGCTCTGGTTAAACCTACTACACCCTTTTTTTCGGTGTTGCTGACAACAGTAGCTTGTGTTGGGGTGTGTCTGTGGGTGCTCGCATCTTCCCCAGTTCACTGGTGTTACATGGAGTCTGTGCTCTGGAAGTGAGCAGAAACAAGAGAACGAAAGAAGATGCCCTTCTCCAGGATTGGTTGAAGAACTCGAAGGTTGGTAAAGGCTACTTTTTATTTGGCTCCAATTCCTTGCCTGGGCCCCAATGGATGCAATGTGTAAGGTGGATTTGTAGAGCGCTGCTTGTCACCCGTGAGGGTATCCAGGCACTAATGGGGCTAATACCCTGTAGATTGTCTGAACACTGAGGAGGCCTTGTACACCATTGTTGGACAGACAATTCACCAGGGGCTGATCTTATGTAGGGTGTGGCTCTCCCTCAGACTGAGAACAAGTCCCAGCTCCTGGGCCTGCTTGTGCTGCCATCTGTGGAAGGAGCTGAACTACCCTGAGAGGAGAGGAGCTTGACATCCGTAGAGGGAGAGTAGTGATGGGAGTACCTAGGGGAGGGAATGGGCTCGCCAGTGAGGAGAGGCGCAAGGGGAGGAGTTAGATTGTTCTGAGGAGAAAGGAGCTGCCTGGCTGCTGAAACAAGCACTGCACAAGGCCCAGCTGAATGAGAAGCAGCACAGAGGATCACTCGAGGCACCTAGGCATATGACAGGAACTACCTCGGTCAAAGATTTGTGGGAACACCTTCCTGGATCATCACTGGTGAGTCTGCCCTGCCCTGACAGGCCTTGTACTCTAGTGCGCCTGCGTGTACCCGCTCCAGTCGCAGAGGATGTTCTAGGTTCTGTGCCTTCGCGTCACCACGGTGGGGCCTGGTCCATTTGTTGACATAAATCATTCTGATTCCAGAACTGCCTGAACCTTCGCATCACCACGGTGGGGCCTGGTACATTGGTTGTCCTGTTTGTCACAGTACAGTTTGTTGAGTACAGACATGCGCCAAACTCTAAATCAGGCCCTTTGTTAGCCAACTGTAGTGCAATAGTATCAGTGGCTCTGGGACATGAGTGGTCAGACAGGATACTACTCAATTACTACTGACTACCAAAAGACCCCTGGGAAAGGACCCATGTTCAGTCCTTTCATTCTGTTCTTTTCAACATGTTAACTATGTATTCAGTCTGAAAGTAATACAGGCAAAGTATCCACATCAGGGACTACACTCCTAACACAAATTTGTAAAGATAAACACAGCACTGGCCCTTATACAGGCCATGTTAGTCTGCAGAAATCCTCTAACTCCTGCATTATCAGACTACATCACAATCATAAGGAGAGAGCAATTATCAAATGCAAAAACCTACCGCACCCCAACTTCTGAATCAGCTTTCAGTCTGTTTGAGATTGCTGCAGCCACCTCCACCACTCCTCCTTAGCAAATAGGGACATGTTTGAGTCATGTTGCACTTCTAATGTGGTGAGTTTTCACTTGTAACTTGTGCTAGCTTCCCTTTTAATTTGGCTGATTTCTAATCTTACTTTGGCTGGTATCCACTTTTGGGTGGGAATCCACTTTCAATTTGACTAGTTCCACTTTTAATTTGTCCAGATTCCACTTTTAAGTTGGCCCTAAATTATAACTGTAAACTTCCCATGCAGTCCCCACCTACAAGTTGCAGCACTTTCTGCTTTTTCATGCAGTAGCTAACCCACCAAACACCATTTCGAAGATGTTGTAAGGGAGTTGAGTCTACTTCACTTGCTTGGACTGTACCGTCTCACCCATGTTTGGACAGTACCATCTCACCACTGAGCCTACACCTGCTAATCGCGTCTCGCTATCAAAGGGAACACCCCACTATACTAGTCACCTATGCATATTGTTGACCTTATTTCAGTTAACAATGTGATATGTCTGGCAACGCAGAGAACATGGGGTGATATGAAGTTTCAGTGCTTAGAAACACTAGGTACACCACAGAAATCTTCAAACATTCCAAGCCATTCCCAGATTTTATCCTCCAAAGATTACTCAATACATTCTTGGAGAGTCTTGATAAGGTCTCCATCCTGCTCAAGAAGGGGAAACCACAGCACCCATACTTGGACCTCCTCACGCCTCTCAAGCTTTGCCATAAGGAGATTGAGGGGAATGGATGCTCCCTGGTGGAATACAGACCTATCCTGCACTGCCTCTCAGTAGAACAAACATTTACTAACTCTTTCAGATTCCAGAACAATGATTGAGCTATCAGTCCTTGATGGAAGAAATGCAAGATCCACAGGCTATCTCCATCTTCACGGTCACTCTGTGTTATATGTGTGTGATCTTTATCCTGCAAGCATGATCATGTGCGATCAGATCATAAGAGAAGTTGCTTATGTAAAAATAGATCTGAAAATATGGCATTGCTTGAAACGCATAGCATGCAGCAAAAGAAAAATTACTTACACCAAATCACCAAATGAATATAACAAGTAGCAAAACAAATGTTACACAAAAGAAAGAGTACAAAATCCAACAAATAACATATAATTGAATAAGACACATACTGAAATAATTATTAACCGATGTGGAATGAATATGATCATAGGTGCTTAGAATAGAGTAGGCACTAAAATGAATATGACACATGTTGAAAAAATAAGTCATATGTTGAAATGAATGGTGTGCAGCTAAATTAATATGATCTGTAATAAAATCAATACAACGCTTGGTGAAATTAATATAACCCACATTTGCATTACTGTGGCAAGCACTGAAAATGATATGAGACTTGTTGAAATGAATGACTGCCTGAGATGAACAGATGAAAAGTATGTGTTTAAATAACTACGACATGCTCGAAATTACTATGACCTACTCTGAAATGACTATGGATTTGACACATCCTGGAATTAAAATGAAATGCACTGAAAAATATAACAGTTGTTCAAATATTTACATGCATTGAGATGAATATGCCAAACTCTCAAATAAAAAAACATCTTAGACCTGGCATCCTTGGTGTGTTTTCCCCCCTAACTGTATGCCTTCAGACCTCCTGTTTTTGCTGGCCTCGTTTTTGCTGGCCTTTGGACTCTGCACACTTTACAACTGCTAACCAGAGCAAAAGTGCTTGTGCTCTCTCCTTAACACATGTTAGTTTGGCTAACTCCCAATTGGCATATTTAATGTACTTGTAAGTCCCTAGTAAAGTGGCATTACTTGTGACCAGGGCCTGTAAATTACATTCTTCTAGTGGGCCTGCAGCACTGTGTGTGCCAACCACTTAAGTAGCACTTTAAACGTCTCAGGCCTGCTATTGCAGCCCTTGGTTATGCAGTTTTAAACTGCCTTCCTTTTTTAATACATATAAGTCACCCCTAGGGCAGGCCCTGTACAGCCCAGATGGCAGGGTGTCATGTATTTAAAAAGTAGGACATGCAGTTTTAAATTTTGTACGTCCTGCTAGTGAAGAACTCATGAAGACTTTTTTTCACTACTGTAAGGCCTACCTCTCCCATAGAACATTGGAGTTACCACATTGCATTTTATAAGTGTAATTTCCAAATGGGACCAGGTAACCATTTCATGTTTGGTGTCACTGGAATTGTAATTTCAAATCCTAACTTATGTTGAAGTTGGAGTTTAAATTACAATTTTGAAAATGACACTTTTAGAAATTTGGCATTTTCTTGCCTTCATCATTTGGGGTTGCAGCCTGTCTCTGGGTCACATGACATGGTGTGGGTGACAGTTGGGCTTTATTTAATCCTCCTAGAGAGCCACAGACAATGTGGAGCTTAGGTGTGACTGGATGGGCCATCACTGGCAGGATGGGAGGGAGGAGATGGACCAGCCCCTCTGGCTGTGTCCTGTCTCCACACAAAGGGCTGCATACCCTCTGGAGTTATTCTGGAGCCAGGGCCAGGAAGGCAGGGCAGCTATGAAGCACATGAAAGGCATGCCTCTAGAAGCTTCGCCCAAGTTCAAAGGCACAACTGGGTGTATATATACTGGACCTCAGACACCACCACTACAGTACATACACTTCTGGACCTGTGGATACTCTGCCAGGAAGAAAAACTGCTACAAGGACTGCCACTTTGCTGGACTGCTGCTCTGCTGTGCTGACCTGCTGTCTGCTGCCCTCTTGTCTGGTTGCGAAGGCCTGGATCTGCATCTCTTGAAACCAGAACCCAGAGTGACTCCAGAGTTGGCTGGCTTCCTGATATGTATGAAGCCTCGGGGACTTAACAGGCTTCCAACAGCCTTGCACCTACACCTGGACTCTGCCATCTGTGATTCTACCCTGCCAAGTGGTGCCACTCCAGGACTGGACCTTTGGAAGAAGACTTCTCCTGTGGGAAAGGAGAGGAGTTAGATGGGGAGGCTATTAGAAACTGCCTCCCAAGGGTGTTCTAGTGGTTGGCAATTAATCAACTAAAATGCAACCCGGATAAGACCGAGATTATGATATTTGGTTCATCCCACCACCCCAACCTATGGAGATCTTGTTGGCCGAAGGACGCTCCGCTTCCGGGCCTGCAAACAGAGCTTTGTAAGGAATTTAGGCATTACATTTGATAGTGCCCTTTCCTTTAAACCACAGATTCAGGCTCTGATTCGTTCCTGTTTTGGGACTCTTGGGATGCTGAAACAATTATTGACCCTTTTGTCGGAGTCTTCTAGAAGAATGGTCATCCAAGCGTTAATAACCTCTAAACTGGATTACGGGAATGCTCTCTACTTTGGCCTCCCCGAGTATCTTCTAAGTAGACTTCAGGTGGTTCAGAACTCGGCTGCTCGGTTGCTTCTCAATCTCCCTCGGAGATCACACAAGGCAGACCATCTGAAGGCCCTTCATTGGCTTCCAATAAAAAAGAGGATACAATTCAAGGCCATGGTTCTGGTACATAAAGCCCTGGATGGTTCAGGGGCCGGCTATCTGAGGGACAGGATCCAGAACTATATCCCTGTCAGAACCCTACGTTCCTCTTCTGAACACTTGGATAAAGTCCCAAGTATCTGCTGGCTTAGAACGTGCGGCAGATCTTTTTCTTATTTAGGGCCGGTTAACTGGAACAAACTCCCCAGGGAGCTGCACTCAATACGGGACCTTTCCGTCTTTAAGAAAAAACTAAAGACCTGGCTCTTCCGACAATCTGCATAGGTCTTAGCTGTAGGTGGCGCTATGTCTGCTTAGTGCTGGGACACTCTTGGGAGTAGCTGTGCGCTTTATAAATCTATCTAACAAAACTTAAGGTGCTTTGCCAGCCTCTGTGGTACCAGCGGAACCAATGCGTCTGTGGTGCTGCGTGGATTGGACCCATCGCGAAGACCCGCATTCCCTCCTCAGCCTGCAATGCCTTCGGAACCGCCACTGCATGATGCATCCTCGACGCAGGCACTCACATCCCTCGTTGACGGCAGCCTCAACAACGACGCTGGACCCGATGCATCGCCCTGACTGCACGCCGCATCCTCAATGCCGGACTTTGCATCGCAAGCCCCGTCAACGGGATCCTTGACGACAGCGCAGGCCCTCGCATAGCAGCCTCACCGCATCTCGGAACTGACGCATCTCTTTGGCTGCACGATGCATCTTCAACACAGATCCTCGCAACACTCCGCAAACCAGGATTTAAGGTACTTTGTTCAGCGGGCGTAACTGAGTCTTTGTAGCCGGCCCATGCTGCATCGCGGTCAGCCTGAAATTGTAACTTTGTCCTGGTCCAGCGCGACCAGTTGCCGCTTTGTGCATTTTGGCGCTATTTTCACTAAAATCTCTAAAATTGAATATCTCCAGTCGTACTATTTAGATTTTTGTCGTTTTGGCCTTGTGTTATTTATTAAAGGAATATCTATTTTTCTAACTTGTTGTGGGATCCTTTTTGTGGGGTGTTTCCACTGTTTTATGGTTTTAAGTGTTGCACAAATACTTTACACATTGCCTCTAAGTTAAGCCTGAATACTCTGTACCAAGCTACCAAAGGGCTGAGCACAAGTTAATTTAGGGTTGACTTGTGCCTTACCCTGCCAAGAATTGAGGTTGCTGCGTGCCCAGGGCTCACACCCCAGTCAACCAACAAACCAATTCCTTACAGGCCCGCTTTAAAATAAATATGTGACATGACAGAAATTGAAATGAATATTACTGGTTACCAAGGGTACTCATTGCACTTTCTAATTGAATTTTAACTCTGTTCTATTGGCCTGAGTGAGCTAGACTGCAGGAGAAGCTCCAAATTTCTGATGGGCCCAAAGTCAAAAGCAGCCGAGGAACTGTATGATAAGAGCCTTCTAGAAACAATTGTGCTGTGTTTCACATCAGGGGATGTATCCTAAACAGCCCTGCATAGAGGCACAGAAAAGACTTGCATGCTTACTGTTTTTACTAAATACTGCATATACTGACTCTTTCACACTGTTAGAACATGAGCTGAAGAAACCACAGCTCAGAAGCATGGAGCAGTAGATGCCTCTCCATATTTGTGAGCCTTTCTGAGCTGTGCTCTATGAAGCTCATGCTCTAACTCACTGTGTGTCAGATTTAGAGCATGTGGCAAACAGCACACTTTCATTAAAACCAAGCTCATGGACATGTTCAGTAACTGTTTGCTGATGCAGAACTTGTTCATGCTACAGCTGCAGGTCATATCTGGGGATGCACCTAATTTGTTGATCCTTTGCAAACTGACATCTGTTTTCTACCTGCCCTTGTAACCTTCATTAAGCCTTAACATTCCATCTTTACGAACTAGTTTTCCCAGATTTCCAGCATTTACCTCCCCTATGAACCTTTTTTCAGAATGTTATCTACACGTACATTAAAATTGTGTTATTTCTTACTACTTGCTATCCGCTCTTCGCTTTTGTTTTGTGAGGTATCTTCTTTTGTCTCATTTTTTCTTATTGAGGATGTATATATTTAATGTATGTACAAACATATATGTAACATGCATATATATATATATACAAACATACAGGGTGACAGAGCAATGTACACAAGGGCAAGCTACAATTTAAATATGACAAGCAAGATAATACATATTTTACTGGAGTAAATAATTCAAGGACTATTTTTAATAATTATTACAAACCCAAAATTAAATGGTAGAATTGAATTTGTAATAATTATTAAGGAAAGGGTACTTTTGGGAAGGTATCAGTTCCCTACCTCATGCCTCTGGATGCTATTTTGTATTAGCCTCCGGCTGCAGCCCTCTGAATGCTCCAGCCCTGGTGAGGTGTGGAAACTGCCCCCAGAACAGAGAACAAAGGTCTAGGGGGCATATTCACAAGGAGCTATCGCTGAATTAACAGCACTTTATCGCAGCCAAAGTCGTGATAAATTTACCCCCCCATTCACAAGCCGGTGTTAACAGCCCACAGCACCAGTTTACCCGCGATAGCAGCCGCAAAAAACATCGCCACAGAGGACCCTCGCAAATATCGCTAATGAGATGCAGAGTAGGCGTTCCCGTGACTAAAGCCGAGACAACAGCATACCTCAACATTCACAACGACCAGCCACATCCGCGATAAAAACACAAAACAGGCGATAAGGCGCGTTAGCACCAGGAAATCTACACCTGCTCTGCGTTAGCACCAGGAAATCTACACCTGCTCTGACCTGGTGTAAACTCCGACGGCAGCCAGCACCACAAAAGGGAGCACAGCCTAGGGCCACATCCGAAGGGCAACAGATGCCATGGAGCCACACATCATGCGGCCCGGACACCCAAGAGGGCCACAACACCCACCCCCACCACCCCAGGACCACCCCTCCCTGGCACCCCCCCGACCAAAGACATGCCACATCAGCCACACCTAAACATGTACAAAATATTCCGCTTGATGCCGCACAATCACAACTGGTGACATGGATGTGTCGTCATAGAAATGACCAGCACACATTCACTTTCGAAGCAACAAATGAAACTTTATTAAAATGAACAACGAAATGAAATGAAGACACATGGCCGCTCCCCTCCGGACAATACGTAGGTCACAGCCTGTAAGACAAAAAACATGATGAGAAGGTGTGTCCTGCGCACATCAGAGGACAGAGAGAGAGCGAAGGAGAGAGAGAGGAAGAGAGGGAGAGAGAGAGAGAAGAGCGAGGGAGGGAGAGAGAGAGAGAGAAGAGGAGAGAGAGAGGAAGAGAGGGTGGGAGAGAGAGAGAGAGAGAGAGAGAGAGAGAGGAGAGAGAGAGGAAGAGAGAGAGAGAGAGTGCCGCCCCTGCGCACCCAGGCCACACTGCTCACCTGCTGCCACCGGTGAGTCTCCAACCACGTGCCGGTATGTAGGGCAGTTCACCAGGTCACATATCTGATTCAGAGCCGTCAGCTGAAACAGAGCCCAGATACATGACTGGCACAGTACACACACACGCACAAGACAACATCGCCTGCCCGCCCATGCACACCCAGGCAGAGGCACCCCAACCCCTCCTGCCGCCCATCGGAGCATGCCCGCCCATGCACACCCAGGCCTCAATGCTCACCTTCCGCCACCGGCGCGTAGACAGGAGGTCCCACCACGTGCCGCTGCAAGCCACAAGCCCGGGGCCCGCGGACATGGCACCCTCCACATCATGCAGCCCCGCTCCGCAGGCCACCAGGTTTCACGTTTGGTGCTGGGTCTTGATTACTCCATGGCAGAGGACATACCAGTGCACCCGGCACCATCGCAGGCTGCACACCCGCTCAGCAGCTCAAGGTGCCACTGACTCAGTGCACCCAAAGTCACTGTCCCGTGGCGGGATGCCTGTGCCGTCCGCAAGGCCTCTGGTGCCACTAACCCAGTGCAACCCCAGTCTGCGCCACGTGGTGGTAGGCCCGTGCCGTACTCACAGGCCTCTAACCCTGTGCGCAGCGACTCATGGGCTCTATATGTGTGCGAACCGTAGGGCGTCCGTCATCCAGTCACCACCGGAAGAGGGGAATGTGACGTCGTCGGCCCCTTATGTTGGCGGAGTCACATGGCCTGTGACGCCTGTGCCGGATGGGTGTGGTGTGTGTGAAAACCTGCCCTCAGGGAGTGGCTGTGACATGCTGATGACTAGACCAGTGACCTGCACACCACCAGCGAGTACGGCTGCGACGGGTAGCAATGTGGGCCCCCCCTCGGGGCATAAGCGGAGTGGACTGGCCTGCCGTACGCCGGACCAGCGCAGGGCTTGCAACAATGACTCGTGGGCTCTGGGCGTGGTCCAGTCCATGTCCGGACAAGGAAGTGACTGATGCGTGTGTCCCTGCTGCAGTGTTCACGGAACCCGCTACACAAGATGCAATGTCGCACCCCCTTACTGGCATCCCACAGGGTGAACATCATTGACGCAAGGGAAGGCACTGTCCCCACATTCATCCACACATCCACACAGGAATGACGTAAGACATTACACAGCAGTGCGTCACTGGATGTTTATTTGCACATCCAGTGCAGTCATGCAGCTGGAGCGGTACAGGGCAATGCCGAGCACACCACACAATATGGGCCCGTGGAGGGCCAGCCAGTGTCCATCCCGGGATGACCTGTACTGCGGAAGAGGAAGGGTACAGTCCGCAGTCTGTCCACTGTGTCATTGGTCGTCAAACAGCATGTGGCTGTCCATGTCGCTGTCCAAGGTGAGTGCCTCGGAGTGTATCGGGGGTCAGTGGTAGGTCTTGAGGCCATTTGCGGCACCAAGCAGAAACATGCAAGGTGGCAGTAATGGATGCTAGTGCCTGGTCCTCCTGACCACAGTCCCATCCACGTCCTCGTCCCCGGGTGTGTGCCCTGCCCCACCTGTGGGTGTTGAGGTGCCGGCTGCGGGACTGTGTGCCACTGACTCATCAGGGGCCGGGGGAGGATTGTCGGCCGCACTGTGTGGCAGTGACACATCAGGTGCCAGAGTGGATACGCCTGCCGCACTGGGAGGCACTGACACACCAGGGGGCGGAGATGTGGATGGTGTGGGGGCAGCAGCATTCATCATCGCCACGCCTTGTGGCAGCAATGCCATGACGAGGACATGCAGGGCACGGTAGATCCCAGCTACATTTCGCTGATGTGCAGCGGCTGCTGCCATCCTTTCCCCCTCCATCCGCACCATGTCCTCCATGAGCCTCCGCATGTGTGCCAGCTCAAGGCTGGCATCGCTTGGGCCACTGTGAGCGGACAGGTATTCTTCCCTCCGCATCATGACTCCAGAGATGTCAGTCAGGGCTCGCTGGAGACCATGGGGCGGACATAGACACCCAAGGATGGCGTCCAGTTTGTTAGCCATGAGCTCGAACCCCACCCGCACCTGCTCGGCCGTCTCCCTCTGGCCCTCCAGCACACGGCGTTGGAAGGCCATTTGTTGTTCCTGGGGGTCTTGGGAGGGTGCCGGGGCTGTGGGTGCCTCCTGCTGGGTGGTTTGGCTGGTGGGTGGGGTCTCATGGATGTAGCTGGGCTGCCCTGATCCTGGAGGTGAGTTGCGGAGGTGGTCAATGAGGTCCTGGATGGTTTGGATGTCGATGCTGGTGTTGTCCTCCTCCTCGTCATCAGTGAAGAGTGGCTGTGACTGCTCTGCAGGAGGTGTTGAAGATGCCCCTGCGATGTGAAGGGGAGATGGTATATTACAATGTGTCCACATGTATGTAGCCGCATGGTACAGGTTGACATTCAGACAGCATGGCATTGTACATTGTGACAGTGTGTGGGTCTGGGCGAGGATCCAGAGTGATTGTGGGTGTGCACTGTGCCCTGCTTGCTTGTGCATGTGTGCCATTGTGGCCATCTCCCCCCGTCCCCCCAGTACCTGGTGGTCACTCACCCTGTTGCGGTTGTGTTGTGTCCTGTCGAGCAGTGTCCGGTCCCCCGACTCCAGCCACAGTCTCCACACTGATGACTGTCGACACCAGCTCCTCCATGTCATCCAGCTCCAGCTGTGGCGCTGGGCCCCCACCTCCGGTCTGCATTGCTGCCTTCAGGTTGGCGGAGAGTTTATCCTTGGTCTTCCGCTTGATGTCATTCCATCGCCTCTTGACCTCGTCCATTGTCCGCTTGTGCTCTCCGACGGCATTCACCTTGTCGACGATGTCCCGCCATATTCCATTTTTGGTGCCCAATGACACGTTGGAGGTGACGAAGAGTTGTTGATGGTGTTCCATCACCTCCGTGACTATGATCCTGTTCGCCTGCGGACTGAACTTGGTCTTCCTGGTCTTCTTGTCCTTGCCCTTCCCTGTCCCTGAGGTCCCAGGCCGGTCGTCCGGGGTGCTTGTGGGGTTGCGCTCGTCCTCTGCGCCTGCTCCGGCTGCCTCACTGGTGCTTGTGTGTTGGTCAGTTTGTGTGTGGGTGTTTTTTTCTGCTTTTATGGAGGTTTTTGATGCCTGCCAGGTGTGTGTTGCAGGCCTGGCGCTGCTTGTCGCTGGTTTCCTCATCGCGCTTTGGCCCATCGCGTATTTTTTGGTGTTGTGGTTTGTAGTTTTATCTCCATCGTGGTGGTTGTATCGCTGACTTTGTCCGCGGTTTCGGCAGACTATCGCATGGTACCGCCTTGTTGTGAATTCCACATTGACACGGGGTTAATTTCCCGTGATAGGCTGCGTTATTGAAAGTTGCTTTACGCTACTCTTGCGGTAGTTATCACACGTTCTTGTGAATATACCCCTAGGTATGGTGAGGTGTTTTTGTTTCCTTGTCACGATGACCAGTGGTGTTGGGCCCAGCAACTGTATTAACTTCAAAGAGGCCTCCCCTGTCACAGGCAAATGTTAGCTGACACCTGGGCATGGACCTACCTTTGTCCCCCAGGCAGGCTTCAATCACAGCGGTACTCTTTTTGATATTAGTGTCAAATCCAGCTGCAGTGTCAAATCCTTCTTGACAAGTCTGCTGGGGTTTACATATAGTACTTTGGTTGCAGTCAAAAGGCATAGAACAAGATGCAAAGAAAGTTCTTATGTAGTCACTGTCCGGCTGATGAAGGACTCTTCTTTGTCCTACTAGATGTCTGCCTCGGGGCTTTATATATAACATGTTGGGGCAAACTTGAAAGGCAGGTAACAGGATGCAGAGACAATTCTTGTGTATCCACTGTACTACCAGATGTCTGTCTCTGCGTTTATTGAGGGTACAGTGACTGCTTCAAAATAGATTTTAGTTGTAGATGTGGGAGACACGAGGGTTACCAGAGTACACCCCCAGCCCTCATAGCCCAAATTGAGTGCGGTCAAAGACTTTCACCATCTTGAAAATGCCAAAGTTCAACGGCAACACCAAACCTCTTCACCAAACTGAAGTTTCGCTCCCCTAATTTAGAGTCAGGTGGAACTTCAGTTTTTCAGCGACGTAGACTACTATGTTTCTGCCCCTGACATATACCTCCAATGGCCCGATGGAGTAAAGGGCATCTGAGGTTTGCCCATTTGACCACCCACCCAATTAGAGTGGGCGGTCAAGTGGCCAGTTTTCACTATCCGTCTCCGCCAGACCCCCACGCCCTGGGAGAAAACTCCTCTACTATAGGGGTCATTCGTTTTCAAAATCAAAATCTAGCTTTGGGATTTTTGTTTTGGAAAATAAAAAACAGGTTAAATGTTTGATGGACCGTACTATCTTTATCCACGGAGCCGTCCTTCAAACGTTTAATACATTGACAGGAACCACTGTGGCAGCGGTTGCTGCCAATGTTAAAGATGCCGCTGGGCCAGCGGACATCCCTAGATTAGGAGGACGGGTAGTCTATCTGGTCATCAGAGTATTTTACTCTATGGCCTTGAAGGAGTAAAGATCGTCCTCCGCAGTCTATATCGGCCTCTATGTTTGTACCAGCCTTAGCGTACAGGGTACACGTGGTGGAGATTTGTATGAGTAATGGCTGTTTTTTAGTCTCAGGAGGAGTCTCATGGCTGACTGGGATCGATTCGGCCAAGTACCACACTACCTCAGCATTGCCTACATAAACTTGCATTCTGTTATTACCTAATGAGCTGAATAAAGTGTGTTTTCTCCTTGCCAGAACATGGTGCTGTGTACTCAAAGGGCTAGGTGCAGGCGACCATTTTGAAAGTCTGCAGAGCAGATGATTCTCCCTTGAACGAACCAGTGGGCACATCTTGAAAAGATGGTCATTTCATGGAGTATTCAACTGTGTCTGTAGGCCTTCTCTCTGTGCTCACATACTACGACTGCAGGGGACTCACGTTTCTAGAGTACATGTGAGAAATAGGGTAAAGACATGTAATGGGTAAGACTTTTTCAAATACAAAGAGGGTTACTGCGTTTGTACCCGTGGCGGCTCGCCGAGGGAGTGGTGCGGGCGGTGTGGCGGGGGAGGGGCAGGGTGGAGGGGGTAGTGAACTCGGACATACAACAGACAGAACTCAGAGGGAGTTCTGTCCGTCGTAAGTCCGAGTCCACTACCCCCCCACCCTGCTCCCGCCCCGCCACACCGCCCGTACCACTCCCTCGGCGAGCCGCCACTGGTTTGTACAGACCTAAACTTACAGGGAACCAAATTACCTCGGACTGTGGAAAAGTGTATAAATAGTGGCTGCTTTTCAGTTTTAGGAGGAGTCTGCTGCTCGAATGGGATTGATTCAGTCAGTTAAAACACTACAGGCCTGATTCACAAAGGTAAATTTACACTTTTGTGTACGTTTATGATTGTTTGCTATTCACAAAGGGACTTGCGAGTAGTATCTTTATGAGTGTGGAGTCTCTGCACATAAAAAGACCTATCTTTTTATGTGCGGAGACTCTGCACTCATAAAGATACTACTCGTAAATCTGTTTGTGAATAGCAAAGTATCGTAAACTTACAGAAAAGCGTAAGTTTACCTTTGTGAATCAGGTCCTACCTCAACATTGCCCAAATATATGTGTATTCTGTGATTAACTGAAGAGCTTCGTAAAGAGTGTTTTATTCAACAAGGCCAGTAGAAAATCCAGATGGTGTGTGTCTTTCCTGAGAAACTTGGAATCTCAATTTGTCTAATAACTTTGGTTAGCAGACAAATAGGCAAATCGCGGCCATTTGTAATGAAGGTTTCTGTAGTCCAGTTGTCCGATGGAAACACTGGGTTTACGTCTCCTCTTTTTCGGTGGTTTTGCTGTTACCATACTTCTATAAATTGAGTTGTAAGTCCTAGTATTTCGGCACCTTTTCGAAGAAGTTCTACTAAGCTACAGGATTCTACTATTCTTGGTGAGTTCTGCTATGATAAGTTGACACCAGGTTGGTCTTGGTGAGATTAAAGAAGAAAGAACCGAGGTATAGTTTGAGATTGGGTCTGTGGCTCCTAAAGTGATGGACCATGGTCCCTTCTGGAATTCCTAGTTAGGGCTTGCTATAAGGAGAGTTTCTCTTGTCAACAATATGTCACAAAGAAGTATAAAGCAGTGTAGAGAGAAACTGTGCTCTGGGTCCGCCCTCTTCTGCCTTAGGCTTTTATGTGTTTTTCATGGTTGCTATTGCTTGGATGGCCTGTCCGTCAAGGCCATGACATTTTCAGGTTGACTACTTTATCCCATTTGTGTTCCCATTAGATTTTGGTGATGGGATCAAGTAATGCTTTTATTAAACTGCAGATGCAACATCAAGTGTGGCTTTACCCAGTTTGTGTTCTTTGATGTATTTACTTTGCTGGCACAACAAAACTTTTATCTGCTGAGTCACAGTTTTACTGTTTACTGCAGTGGCGGCTGGCATGGCTCGGGGGTGGCGGGGCAGGGCAGGTGGTTTGGGGGCATAGAGAAAGAAAGAAAATACACTTACCTTTTTACTGCATCTCTCCTCCATCGTCTCTCCCGGCCGGAAAGGAAGCAGGAAGCACACAGGCCTCCCCTAAACCAATCACAATGCTGCAATGCAGCGTTGTGATTGGTCTGAGCGCTGTGGTTCGGCGCTCAGACAGGCAGTGGGAGCCTGGGCATGTTCTCCAGCCAGGCTCTGTATTACAGCCGGTGGAGAACATGCAAAGTGCACATGACTGTTTGGCTGGCCCAAGACGACCGGCTAAACCGTCATGCGTACTGACAGAGTGCACTCACCACTCCTTCCCCGCTCTGTGAGCAGAGTGGCCCAGCCCGGCCCCGCAAAACTGCTTCAGCAGGGAAAAGTAAAATGGTAATAACATCGTGTAATTACCATTTTATTTTTCCTTTTTTACACTGCTGAAAAGCAGTGGGGTGATGCTCCTCCGCCTTAGCGGAGGAGCTGCCACTGGTTTACTGTCGTAAAATAAAGGCACAGCGATATTCACTATATGCTTTTGTGTGTAGGACAAGCACCCCCATGTATATAACCAACTTGTCTACACGTAAAATAATGCTTCAGTAATAACAGTATGCGTTTATGCTTCTTATTTACAATGCTAGGATTTGTAAACAAGACGTCTAGAAAATGGTTTAATAGTGCAAAATTGTAAACATTAGAAAAAATCTCTTACCATATCTAACCTACCACGCCTATCATACCCTACCTAGCAACAATATTATATCTAACCTACCATACACACCTACTTACTGGACATAACTTACATTACCCACCATAAACATCTACCTACCATACCTAACTTACTATACTAATACTAATCTGCCATAACTACCACAGTTTATCTAACCTACCACGCCTAACGTACCATACTTATTAACAATATCTGTCATGCCTAACCTACCAGACACACCTACGTACTGTACATAACCTACTATACCTACCATAACCATCCACCTACCATACCTAACTTACTATACTAACCTGCCGTATGTACCACAATATATCTAACCATATCTAAAATACTGTACCTATCAATATTATCTATCATACCTAACCCACCATACGCACCTACTGACTGTACATAACCACCTATACCTCCCATAACCACCTACCTACCATACCTAACCTACTATACTAATACTAACCTGCCATACTTAAGCACAGTGGGGCATATTTACAAGCCCCTTCCGCCACCCGTACGTCACTTTTCCCATGTTAAAAATGACGCAAAAGTGGCGCCATGGGCTTGTAAATAAGCCCCAGTATATCTAACCTACCACGCCTAACACACCATACCTATCAGCAACATCTATTATACATAACCTACCATGCACACCTATTTACTGTACATAACCTACTATACCTACTATAACCACCTACCTATCATACCTAACTCACTATATTAACCTGCCCTAACTACCACAGTATATCTAACCTACGATACCTAACAACCATACCTATCAACAACATCTATCATGCCTTACCTACCATACACACCTACTGACTGTACATAACCTACTATACCCACCATACCCATCTACCTACCAGCCTGCCATTACTTCTTTACAAGTAGTGTGACCTGTTGGCTTTGCCAATGCTTGTATAAGTTTGTGCTGACATCACTCAATGTGTACCTTTTTGTGAAGCACCTCCAGCCTGATCCACTTTACATGAATGTTTGGCCTGTGTCTTTTTTAATCACGTCTAAAGACTGGGGCCCGGATTTATCAAAGTGTTACGCCACCCTTGCGCCACTCCAGGGGACGCAGGGCAACGCAAAACCTAGAATGAGATTATAAATCTGATGTAACGCAGCCCTGCGTTACACTGCGCCAGGAAGGCATTACATGGGTGGAGCATCCGCCCATGTATTCTGCAACATTCCAGGGTTTGCCAACATTGATAGACCTGGAAAGGCGTCAGAACTGTACGCCTCCACACCTAAGGCGCACTGAGGTGAAATATCTCTATTTCTCCTCGTTGTTTCCTCATTCCAAGTGTGTTGCATTGTGCAGCACACCACGAAAGAGGAAAATGCCTCTGAGGATTGTTTTCGTCAGGAAGGTGTGCAGCAACTCAGGCACCCCTGCACCAGGTCATGTGCTGGTGCCGCTGCACACCCTGCACTGTTTGTGGCGTCTCTTCAACAGAGCGGGGGTGCTCTGCAGCCTCCGGCAGTCTTGTTCCCGGCTCTTGCGTGTCATGTATTCATTGTTTTTAAATCCTTCTGTACAGTCACGTGATTTATTTGCAAAGCCTCAGAGGCCGAGGCCAGACGGGAGACTTGGCCTGAGAACTGGAGCTGAGCCAGGGGTGCGTCACGTTAGAGGGTGTGGGTGCGTGTGTGGGTGTAACACCACCAGGGCCCCTCTGAACAGTCTGTGCCTCTCTCCAGACAGTGTGTGACTCCACACCGTGGCTTCTCTGCAAGATGTGTGTGTCTGACCAGGGTCTCTTCAGACTGTGTTCACGACCACATCAGGCCTCTGTGCATTCTCACCCCCGCGCACCTCAGCCTCTCCACCAGGGAAACTTTTGTAAAACAAGTATTGGCAAAGCCAATAGTTCTAACCTTGGCAGCTGGTGCATGATTATTTTTTAAACAGAGGCCACAAAAAGAAAAAGAAAGAAAACCTGTGGCATACCAGCTATATGCTTGCAATAATATGTTTAAATTAAAAAAAGTAAACCTTGCAATCAATTTTAATTGAACACTGCAGGTGCTTCCTAGCAGGCACGTGTGCTTAAAACAGATATAGAAACTCTTTTTTATTTTTAATAGAGGTCTGATAAAAATATGATTGTTATTGGTGCAAAGAAAATGTAGTATTAGTTTTGCATTAAGCAAAGCTGTAAATATACTTTAACACACAAGGATGACTAAAGCTAAAGAGTGGCAAGAAAAATGCATTGGCAAAGTAAAGTGTTGCCCTTCCAAGGCTGGCACCGAAGATGGCAGATGTGCACATGTGACCAGGCAGCATGCAGTGACTGACAGTGCAGGGCAAGCAGTGGGTGAAGCGGACTGACCCATTTCCCCGTGCTGCATCCTCTGATGGGCTGAAGCAAAACGTGATTACAGCCACCGTAGAAGTCACTCAAAGTGGGAATGATCCTTACTTTACATAGTGCACTTGTTACTGGCATGGAGCAAAACCGTGCCCCCGGGGGAGTTCTTCAGGCACATATCTCCAAGTAATGCCTGGCGGAATATGTCTGAGGGCCGCTATTCAGACTGTATGGATTATATACAGGGCTCCTGCTCTTATGGTATTTATTTTTGTAACATTTCAGTCTGTATTTATCCATATTTATTTTTTGGTCATCCTATTGGTACTTATCTGTATTTATGTTGTATTTTGAGAATAAATGAAGTTGTAAAATGGTATATTTCCACATGTATTTAACTAATAAACATGCACTCATACTTTGATGCCTGTCATGTTTTAGCAAATTAAGCAGCAAAACACTACGGGGCAGATTTACAAGAAACTAACGCAGCGCGGTGCCGCAAGTCATTTTGCTGCGCTGCGTTAGTTTCGAAGCACAGGGATGCAACATATTTACAACAATATGTTGCATCTCTGTGCTCCCCCTTGTGCTGGCGCAGACACTGCTGCCGTGCGCCGGTGCAGGCACCCTTGCACTATGGTGCAAGGATGCCTGTGTGTGGGGAGATTGTTTTTGTGCAGGAAGTGGCACCTTCCTGCACAAGAACAATTAATTGAGGTGGTTTGCTCTTCCAATGCGTGCTGTAGAATGTAGCACGCATTGAAAGAGGAAAAAAACGGGGAGAAATCAAAACATTTCTCCTCGTTGCACCTTGCTACGCCACCCCTAGGGTGAGATTGCATTCTGACGCATTTCCAGATTTACGATTGCTCGTAAATCTGGAAATGCATCAGTGTACATGGGTGTTGCGTGGGAACACCTACAGTAACACCCATGTCATGCCTCTAACACGCAAAGTGTTGCGTAAAAAGGGGCGATATTTACAAGCACAGGTAAAGTCACGCAGGGTGGCTTTACGTGTGCTTGTAAATATCACACAGCAGGTTGCACTGTCAGTGCGTTACACAACGTGACACAACAGCGGCGCAAGGGTCTTGTAAATCTGCCCCTACATCAACAGGTAAATATTAGCAATATACTACAAATATATGTTAACATTTGCCTGTATTTAAGGAAATCCTAGCCTGTTTGTAACTCTCCATGCTGTCTATCTGCTCAGCTGTTCACTTTGAATTAAGGAAAGACTGCATGTAGAGTCCCTCACAAGAAGCCTCATTTTCAGTTTTCTTTCACTTTAAAAAATAAATACAGACAGGAAACACGTTATTTTCTGTCCGTATTTATCTGTAAAAATCAGTAAAAACGGAAATCTGGGAGCCTTAATTATATATAGACGGTTATGTAGAAACGCCAACTTGAACCATAATTCCCCCTTCCTCAGAGGAAAACATGTAGTAGTGCTCTATTAGTAACTCCAGTGCTCCGCGCATCTTCTGATAAGGGTTATAAAGTGGAAACAGGGGCGGGATTAAAACAGTAATGGGTAGTGTATGGTGCAAGTTGGATACAGTTCATGAAAGCCAGCCATCATCACTTGAAGAGTTGTGACCAGACCAAACATCATACAATATAGTTCCAAGAGCCAGGTGACTCTTTGCCACCTGAGGATACACCAGCCACATTAATTGGTGAACAAGACACAGAGGGGCATATCTATGAGCCCTTTCCTTCGCTCTTACACCACGCAACTCAGAAATGAGGTTTATGAAGCCACGCAAGGCCACCTTGCACGGCCCTGAGTGGCTATATAAACCTCGAGTAAAGCAAACCCGCGCAAATCGCTGCGTTGCCTTACTCTGTGCATGTTTTTTTTTAAACATTCCCAGATTTTCCTGAACTAGTAAACCTGGGAATGTGCCTAAAAGATGCGCCTTCCCAGGAGAGGCGTAACATGAACAAATATCCTTATTACTTCCTCTTTGCATGTGTGCTGCATTGTGCAGCACACGTAGATAGAGGAATTTGCCTCTCAGAATTGTTTTTGTGCAGGAAGCTGCTCCTCCCTGCACAAAAACAATCCTGCATGCAACACAGGCACCCTTGCACTTTGGTACAAGAGTGCCTGCATTGGCGCTAGGCATCCAAAATGGTGCCAGCACAGGGGAAAAGGCAGGAATGCACAATCTTGCCATAAATACAGCAAGATTCCGCTGTTTACAAATTTTCTACCCATTTCGCATCAGGATGCATTGGCTGAAATTCAAAAATGTAGATCAGGTGCCCCAGATGACCCATGCCCTCCTAAACTTTGGAAAATGCTATCTCTCTCTCTTACTGGTGTGTTAGCTCATATCTGGAACGCATCCCTTGGAACTGGCATTTTTCCCGACAAGTGGAAACACGCTACCCTTCTCCCTTTGAGAAAGAAACCTAATGGTGACCCAGGAGACCTCAACAATCTTAGGCCAATCTCCTTACTGCCTGCTCCGGGAAAAATGCTAGAGAAGTTGGTCCAGCGGCAACTGACCAACTTTGTTGAGAGCAATGCCTCCCTGCATGATACACAATCTGGTTTCCGGGCAGGCTATAGCACGGAGACTGCCCTCCTTGAGGTGGCCGAGTCGGTGAGATGGTCGTTAGATTCAGGGGCATCAGCGCTACTGGTGCTCCTGGATCTGTCTGCAGCTTTCGACACTGTCGACCACACCCTGTTGGTGCAGAGATTACAAGACACAGGTTTTGGGGGGAAGGTTTTGACCTGGCTGAAATCATATTTAAGCGGCCGTACCCAAAGAGTCGCCTTACAACCATTTGAATCAAAACCTAAACCCCTATGGTGTGGCGTCCCTCAAGGCTCCGCGCTGAGCCCTTTACTTTTTAATTTGTACCTAGCCCCACTTTTTTCTTTGATTGCCAATTGGGGTGTGAAGGCAATCTCCTATGCTGACGACACCCAGCTGGTTTTCTCTTTTCAAGAGCGAACGATAGAGGCTTTTAAGAATTTTAAAGGTTGCTTGAGAGACATAGCCCTATGGATGAATATAAACAAACTAAAACTCAATGCGGGAAAAACAGAGGTGCTGTTTTTCGGTAATGGCCCTGTGCCTGCTCCAGATCTGTGGTGGCCAGTAGAAATGCCTTCTCCTAGCATGAGTATCAAAAATCTAGGGGTGAGATGGGAGGCGGACCTCTCTTTCTCGGCCCAAATCCAACAGGTCACCGCTTTGTGTTTTAGTAAATTGAGAAACCTCCGCAAATTTTTACATTTTATGCCAGAAGATTGCCGTAAATCCGTAGGCCATGCCACAGTGACATCCAGGCTGGACTACGCAAACGGCTTATATCTTGGCCTGCCTAAATATTCGATTAGACGTCTGCAGATGGTGCAGAATGCGGCTGCGGGACTAATTAGACGCATTCCTTTTCGACATCATGTCTCTCCGCATTTACAGGAGCTACACTGGCTCCCGGTAGCCAAAAGAATCGAATTTAAGGCCTTGACCCTGGCCTATCGGGCTCTTCAGGGAAGATGTCCTAGCTATCTTAAACAAAGTGTCTGCCGGTATAAGCAAAATCGTTCCCTGCGGTCAAATTCTCAGAATTTGCTCTACGCTCCCCGCTTTGCGAAAGCCTGTCTGGGTGGTAGGGCGTTCACAGTAAGAATGGCTAAATTGTGGAATGCCCTACCTGGGTTTCTCCGCCTAGCTAACACTGAGACCAGTTTCAGAAAAGCGCTGAAGACATGGCTCTTTAGCAATGATTAGGCCTGACCTCAGTGCCCAAACTTATGTGCATGCGCTGCTTGCTGCTAGAGTGCCGGGACACCTCTGTTCTTGAGGTAGCTGTTCACGCTATACAAGCTCCAGTATTATTATTATATTCCTGCACTGTCCCTGTCACGCAGCGCAGCAAGGTGACTTCCTGCACTGCACTGCGTGACATTCTCGCGAATAGCCACCAGAGTTTGGTGAACAGAGTGAAGGTAGGAGGTGCAAGGCGCCATTCAGTTTCCAGAGCCAGTGGCAAGTTCAAGAATCATAAGAATTGCAGGAGGACGAAGAAGAGACATGAATGTTCAGTAACACAAATCTAGTTTAAAGCGCTGGGTTGTGTTCCATGGATAGAGCGTCTTGTGGAATATTGGGTGAGGTATCATGAAATGTTGCTGTACAAGTTCCATCCACTTATTGTGACAATTGCTGATGGACTCGTCAAACATGGAGGTAGTAGAAGTGAATATGATGGGTCTGGGCCAAGGCAGGTGCCTAAGCAGCACTGAGGGAAGAATCGCTAGCAGCAAATCTCCATTATGTGGTTTGTAAAACATGCTTTATGACTTGGTATCCTGGTGTTCTGCGCTGTTATCCAGTGACCTGTGAAAGGTGGAAGCCTCAACGAGAGCCCAGCAAAGGAGGGCATGACAGAAGTAACACACCAACAGGGAAATAGACGAGCTGTGTCAGAGGATTTTGCGGGGCCGGGGCAAATATTTAATGCAGGGCCCCACATAACAGGAGCACCTATCTGTAAGTTTAAACAAGTATCTTCCATGGAAAGAGAAAACAGGGCAGCTCCAGGACCTGGTGATACTAGTGGAAGAGCCATGTTAGAAGCCTCATCATTAATGTTCTGCATATCTTAGTAATCAACTACTTTGCTGATGCTCTTGCTGCCAACTGATACACTCCTAATTTAACAGAGTTATCGCTCTACCGCCAGTGTGTACACATCTAGAACAGAAAACGTAAAATTGCTTAAAGTTTAACATATTCACTGCAATCCTCGCACAATATTACAATGACAGGGGATGTCGCTCATCGTCAGTATTTCTGTCGACATGTTTCAGCGCTTATTGAAGCTACCTGGGGCAGGTGCATTCATATCTGAGAATCCTGTGTGCACTGGTACCTACCTCTCTTGTAGAGTCTGTAGACCTCAGTCAAACCTGCCCTGCCCTACAGATCCCAGCATTACCAGAGCCCCTGCACAAGTGAGGGTTAATGGAAACTGGCCATGATCTGCTAACTGACCATAGTCGAAGCCTTTCTGATGTGTCAAACGAGCACAAAGGAATCTGTCAATCATGTGTTAACTGCACACAATGGTTGGTAACTGAGCAAAGCATGCTAAGTGGTTATACACAGGGTTAAGAAACAGCTATGTAAGTGTACACTGTCAGGTAAAAATGTATGATTAAGTCTGTGTGTGTAAGCAGAATGCTGATACTATTTACAAAGAGTGTGTCTGAAAATAAGGGTATTAAAAAACAATATTTGGAAGTAATTAGCTTCAGAAATAACTACCAGGAAAACAAATTTCAAACAGTCTCCAAATGTACTCAAGGACATTTCTTTGTGCCTTTCAGTGTTGGCTCCTTGAATGTTAATGGTAAATGGCCTTTTTCAATTATGAGGAGGGGTTTAGGGCCAGACTGAGAAAGGGCTTAAGGCGATCCTGAAGATACTCAGGCACAATATTTTAAAAAGATCAAACTCAAAAAGGTTTTATTCCAGCAAAGCCCACAACGCACCTGGCAGTTCATAGGGGTGTCCTTCCAGAATCAGTTGTGATCTTGAGTTGCACTGAAGGCTTATGGTCCAACCTTTTTATGTTTGACATGCCCCACAGGTATTCTCTTGTTGTCACCCGAAGCAAAAGGCAAGGACTATGATGGGCTCTCTTTCCACATCACTCAGTACTCACAAAGCATATACAGTACTCACCAAATGCAGGCCTTGGTACTGACTCAGTGTGGTCGTAAGCCTATGGCCAGATCCCTCTATCTTCAGAACAGTCTAGACATTGAAAAGGTGCATGGATAACATCTTTGAACTTGAAAAGCATCGCTTGACACTCTGTGGATCACTCAAAATCTACCCTTTTATCAAGTAAACCCCACCTCAGGTCGGTCACAGTCTCTCAGCACCCATAATAACCTGAGCTTTTATTCATCATACTGTCAAGGTGACTCCCTGTGCCAGAAAGAAGAGCTTAAGCTGTTATTATGACTTCACAACTGGCACTCCAAAGCATATTTGGGACACACCATTCTGGTTATCAGACGCATTCTGTCTCCTAATATGATGAGCCTGTGATATGCTACCCGAGAGAGAAGCCAAAACAATGGTTCCCCCCAAGTACTTAGTTAAAGAAACCATACATATGTGTGAATTGTAGCAAACCGCGGACAGTTACTGTCCTAGCCACAGGTGCGATTTTCATTCAGATGTCTCCCATTCCAAATAGTTCCTCTACACATGTTGTTTTCTACATGCTAGCTCCTTGCGGATTAGCACTTTCCTGGACTGAAATTGCACTTTTTCTGCCTGGCCATTTCCACAAGATATACCTACAGATTTGACATACAGACTGACAGATGACTGACATTGTCCTGAAAAGGCTCTTGGATTTTCTGTCCCTACAAGGTTGAAACGTTGGCATTAATCATCAAATGCAATATTTTAACAAATTGTTTTCAAAACATAGACAGTGACTGATCCCTGGCCTCCTGCTCTCATGTTGACCTGTACTTTCTTCTGTTGCCCTGTATATATGTATTCACTCAGCCGCCACTGTGCACTGCGCTGTCTGCACCATTTCCATCTGTGATGTACCTATGTTGATGAAATGTACTTATCTTTGAATACAATGAGTTACATGAGATTCATTGACTCTGGGTTGGTCTTTTTTCATTTTGATTAAGATTCAGGTCAGATCATTTATGTAAGTCATTTATTGTCTCCATCAATATTATGGATGTTTTCTCCTGGTTGTACTGTTATATATATACATATATACACAGATACACACAGACACACACACAATCACACACCTCTTTCTTGGTGTAAATCCTGGGGAACCTTTCTTTCTCGTGTACCCAGGCTCCCATTGAAAAAAGGGTCAGCCCTGGTATTTTCTTCAGCCATACATTTAGCGATCTGTCAAAATATATGTCAAACCTTCTCTAATCATTTGCAATGTTCTGCCAAATCTAGTTGGTGCACCACTTTGTCACCCTGAAAAGATGACCACCATATCTGTCACCCAAATGGACTGGCATTGCTCTCTTGGCGCTGCCGTCTCGGACACGGTTGATGACAAAGCCAGACGAAAGGCATGCAACAGTAACTCAATACCCCAAAGGGCATGACAAACAATGTGAGCTGCTACAACATGGTAGGAAAATCATGTGGTGATAAATGAGGAACAGATATTACGAAAATGACCATTTTGAACACGTATAGGGGCCGATTCCGATCTGGGTCGGAAAGCTCTCCGACCGATCCGGATCCGGATTGTTTTCCGACTGAGCCGGACCCCTGCAGTACGACCGAGCGAGTACGATGCGGCCGTATGCTGCCGGACTCGGTTCGGTCGGACTCCCATTGAAGTCAATGGGAGCCGGTCGTACGACGTGTACATGGGCTCCCATTGACTCAATGGGTACGTTGCGCACAAGGGGGCCCCCTGTAGTGGGTACGCGTTGGTGCCATCCGCACCGTACATGCATGTATAGGGGGGACCCATGGGTCCCCCCTGTGTCCGACTCGTATGGCTACGGGTGAAGGGGGGTCCGGCACGGACCCCCGAAGTCCGCGTCCGAGAGCTTTTTCGTGTTGGAGGCTCCGACTCGATCCGGCTGTCCGGATCGTGCATCGTACTGGCTCGGTCGTAAAACGTCTCCATTGTGCTCCACGAATCGAGTGCGAACGAGTCGGACGGAGCGGTTCGGACCCGGAAACGAGTCGGTCGGCGATTTCGCATTCAATCGCATCGTACTTGCTCGCTCGGACGACTGTACGAATCGGTCGGAAACAAAGCCTCCGACTCGGATCCGGTAAAGCCGAATCCGATTCGGAGCCCTACCGACCGAGATCGGAATCGACCCCATAGTCTCCGGCCAATTGATGTTCATCAGGGGTTGCATATTGAAGTCCATGTATTTAGTCTGCTCAGATTCTAGAATCCATGTATGCCTTTATCGCTATCACCAGTGTTGCATCAGTAGCTTATTATCACCTGTGCTTACCCGGATCACGCATGGGCATCTGCATGCACGCCCTTTCCATATCTTGTGGTGACACACTCATGACCTGTTTCCCTTGACCCAGCATTAACAACATTAACATCATTTGAAGGGCAACTTGATGCTTTCAACTAAGGATTCTGACCTTCTCCACTGTGTAAACCTTACACTTCCTTTGTATTGAAATAAGTAGCCAGGCACTTGGTAAGGTTCCCGCCCTCCATAGGCATCTGGTCTAATATTAGGGAAATAGACTTCCCTTTCTTGTCCATGACAATCTCATACGCCAAACATGCAATGAAGGTACATAGTGACCTCGAAGTCCACATGGTGATAACATCCACAAACATCTTGTACACCAGCCAACTGTTTTGTGACCTGGCATTTCAACAACCAAGTCAGCCATATTCATTTCACGCCATCTCTTATCTGCACTCGTTATTTGCCAGGTGGGCAAGCCCCTTTTCCAACACCCGAAACTAAGAAACCAAAGGGATTCAAAGCCAGCAGGAGGCTTCCCAACCTTGCGCCCCTCCCCACAGAATAAAACTGCAGTTGGAGTTAGAAATAGACTAAAGAGGGTTATTGGTTAATCATAAAAGTGATGTAAAAGGGGCTTTAAAGCAAAAAAAAACATATTTTAATTTATATGAATTTTCACACGTTGTTGTTTAGCTGATTTTAATGCACTTACAGACACACATACATATATATACACATACATACACACACACATATATTACACACACACATATAAATTTATTCCACAACCTTAAAAACATATTACCTCCCTTTACCTCTACCCATCCCTGAACCGCTACTTGCCCATTAACCCTAAAAAAAACCTTAGCTCCCTTTAGCTCTACCCACCCCTAAAACCGTTAATACCCCATCCCTTAACTGTTAAACCCTCCCTTTTTTAAGTGATATAAAATTGGCATTTTGAAAAAATACTTGCCTGCATTGTAAAACGCTTAAAAAGGGCCCTTGTTGTACTTAGCTGCATTGTAAAGGCCTGCATTGTAACATCCATAGTAGTAAACACCACATTGCATCCATTATATACCCACCTTTAATATCCAACTCTAGGTGTCATTGGTGGAGATGAGAGGTCTTAGGATTTAGGCAAAAGGGCAGTCTTAGGGAGAGCACTTTGCATTGCCAGCTCAGGTAACACATACATATACTTGAGCACAATAATGGTGTATACATTGCGACCAGCGTATGTCTACACTTTGAAGTCGCAGTATTAGATGCCAGGTTCAGACATTTCTATGGCACAATTAGCGGTAAAGAGTACTGTGCAGAGCACTGTGTAAAGACTACTAAAATTGTTGAAGAGGGATTTGCTGTAGTTGATGAAATATTGGGCAAAATGTAAAGTTGATTATTGGGATTTGCTTCCTTGAAGGGAAGAGTGGAGTACAACACAGAGAGACCAGAGAACAAACACAGACAGAACCAAACAGCAATGCTGGACGTTGTGGAAACTTATAGGGCTCTCAAGACCGACTCATAGTTTACTAATGTTTAATTCTCCTGGAACTGAACAACAAACCTATATTTCATCATTTTCCAGAGCACTAGAAGAGCATTCAGGGGATGTACCTAAGTATGGGAAGGGATGGGCACAGGAGAGACTGTCTCTTGTCGAGCAATCAGCTGAGTGGTGGCTGTGAAAAGGTCAGTCATGATTTTAGAACAGAGATGTTGTTATGTTATATTGATTTGTATAGTGCACTAATCACTAGAGAGGGTATTGAGGCGCTTGGGCAGGTGTGTAGGTGTGTGGTCCTCAAGGTGCTTGTACAAAGAACCAGGTCTTCAGCTTCTTGCAGAACTCAAGAAGGGAGGAGGAGGCTCTGATGTGTTGAGGGAGTTGTTCCATGTCTTGGGTGCGATGTAGGAGAATGAGCGAGCTTCAGTTTTGCTTTTGGGGAATGTGTGTGAGTGAGAGTGAGGCAGAGCGTAGATGTCTGGTGTATGCAGCTGTTCAGGTATTCTAGTTCTGTGTTGTGTAGGGCTTTGTATGTGTGCGTGAGAAGGTTAAATTGTCTGTACTTGTGAATGGGAAGCCAGTGAAGCTTCCTGAGGTGAGGTGTGATGTGGGTGCGGCACAGGAGATTGAGTATGATCCTTGTAGCGGTGTCATGGATGGTCTGGAGTTTGCATAGAAGTTGTTTGGACATTCTGCCATAGAGAGTGTTGCCCTAGTCCAGCCTGCTGGTGATGAATGCTTGTGTGACAGTCCGTCTGGTGTTCAGAGGCAACCATTTGAAGATATTTCGCAGCATGTGTAGGATGTGAAAGCAGGAGGTGAACACTGCGTTGACTTGAACCGTCATGTTGAGCTGGTCATCAGGGATGATTACTAGATTTCTTGCGTGGTCTGTGGGTGTTGGTCCTAGCTCCGACAGCCACCAGGTAGAGTCCCATGGGGAGGTCTTTTTGCCACAGACCAGTACTCCCATCTTGTCGGAGTTGAGCTTCAGGCAGTTGGTTTGCATCCAGTCTGCTACCATGGTCAAGCAATTGGTGAAGCTGGTTCTGGTGGTGGTTGTCTTGTGTATCAGGGAGAGGATGAGTTGGGTGTCATCAGCGTAGGAGATGATGGTACTGTCTTGTGATCAGATGATGTTGGCAAGCGGTGTCATGCATATGTTGAAAAGGGTGGGGCTGAGGGATGATCTCTGTGGGACTCCGCCTATCAGTTTCTTGGTCTCTGATGCAAAGGGTGGTAGCCTGACCCTTTGGGGTCTTCCCGTGAGGAAGGAACAGATCCAGTTGAAAGTGGATCCTTGTATGCCAATCTAGTGGAGTCGTCTGATGAGGGGGTTATGGGAGACACTGTCGAAGGCCGTGAAGAGGTCAACCAGGCTGCTGTTTCTCCTTTGATCCAGGATAATCCAAATGTCATCGGTGGCCACGATGAGTGTTGTTTAAGTGCTGTGGTTTTTTTTATTTTATTTATTTATTTGAGTTTTATATAGCGCTGGCTAGACCCGGAGGTATCAGAGCGCTTTACATAAGGTTCCACAAAATTACATCAGTTACAAGTTACATCAGTTACAAGAAAACATTTCAAGAGCGTCGGAAGATGAAATAAATGGAGCTTAGAAGGGAAAGGGGGTGGGGTAAAGGTGTAGGAGGGAGAAAGGATGGAGATAGGATGGATGGAGATACGAAGGAGAGTCTGCCCAAAGTCCGGCTGGGTAGGTGACGGCCGAGGGGGAAGTCCACAGCCCATCTCCTCTATAGCTATCAGGTAGCTCCACCGGGCATCAGTCAAGCGGCTAGGTCTCAATGAGAAAACAATTAGAGAGCAAAGAGGAGGGATAAATGGAGCATAAAGGAGAAAGTGGGTGGAGTAAAGGGGTGGGAGGGAGAGTACGACGGAGAGACGAAGTAAGGTCTGCCCAATGTCCGGCTGGGTAGGTGACGGCCGAAGGGGTAGTCCACAGCCCATCTCCTCTATTAGAGACACAATAGTGTCTCTAATAGACTTAGAAGACAGACTTACACAGCATCCCCACACATTTGTATCTGGACGCCCATAAATCAGGTAACAATGTTACAAATGCTATAATTCCGTTAGTGGAACTAATTAATGATAACAAGCATGATTTCACACTGACACGTTATTGTCACTAATATGGAAAATGCTACTTACCACAGTATGCATCTGTTCTTGGCATGTAGAGCTGTCGAATCCCATGCCATGCATAGATCGCCATCCAGTGCTGGGTCCGGACGTCCGCACCCCGCCCCTCCTCGAAGAAGTCCCTCCAGCCACGAGGCAGGTGACTCCTCCCCTCGGTGACAGTGCGCATGGGCATCGACTCCATCCCTAGATTGCTTTGCCACAGAGGGTGATGATGGAGTTAGAGTAGTAAAGAGAGATGTCCATGTATATTGTATCTAAGTAAGATAGTACTGCAACAGGTACAGGTACCCGGGGAGGCGGGCGCATGAGATTCTACAGCTCTACATGCCAAGAACAGATGCATACTGTGGTAAGTACTGTGGTAAGTAGCATTTTCCGTTCGAGGCATGTGAGCTGTAGATCACATGCTTTGCATAGACTATATAGCAGTTATGTCCCAAAGCGGTGGCTAACCTGTAGCTGTTGCAGCTGTCTGAAATAGTGTACGTAAAACTGCCTGGCCCACACTAGCCTGTTGTCTAGCTAACACATCTATGCAATAGTGTTTTGTAAAGGTGTGTGGTGTAGACCATGTTGCAGCTTTGCAGATGTCATCTATGGGCATATTTCCTAAAAATGCCATAGAGGCCCCTAGTTTACGAGTGGAATGCGCTCTAGGGGGAATTGTTAATGTGCGCTTAGCTTTAATGTAGCATATTTGAATGCACTTAACTAGCCACCTTGCAATACCTGATTTTGATATTGGATTGCCTTTATGTGGTGGAACAAAAGCAACAAAAAGTTGCTTTGTTTTCCTGAAAGGTTTTGTTCTTTCAATGTAGTATAGTAATGCTCGTTTGACATCTAATGTGTGAAGAGCACGTTCTGCCACTGAATCTGGTTGAGGGAAGAACACAGGTAACTCAACAGATTGGTTGATATGAAAGGCAGAAATGACTTTAGGTAAAAATTTGGGGTTAGTCCTAAGAACCACTTTGTTTTGGTGCATTTGTAAAAATGGCTCTTCTATGGTTAGTGCCTGAAGCTCACCCACTCTTCTCAGAGATCTGATGGCTATGAGGAAGGCTACCTTCCAAGTGAGAAATTGTAGCTTACATTTGTGCAATGGCTCAAAAGGTGGACCCATGAGTCTTGTAAGAACTATGTTGAGATTCCACACTGGAGCAGGTGGAAGTCTGGGGGGAATGATTCTTTTAAGTCCTTCCATAAATGCTTTAATAGCAGACACTCTAAAAAGAGACAAATGCTGTCTGTTTTGTAGATATGTAGCTATTGCAGCTAGATGTAAGCATTTGGATGTGTACGCTAAATTGGAACGCTGTAGATGTAATAGATAGCAAATTATGTTTTGGATCGAAGCGTCCAGCGGATTGATTTGGTTGTTGTTACAGTAAGTGACAAACCGCTTCCACTTTGCTGCATAGCAAACTCTTGTGGTAGGGCGCCTAGCCTCTTTGATAATATTCATGCAGTCTGGCGGAAGATTAAGATAACCAAACTCTAGGACTTCAGGTGCCAAATCGCAAGGTTGAGATGACTGGGATCTGGAGGTCTTATCTCTCCATGGTTCTGAGTGAGAAGATTGGGAGTAAGGTGTAGTTTTTAGTGAGGAACTATTGATAACTCCAACAGGGTTGTGAACCAGGGTTGACGAGCCCATGTGGGAGCAACTAGGATTAGTGTCAGGGACACCTGTCTGAGCTTCCGAACCACTAATGGAATGAGTGGGAGAGGTGCGTGTTGCCTAAAACATGGTGAAGTTTGAGTTGGGTTGTGAGTTGCTTGTTGATGGCTTTCTCATTTACTGTGGCTGGATACGGAAGCAGGGAAATCAGCCATAAGTTGCTCAGTTGATTTGGGTCGATTGTGGGCTTCTTGAGGAGGGCGTTGATTTCTGCGTGTTTCCATTCATCTGGGAAAGTGGATGGCGTGATGGAGGTGTTGATGAGTGACGAGGTGGTGCTGATTGGTGATGTTCCCAGGTTGTATATGTGGTTGGGACATGGGTCTGTTGAGGATCCTGAGTGGATGGTCCGCATGATTGCCGCTGTGTCATTAGGGTTGTCCATTTAGTCAGGTGGCCATCTTGGTTGGTGGTGGGTAGGTTAGAAATGAGTTCTCTGTAATTGGGTTGGTATGCGAAGTTGCTGCAGATGTTTTCGATTATACTGTGGAAGAAATTGCATAGGTTGTCGCAGAGTTGTCGGGAGGCAGGGATGTTGTTGACAATGGCTGAGGGCGAGGTGAAATGATCGAGAAGATCTCCTTGCAGTTGTTGGATCTTCCTTTGATGTGCGGTTCACTAGTGCTTTTTTCTTGGGGTCTCTTATTTGCTGGTGCTGATGATGTGAGTAGAACGGAATGATGCCTCACCAATAAATGGAGGCACTTAGTGGGATCTAGTTGAAGATTTACAGATGGGGGTACTGGGGCTGGTAACCATATCCTCTGGGAAGAAGGGATAAACAGTTAAAAGTTAGAACTAGGAGAGGATGTGGCATTATGGCCAGCACTGCCGACTTTGGAACTGAGGAACAAGGTTCAAGTCTCAGCGTAAGCTCAACATCCTGTGATTTTAATCAAATCATGTAATCTCCCCGTGACTGAAAAAAAAGTAATAATAATAAAAATAAATGCACTCCAATACCTTTGGGTCAAATTTGTGCTATATACAACTGCAAAAAACAATCTAACTGGGGAATAGAAGGCAAAATAGTCGAAATATATGGAACAATCTTGGTTATTTATCTGAGCAGTGATTGGGTGTAGGAGGCTAAGAGGAGATGATGATTCTCAGGTAGGGATGCAGCAGCATAATGATTATATGAGAACTAGTCTTCCATACACTCACAGGGAGCGCCCCTGGAACTATGTGTCAATGAAGGACCAATATTCACGGTGGAGATGGCTGCACATAAGTACATTTTATTGTCTGATTAATAAAAATCATTACAATGAATGTAAATAAGATAATCACAGCAGTTCTCACAAAAATACATCGACCACAATCAGAATCAAACCATGATAAAATGAAGGGCTTGGCTACAGCCATATCTCGTCTAAAAAAAGAGAAATTCATCAAGTCTGTAAAGACTGGCTTCTAAAACATTGTCAATCATTGTTCAAAGTTTAAAGAGCATTAATTCTGTTTAGAATCGGTTCCTGAAAACAGAAACAATTATGAAAAACAAGGAACCCATAAGGTTCAACATTTTAGGGCGGGAATAACATACTTAAATATATATATTTTACAACATGACAGTTGACATCATACTTGTCCCAACGGGTGGGATAATCCTCGCCTCCGTGTCCTTAATAGAATCTAAAATTCTTGTTGCAATAGCTGGAAAAGTTTGTATTCTATAGCAGGACCGGAGGCTTCAGATTATGCTGGTTCAAAGCTCACCAACAACAACAGATGAAACATGCGTAATAGGTTTGTAATAAAACAGTTTAAACATTGAGTCCGAAGACCAATCTGCCGCTTTAAGGATGTCTTCTAATCTAGACCCCAACAAATATGCTTTAGAGGCCATGGCGCCTCTGGCAGAATGAGCCCCATACACAGAGATGTCAATACCAGATTCTGAAATAACCCATCTTACCCAACGGGCTAAAGTGGCCGCTGAAACAGGTCGGAAGGGCTTTTGAATTGCTAACAACAGTTGACCCAAAGGGTCAGTCCTATGCGTTAAAGTACATTCTTCATACGTTTTTAAACACTGTAAAACACATAATTTAGCATTGTGTGGTAAAGCAGGATACTCAACCGAACGTGACATAGTTTTGGTTCGTCTCGAGATGATGAAAGAAACACCCTGTGGAGAGAACATCCTTCCTGCCAAATCTAAAGCACGTACATCAGAAACTCTGCGACAGGAGATCAAGCACAAGAG